>OY740790.1:600000-1082500 GCA_963514005.1 Raja brachyura | reverse complement strand
CCTGGCCCATCCAAATGCCTGTATATCCTACCCCTCAGAACACTCTCCAGTAACTTACCAACTACAGATGTTAATCTCACTGGCCAATAGTTCCCAGCATTTTTCCTGCAGCCCTTCTTGAAAAGAGGCACAACATTTGCCACCCTCCAATCCTCCGGCACCTCTCCTGTATTTAAGGATGACTCATAAATTTCAACCAGGGCTCCCGCAATTTCCTCTCTAGTTTCCCGCCATGTCCTCGGATATATCTGATCAGGCCCTGGAGATCTGTCTACCTTCAAACACGACAGTACGCTCAGTACTTCTTGCACGGTATCCATGACTGCTCTCAAGACATTTCCAGTGACTGCCCCAAGTTCCTCCGTCCTACTCCCGTCTTTCTCCTCGGTAAATACAGAGGAGAAATACTCATTGAGGACCTTGCCCATCTCCTGTGGCTCCACACAGAGGTGACCGCTTTGATTCCTGAGAGGTCCCACTCGCTCTCTCTGATTATCCTTTTCCCCCTTATGTGTTTATATAATATTTTAGGATTGTCTTTTATGCTACCTGCCAGAGCTATCTCCTAGCACCTTTTTGCCCTTCTGATTTACTTTTTTAATTTGCTCCTTAGTTCCTGAAACTCCTCCAGGGATGCACTTGATCCCAGCTGCCTATACCTGTCCCATGCAGCCTTGTTTTTGACTAATGTCTCAATTTCCCTCGTCAGCCAAGCTTCCTTACGTTTGCCCGCTTTGCCCTCCACTCTAACGGGGACGTACACATCCTGAGTTTTCTTCAGTACACTTTTAAAAACATCCCACTTGGCCGATGTTCCTTTCCCCACAAATAACCTGCTCCAGTCAACGTGAGCGAGACCTTCTCTCATACCCTCAAAGTTGGCCTTGCACTAGTTGAGTATTTTAACACGTGGACCCTCTCCGTCCCGATCCATAACTATCTTAAACCTAATCGAACTGTGGTCACTGGTCCCAAAAGGCTCCTCCACACACACATCATTAACTTGCCCCTTCCCAATTTCCCAATACTAGATCCAGTGTTGCCCTCTCACGTGTGGGGGCCTCCACATACTGTTTAAGAAAACTCTGCTGATAGTGGTGTTCAAGATGTGCAGGGAATGGAGGGGTATGGATCACGTACAGGCAGAAGAGATTAGTTTAACTTGAACTTGGCATGATGATCAGCACAGACCTTGTGGGCTGAAGGGCCTGTTCCTGTGCTGTTCTTTGTAGCTATTCTGGCTCCTGAGCAGTCCTTCCATAAGCGAGGGTACTGTCCAATGCACCTTTACCACATTGTCTCTGGAGCTGGTGGTCTACAATACTGAGAACAGTATTCTGCACGTTATATCTATTGTACTTGAGTTTGAACTGATTGTATGGTCTTTGTGATCTGATTGGATCGTATGCAAAACATTACCAGAGGCTGCAAGATTGACTGGGATTGGATTGGAACAATCACTAGTGGGTGAGTCTAGGACCAGAGGCCTCTGCCTCAGAATAAAAGCCGTTCCTTTAGAGAGAAGATGAGGAGGAATTTCTTTAGTCAGTGGGTGGTGAATTTGGAATTCATTGCCACAGAAGGCTGTGGAGACCAAGTCAATGGACACTTTTTAGGCGGATATTGACATATTCTTGAATAGTACAGGTGTCAGGGGTTATGGGGAGAAGGCGGGGGATTGTGGTTAGGAGGGAGAGATGGATCAGATATGACTGATTGGGGGAGTAGACATGATGCATCAAATGGCCTAATTTGCTCCTATGGCTTAAGGGCCTGTCCCACTTAGGTGATTTTTTAGGCGACTACAGGCGACTAGGCTGCCACCACATGGATGCCGGGGTGTCGCCTGTATAGTCGTGAGTTGTCTCCTCAGTTGCCCAAAGAGTCGTAGCGTTTTCCTGGTCGCCGCTGGATTTTGAAACGTTCAAAACGTTTCGGCAACAGTCGGCGACCGTGGGCTTCTCGTAGCTTGTCTTCTCCCGACGTAGGTGCTGTCGTAGGTTGTCGTAGGTTGTCACCAGGATGTCGTAGATGTCACCGGTGCTGATTTCGGTGAATTCCATTGTCTTGGTCACCGGCAGTCCCCTAAAAAATCGCCTAGTGGGGCAGGCCCTTTATGAACTTATCATTGGTGTGTCAGTGTGTGCTTGCTGACAACTTTATCCGCAGAAGATTATTATCGTTACTTTTATCATGGTAATGATTTGTAATTGTGACAATGTAAACTGGCTTAGCTAAAAAACTGGCAGAAGATTTCTTCAACCTGCAACCAGATAAACGATCCGTAGAAGACAACTGGGTGTGGCTGAAAAACTCTTTAAATAGCATTGTCACAAATCATGTTCCTCAAAAACTAATCAAGGGCCGTATGCGTCCTCCTTGGTTTTCGGCAAAACTGAATCATCTCTGCCGTAAGAAAGAGAAGTTTTATATCCGTGCCAAAAAAGGGGGTACAAAATTGGACTGGGACAATTTTACTAGTGTGCGAAAGCAAGTCGATCGTGCAATTAGGAGTGCTCATAGACAACACGTTTCCTCTATTCTTTGGGGAGAACAACCCAAGGCTTTTTGGAGATATGTGAAATCCAGATGGACAGACAACACTGGTGTCCAGATGCTAAAAGTGAACAACTGCCTGATCACTGAGGACCAGGCGAAAGCAGAAGCTCTTGCGAACCAATTCCAACACGTTTTCACCCGGGAAGATGTGGAGCCTTCATCATTTCCAGTCCTTCCGCCCAGCCCATATGCTGATATGCCTGCTATTAAAATTGAGGTTGAAGGTGTCAAGAAGTTATTGCTCAACATTAATACCACAATAGCAATTAGACCAGATCAGATACAAAACCAAGTCCTCAGGATCGCAGCCGAAGAACTGGCTCCGGTTTTACAGTTCATTTTTCAACAATCGCTTGACTCGGGCGATGTACCGCTGGATTGGAGGAAGGCCAACATCACTCCTCTCTTTAAGAAAGGTTCAACCACCAACCCAGCGAATTATCGTCCTGTTTTACTACAAGTACTTGCTGTAAATTGCTGGAGCATATCATTGATAGTAATCTGATGCGTCACGTGAGCAAACATAATATTCTTGCCGACAACCAACATGCATTTAGGAGGCATAGATCATGCGAGCCTCAGCTTATCCTGACAACAAATGACCTGGCCAAGCACCTTGACAGTAACGTCATCATGGATTTAGTTGTACTGGGGAAAGACTGGATAGACTCGGCTTGTACTCGATGGAATTTAGAAGATTGAGGGGGGATCTTATAGAAACCTACAAAATTCTTAAGGGGTTGGACAAGCTAGATGCTGGAAGATTGTTCCCGATGTTGGGGGAGTCCAGAACAAGGGGTCACAGTCTAAGGATAAGGGGGAATTCCTTTAGGACCGAAATGAGGAAAACATTCTTTACACAGAGAGTGGTGAGTCTCTGGAATTCTCTGCCACAGAAGGTAGTTGAGGCCAGTTCATTGGCTATATTTAAGAGGGCGTTAGATGTGGCACTTGTGGCTAAAGGGATCAGGGGGTATGGAGAGAAGGCAGGTACGGGATACTGAGTTGGATGATCAGCCATGATCACATTGAATGGCGGTGCAGGCTCGAAGGGCCGAATGGCCTACTCCTGCACCTATTTTCTATGTTTCTATGTTTCTATGTTTTCTAAAGCATTTGATGTCATCCCACACCACAGACTGCTTCGGAAGCTTGACTTCTGCGGTATTCGTTCCAACACGAAACGATGGATTTCCAGTTTCCTGACAAAACGTCTTCAGCGTGTGTGTGTGAACGGAAAGAGCTCCAATTGGCACCCAGTGTTGAGTGGTACACCCCAGGGCACAGTACTTGGCCCACACCTATTTTTGCTTTACATCAATGACATCCATGAAAAAGTCGCAAGTACGACCAGACTATTCGCTGATGATTGTTTGCTGTACCGTCCAATTAAGTCAGCTGATGATGAAGATGCTCTCCAAAAGGATCTCGATACTATGGTCGAGTGGTCACAACAATGGGGCATGCAGTTCAACCCTTCCAAATATGAAACCATGCGTGTCACCAGAAAGAGGAATCCAGGCGTCACATCTTACAACATACTTGGTGTCACCCTTGAAGAATCCAAACAAACCAAGTATCTTGGCATCAAATTGCAGAATGATCTACGTTGGAATGGTCAGACTCATCATGTAACAGTGAAAGCAACAGGTGTCCTAAACTTCCTGAGGCGCAACATCCACCATTGTTCAGCTTCTGTCAAGGAGAAGCTGTATTTCACCCTCGTTAGACCTCATCTGGACTACGCAGTTGCAGCTTGGGACCCATACACAGATAAAAACATTTCATCCACCGTACGTGCCCAAAGACAGGCCGCTCGATTTGTTACAAAAACTATGAGAGAGAAGCGAGTGTCACCAAACTTCTGAATTCTCTGGGCGGGGTGGAACCCTCTCCAAGACAGACGTGAAGCTCACCGTTTGACCTGTTTTTACAAAACAGTTAAATGGTCAGCTAGACATAGATCACAAGACCTACACCAACCCCAAACCAATTAGGAGCAGACGAGGGCATTCGATTCAATTTGTGGTCCCAGCCACAAAGACAGATGTGTACAGCAATTCGTTCTTCCCACGCACTATTAAAGCATGGAATAATCTCCACCAAGCCACGGTTGCCCAGCCAGATGCAATTAAATTTAAAGTGGCACTTTCTTCCCAATAACCCTCTCTGGTTAAACCCCTCCCTTCACCACCTCCAGTTTAAATTCCAGTTGGAATATTTTGGAGGACCAAGTAACCAAGAACCAAGAGCCACTGCTATTCCACATTGTAGTCATTGGGACAACTGCTGTGTTGCAGGGCCCACAGTATGTGTTCACATCAGTTCCGTTTATTCAGTTTAATTTTTTGTCATGTGTACCGAGGTGCAGTGAAAAGCATTTCTTGCATGCTAACCAGTTAGCCAAAGACAATACATGATTAGCATACTCGAGCCATTTTCATTGTATAGATACATGTTAAAGGAATAACGATTAGTGCAAGGTAAAGCCTGCAAAGTCTGGCAAAGGATAGCCCAAGGTTCACTAATGAGGTAGATAGTAGTTCAGCACTGCTCTCTGGTTGTTGTAGGATGGTTCAGTTGCCTGATAACAGCTGGGAAGAAACTGTCCCTGAATCTGGAGGTGTGCGTTTTCACACCTATACCTTTTGCTCGATGGGAGAGGGTAGAAGAGGGAGTGGCCAGGGTACGACCGGTCCTTGATTATGCCGCTGGCCTTGCTGAGGCAAGATGAGGTATAAATGGAGTCAATGGAAGGGAGGCTGGTCTGTGTGATGGTCTGGGCTGCGTCCACAAATCGCTGCAATTTCTTGTGGAATCGGCAGCACCCTCATATGACCATGGACGCGGGCAAAAGGTTGGCATTAAACTTGGTAACACGATGGATGAATGCTGGCTCGAGCCGCCAAACCCTGGTACTGTTGTCCTTAATGCTGAACACACTGGCATCACCGATTCCTGGCCCACTGTTTCCAATAAAATAAATAATATAAATGCAATTTAACAAGGAATTAAATAAATAAATACCAAATGTGTTGCGTTAAGTTGGGAATGAATCACGTCAGGACATGCTGCTCTGATTATCTGAGCCATGGAACTCTAAGTCAGTTGGTCTTGTTCCAGGGCATGGTGCCAGGGTCGATGGCCTCCTATGCCTAAATTCCTTGTATCACGTTTCTCAATCACCATCGTGGAGCCAGCTGACTTACACTGAGTTAGACGCAAAATGCTGGAGTAACTCAGCGGGACAGACAGCATCTCTGGAGAGAAGGAATGGGTGACGTTTCAGCCTGAAAGACATGGGAAAATGAAATAGCTATAGACGATGATGTAGAGAGGTATAGAACAATGAGTGAAAGATTTGCAAAAAGTAACAATGATAAAGAAAACAGGCCATTGTTAGCTGTTTGTAGGGTGAAAATGAGAAGCTGGTGCGACTTGGGTAGGGGAGGGGTAGAGAGAGAGGGAATGCCGGGGCTACCTGAAGTGAGAGAAATCCATATTCATACCACTGGGCTGTAAGCTGCCCAAGCGAAATATGAGGTGCTGTTCCTCCAATTTACATTTCACACTGACAATGGAGGAGAGCTAGGACAGAAAGGTCTGCATGGGAATGGGAAGGAGAATTAAAGTGTTTGGCAACTGGGAGATTAGGTAGGTTCAGGTGAGCTGAGAGAAGGTGTTCAGCAAAACGATCGCCCAGTCTGCGTTTGGTCTTGCTGATGTATAAGAGCCCACGATGTAGAAGAGGACACTTTAGTTCTTGTGGACGTTGACAAAAGAGTTCAATGCTGACGGTCTTGCCCCCACGTCTTGTGTGGACAACTAACATCTGCACTTAAATTGCATGGAAAAGCTTCCATATTCTGTTGCCAGGACTAGAGAGTGTGAGCTATAGGCAGAGGTTGAGTAGAATCATAGAAATTAGGTGCAGGAGTAGGCCATTCGGCCCTTCGAGCCAGCACCGCCATTCAATATGATCATGGCTGATCATCCAACTCAGTATCCCGTACCTGCCTTGTCTCCATACCCTCTGATCCCTTTAGCCACAAGGGCCACATTTAACTCCCTGTTAAATATAGCCAATAAACTGGCCTCAACTAACTTGGCAGAGAATTCCACAGACTCACCCCTCTCTGTGTGAAAAATGATCTTCTCATCTCCGTCCTAAAACAATTCCCCCTTATCCTTAGACTGTGACCCCTTGTTCTGGACTCCCCCAACATCGGGAACAATCTTCCTGCATCTAGCCTGTCCAACCCCTTAAGAATTTTGTAAGCCTCTATAAGATCCCCCCTCAATCTCCTAAATTCCAGCGAGTACAAGCCGAATCTATCCAGTCTTTCTTCATATGGAAGTCCTGCCATCCCAGGAATCAGTCTGGTGAACCTTCTCTGTGCTCCCTCTATGGCGAAAATGTCTTTCGATTTGTAGACCAAAACTGTACGCAATACTCCAGGTGTGGCCTTACCAAGACCCTGTACAACTGCAGTAGAACCTCCCTGCTCTTGTACTCAAATCCTTTTGCTATGAATGCCAACATACCATTCACTTTCTTCACAGTCTGCTGCACCTGCATGCCTACTTTCAATGACTGGTGGCTATAGGCTGGGACTCAATGGAGTCTATGGAGCACAGGAGGATGAGGGGTGATCTTATAGAGATGTATAAAGTCATGAGAGGAATAGATCAGGTAGATGCACAGAGCCTCTTGCCCAGAGTAGGAGAATCGAGGACCAGAGGGCACAGGTTTAGGGCGAGGGGGGAAAGATTTAATAGGAATATGAGGGTTCACTTTTTCACACAAATGGTGCTGGGTGTATGGAACAAGCTGCCAAAGGGGGTAGTTGAGGCTGAGACGATCCCAATGTTTAAGAAACAGTTAGACAGGTACATGGATAGGATAGGTTTGGAATGATATGGGGTAAACATGGCCGGGTGGGACTAGTGTTGCTGGGACATGTTGGTCGATGTGGGCCTGTTGGGCCGAAGGGCCACGTTGTTTCACTCAATGACTATTCTTAAATCACAATGTAGAACATAGGAAAGTACAGCACATGCCCTTCAGCTCCCAATGTTCAGAATTCTGTATCTTCCCCTTTGCTCTACCTATTGTACTTACATTTGACTTAATTGTATACAATATTATCTGATCAGACATGTATGAGGCCCTCATTCATGTCTCCTCAATACCCCTTGCTCCGCCCTTGATCCCCCTCCCCCTAGTCCCAGCAGAGGCAGAGTCCCCCTAGTCCTTACCTTTCACCTCATCAGCTGTCGCATACAACACGCAATCCTCCGGATTTTTCGCCACCTCCAACATGATCCCAACACAAGTCACATCTTCCCATCTCCTCCCCTGTCCGACTTCCGCAGAGACCGTTCCCTCCGCAACTCCCTGGTTAAGTCACATCTTCCCATCTCCTCCCCTGTCCGACTTCCGCAGAGACCGTTCCCTCCGCAACTCCCTGGTTAACTCATCCCTTCAAACCCAAACCACCCCCTCCCTAAGTATCTTCTCCTGCAACCGCAGAAGATGCAATATCTGTCCTTGTATCTCCTTCCTCGACTGTGTGCAGGGACCCCGGCAGTCCTTTCCAGTTAGGCAGAGGTTCACTTGCACCTCCTCCAACCTCATCTACTATATCTGTTGTTCCAGATGTGGACTCTTATACATCGGCGAGACCAAACGCAGACTGGGCGATCGTTCCGCGGAACACCTTCGCTCAGCCCGTGTGAACCAACCTGATCTCCCGGTTGCCGAAGAAGGGTCTCGACCCGAAACGTCGCCTATCTCCTTCGCTCCTTAGATGCTGCTGCACCCGCTGAGTTTCTCCAGCTTTTTGTGTCACCCTCGATTCTCCAGTATCTGCAGTTCCTTCTTTAACACTTTAATTCTCCTTCCCATTCCTGCACAGACCTTTCTGTCCTTAGTCTCCTCCATCGTCAGAGTGAGGCGAAACGCAAATTGGAGGAACGGTATCTCATATTTCATTGGGCAGCTTACAGCCCAGGGGTATGAATATTGATTTCTCTCACTTCAGGTAGCCCCGGCATTCCCTCTCTCCATCCCTCCCCCACCCAAGTCGCACTAGCTTCTCATTTTCACAGCAAACCGCTAATAATGGCCTTTATCATCATTACTAATTTGCATATCTTTCATTCATCTGTTCAATATCTCTCTGCATCATTGCCTATATCTCTTGCTTCCCTTTCCCCCGACTAGTTTGAAGAAGGGTCTCGACCCGAGATGTCACCCATCCCTTTTCTACCGAGATACTGCCTGTCCAGCTGAGTTACTCCAGCATTTTGTGTCTATCTTCGGTTTAAACCAGCATCTGCAGTTCCTTGCTACACATCAAGGCTAGGTGCTTCATTCCAATGTACTGTTCCTCAATGGTGCCCAAGAGGCATTTGGACAGGCACATGGATATGCAAGGAAAGGAGGGATATGGACCATGTGCAGGTAGAGGAGCATCATGTTCACCAAACACATTGTGGGCTGAAGTGTCTGTTCCTGTGTCTGTCTTTGGCTTAAATTACTTGTTACTTAAATTACTCCGGAATTCCAGACTATCCCAACACCAACACCTTATGACATTGGCACATTTATTCCAATATTTGAAAAAGTCAACTCTCCCACACAATTATTTGTACATTCAACAATCTAATGTTTGAGCTTCAACCTGAATCATCACCTATCCATGTTCTCCACAGATGCTGCCTGCCCGCTGAGTTACTCCAGCACTCTGTGAAACATCACCTATCCATGTTCTCCACAGATGCTGCCTGACCCGCTGAGTTACTCCAGCACTCTGTGAAACGTCACCTATCCATGTTCTCCACAGATGCTGCCTGACCCGCTGAGTTACTCCAGCACTCTGTGAAACGTCACCTATCCATGTTCTCCACAGATGCTGCCTGACCCGCTGAGTTACTCCAGCACTCTGTGAAACGTCACCTATCCATGTTCTCCACAGATGCTGCCTGACCCGCTGAGTTACTCCAGCACTCTGTGAAACGTCACCTATCCATGTTCTCCACAGATGCTGCCTGACCCGCTGAGTTACTCCAGCACTCTGTGTCCTTTTGATACATTCAGACACATCATCATAGTCTGGAAACAATGAACTGCAGACGCTGGTTTACAAAAAAAGCACAGAGTGCTGGAGTAACTCAGCGGGTCAGGCAGTATCTGTGGAGAACAATGATAGGTGACGTTTCGGTTCAGGAGTGCGCTCTCCAGAGATGCTTCCTGACGTGTTTAGGGTTGCATAAACTTGGATTGTTTTCTCTGAAACGTCGGATGCTGAGGGGAGACTTGATAAATGTATCTAAAATTATGAGAGGCATAGATAGGGTAGACAGTCAGAGCCTTTCTCCCAGGGTGGAAATGTCCAACAGTATAAGATGAGAGGCGGAAAGTTTAAAGGAGATGTGCGGGGCATGTTTTTACACAGAGGGTGGTGAGTGCCTGCAATGTGCTTCCAACGGTGTTGGTGGAGGCAGATATGACAGTGGTGTTTAAGGGGTATTTAGATAGGCACGTGGATGTACAGGGAATAGTAAGATTGAACGAGAACTTACCAAGTTTGAAGGTTGATCTTTATTTCATGAGGAGTTGCGGTGAGGGATTTCGTGAAGAGCCCGCCGGCACGCATGCGCGACATTCTTCAAAGCAGCGGTGTGGAATCACAGAAACAACAACAGAAATGACTTGGCATAGTAAGATTTAAAGAGACTCTAATTACCAGCTGAAGATGATCGAGGGTTGGGAGCGGAGGGCACGAAATCCCTCACCGCAACTCCTCATGAAATAAAGATCAACCTTCAAACTTGGTAAGTTCTCGTTCAATCTTACTATTTCATTTCGGAGTCACGTGAGTGACTTCGTGAAGACTTCAAAGCTTCTGTGATTACACGCCCTGGACAACGTCCATGCGGACACACCACTAGCAAGGATGGCTTGGAGTAAACAAGTTGATGAAACGAGGTTATACTGAAACAGAAAAAGATTTATTAATAACACCACAAATAACGCCCTTTCAATCAGGGACATCCCCACGTTCACACCCGGCGTTCAGCACGGCCTCTGCAAACTGAAGGGGAGCAGCAACAGGCTTATTATAGAAACGCTGGAACACAGCTTCATTCGCCCATCCTGCTGTGGCAAGGATATGGTCCATGGGTACCTCCATGACCCTCGCCGCCGACGTAGATGCAGCCCTGGTGGAGTGGGATTTAAACACATTAGTGTCAATACCTGCCTTAGCCAGGACGATCCGGAGCCACCTGGATATCGTCTGGACTGTCACTCGATGGTGAGGTCTTTTGTGAGTGACAAGCAGGTACAACTCCATTCCTCTGATGCTCCTCGTCACCTTGATGTAGTAACGGATATGAGTGGCTAAACATAGCCGAGCATCTGCAGGGTATGCCGGGAACTTCAGCTGCAGCCCTGTGCACCCAGGTCTATGCTGCTTAAGTAGCTCATCGATGAAAAAGACTACTTCTCCAGGGGTCGACGTCATCCTGTCAATACGTAGTTTGTGGAGCGTCTGAACCCGCTGTGCTGAAGTCAGCGCTAGTAGCATCACCAATTTCATAGTGAGTTGGTCCAGCTGTAACCCTTCCATGGGTGACCACGACCTGAGCAGGGTAAGTACATCCCTGACATCCCAGGTGATGTTGTAGCGTGGTGTAGGCGGATTCAGATTGAATATTCCCCGCATAAGCCTGGACACTAGCCTGTTCGATCCTACCTCGATGTTGAGGTAGAATGATAGCGCACTCCTGGCGCTGTTGATGGCACTATAACTCAAGTGCTCATCATGGTGCAACCCCGCGAGGAATTCCAGGACGTCGGCTATGGAGACATCATCATAGGTGATGTGAGAGCGACTGCAGTAGGCTTCCCACTTGGTGATGTGGGAGAGATATCTCCGCCTGGTTGACTCTCGACATGATGCTCCAATGGTGTTCATGGTCCGGGTGGTAAGGCCCTACTGCATCCATGGCCTGGTCAGAACCTCCAAGCCAGTAATTTTAGATACGCATGGCAGGGGTGTAACTCCCCTGAGACAGGGTGAGAAACCACATGCGGGCAACCCTCTAGAGGGACCCAAGGTTGACTAATCATGTCAGAGACCACCGGATACCAAGGCTGTGTAGGCCAGTCGGGTATGACAAGAATGCCTCTGGCAGAATCCATCCTGATTTTTTGTAATACCCGACTGATGAGGCAAAACGGGGGGAATGCATAGAAAAACCACTTCCCCCAGTCTAGTGAGAATGCATCAATCGCTAATGCCCCAGGGTCTGGTTCCCATGAAACATATGTCGGTACCTGATGGTTCAACCGGGACGCAAAAAGGTCGATATCCGGTTGGCCAAATTTGGCTGTAATTTGGGCAAATATTTGAGGATGCAGCATCCACTCAATACTATCATTGAATTTGCGTGACCTGGTGTCTGCCACAGTATTAAGCCTACCTGGCAAATAGGTGGCTGAAATCCAAATATCTCGATCAATACACCAGCACCAAATAGTATTAGCCAATTTGTCACAAGAGACTGACCTGGTACCGCCCATATGGTTTAAATATGCCACCGCTGTGGTGTTGTCTATTTGGAGACGGACATGAGTACCACTAAGATGAGCACAATATGCCCGCAGTCCGTGAAATGCTGCAAGCAGCTCCAAATAGTTAATCCCTTGTATTAGCAACATGCTAGCTTCAAGGGGATCCCACCTGCCTCCACAACTAGAAGAGCTGTCCGCAGCTCCCCAGCCTAGAGAGCTTGCGTCAGTTTGCAAATATACCACCGGATTGGGCACAACAATGGGTTTGAATGCCCTGCCAATATTGGACACCCACCATTGTAGCTCAACCTTAGCATCAGAAGGCAGCTCCATAGGTCTGTCAAAATGACCAGCGTTCTTTTTTAACGCAATAATTTTGGCCCTTTGCAGGTTTTGATAATGCAAAGGCCCAAACCGGGCTGCCGGAAATAAAGCTACGATTTTCCCAATTATCTTAGCTGTATGCCGAATAGATGGTATACTGGCGGATGCGAGATCCTGACATGCAATGGAGACATCCTCCACCTTGTGAAATGGAATGGTGGCCCTCATTTGAATAGAGTCCACCGTGAAACCCAAATAATCCATAACCTGGGATGGGTGAAACTTCGATTTTTCTGGATGAACTATAAACCCCAGTTGCTGAAATATAGTAACAGTTGCTGAAACAGCGCTTTCAGCTGCTTCCAGAGTATTGCCAATAATCAGAATATCATCCAAATAAGCCATTACAATATGATGTTCTATGCGTAATTTGGCCATAATAGGTTTAAGTAATTTAGTAAAGAGCCTAGGGGCAGTAGTAAGCCCATTTGGTAAGGCCCGATATTGCCAGAGCTGATCCATCCAGACAAATTTCAAAAATTTCCGGTGATGTTTCCGGATGGACACTGAATAGTATGCATCTTTTAAATCAATACATGCCATAAAGCAACCATGCGAAATCAGTGATTTGGCTGTCTCAAAGGTGTCCATTTTGAAATGTGTATATGTTACAAAGGTATTCAACTGGGTCAAATCAATAATTACCCGACAACCTCCATCCTTTTTTGGTCTAGTAAATATATTGGAGACGAATTCAATGGGCTCGTGAATAGTTTTCTCTATCACGCCTTTTTGTTCCAAACGAAAAATTTCAGCCGTGCCTGCTGCCTGCTCAACAGCAGACAGCGTAAACTTCCGTTTAGGCATATGCTGGGATGGAGGAATGTTGCCGTGAATAAATTCAATAGAATGACCCCGAATATTTTGTAAAACAAATTTATCCGAAGTAACTGATACCCAAGCTTTAGCAAAGAACCGGAGTCGCCCTCCCTCATGTGAGATTAAAGGGGCAGGGGAAAGAAACCCAGACCGCCTTACCTCCATGGTCACCGGCGGTCCCTGACATACTTGGGTGGCCGAGGAGGTGCTGGGTTGGGCTGACGATAAGATGGCTTCATCTTCCACTGGGGTCGCTGTGTGCCTGACCCTAAAAAAGACCGCTGCTGCTGGCCCTGTTGGTAGTAGTGCTGAGTAGTAGCATATGGTCTTGATGCTGATGCGACCGGACCTCGCGGTCGAGCAGGGGGAGCTTTTGGCACCATCGGTCTGGGGGCGATCTGAGATCGCATAAGTCCCACCGTTTTGGCTACCTCGTCCAGCTCCTTGACCCTCTTCGGAAGGTCTTCCCCGAAGAGTTGTCGGGGCGGTGGGGGCGGCGGTGGCTTACACAACCCAGCAAATTTTGGGTTGATAGACGGACGGATGCTGTTCTTCCGGAAATCGTTGATTTCATGTTGGGTGGCACATAATAGTGCTAACGCATCCTCCTGATCCAATGACAGGTCCGTTCCATCGACCGACCGCGCAAAGGCGGTAATACCGGCCGTGAGGAGTTTGAGGATCCGCTGGAGTTTAACCTCCTGATGGCGGACAGCCACGCCGATGTTGCCCCATATGGGCGTATTGACCAGTGGCACGTTGAGGGCATTACAGTTGGACGGGGCCTTGTGGCGCTGAGTGGCCTGTGAGAGTACTTCCTCCTGCAACCGACGATTCGTGAGAAAGTCCACTGTTGCTGCCAGCTTTGGCTGGAGCGGAAGTCCAGTTGTAATTGGTGCAGCAAATTTGGCTGCCACGTCCAGTAACTCAGCTGTCGGTGGCTCCGACGGTGTTGGGGTGGGGTCAAACCCTTCTTCCCCTTGTGGCTCGCTGATGAGGGAAACCGGCGAGGTGGCCCTGTGCCTGACGATATCCGTGTGTGCGTACTGCTGTTGATTATGGAGTACCAGCTCCAGCAGCCGCTCGATGCGGTCAATACGCCCCCCATCCTGAACACTCGGATGGTCGGAGTCCTCCGGCTCAGAAAACATGCCGGGGCTCCTATCATCGGCCCGCACCTCAGGGAAGTGATCTCGGTGCCGGAATGGATCGCTTTCGGCCGCCGCAGCGAAACCGTGCGAGTCCCGCGCGGGCAAGGTGTCCAACCGCCTCTTCTTGGCAGGAGTAGAAGCCGTTGCCACAAAGGGCCCTGACGGCTTGGGGTCGACTCCAGCAGAAGCATGGAGCGACGCCCGCGCGGGCTTGCCGGCTGTCCACAATTTGGACGGTGCCGACGCATGGTCTCGTCCACCCATCCATGGGGGACTCGGCGACCGAGGCGGGACCGTACCCAAGCCCCCCGTCCCGGCAGCGGGGGTTGGGAGTTGGATAGCAGACCTTAACGACCCAGGTCCCGCCGTTGCACCAGACCGCTCCATGGCGGCTGGTGGAGCCTTGGCCCGAACCGGGTTAGGCTTACGGGCTCCTCTGCTGCCTTTTAATGAAGGGCTAGCGGAGGGGGGTCGGGCCGCAGCACGAGACCCCTTCCCCGTTGTCGCCAAAGGCGAACTTGTGGCAGGGTCCACCCTTTCAGGAGGCACCCCGACGTCCTCCTCCACGCACTCCTCCTCGGAGCTGTGGCGACTCAGCGGGTCCCGACCTGCAGCAGCAGATGGCAATGATTTCCCCGCTCTCTTCCCGGCCCCAGGTGTAACCGATGAGGGCGCCGGGCCGGTCAAACGACGATTTCGTCCAGACATTTCCAAACACTCCAAACCGCACCCTTGCTGAAAGACAAAACCGACAGCAAGGGCCAACCTACTTAAGGTTAGTTTAACTTACCTAAGCGGCTCCTTTTGAAGGGCTGGCGAGGAGCGCGCCCCACCGCCAGCTGTCGGCAGCAATGCGTTGCGACGATATGTCGCGCATGCGTGCCGGCGGGCTCTTCACGAAGTCACTCACGTGACTCCGAAATGAAATAGAGGGATATGATCACATGCAGGCAGATTTGATCAGTTTAACTTGGCATCACGTTCTGTGCAAACATTGTGTGTTTAAAGGCCTGATATTTAGAGAGATACAGTGCGGAAACAGGCCCTACGGACGACAAAGTCCGCGCCGACCAGCGATCACCCCGTACACTAGCACTATCTAAATTATGTATTGTTGCTGTCCCTACTACTTCTTGTTGTTGTTTCATTTTATTTATATATTTGTACGTTGCTTGTTTTGACTGTAAGGTGGCCTTGAAAGGCGCCCATAAATAAAATGCATTGTTATTATTATCCAACAAGCTGGGAATAATTTACAATTTTAGGGAAGCCAATTAAGCTACAAACCTGTACATCTTTGGAGAGTGGGAGGAAACCGGAGCACCTGGAGCAAAACCACACAGACACAGGGAGAACGTGCAAACTCCATACAGACAACACCTGTAGTCAGGATGGAACCCGGGTCCCTGGCGCAGTAAGGTAGCAACTCTACCGCTGTGTCACCGTGCTGCTCTCTGTGCTGTATTGTTCATGTCCTATGTTCTACGTTAAACCATTCTGGAGACGGAGCTCGCTGGTGATTTTTTGCACAGGACACTTAAACTAAACGCAAGTAGAAGTGTTTCGGAAGGAACTGCAGATGCTGGTTTACACCTGAGATAGGCACAAAATGCTGGAGCAACTCAGCGGGACAGGCAGCATCTCTGGAGAGGAGGAATGGGTGATGTTTCGGGTCGAGACCCTTCTTCAGACAGAGAGGGCTAGGGAAGGATAAGGTGTGCAGACACGCTGTGGCTGGCTTGCTGCATCTAATCCCAGTTTCTAGTTTGTCCACAGGCACACTTGTGCCACAGCAAGGATCCCCACTATAGTGCACAATGCAGAGTTTGTTCTCTCTTCCCCAGACATTTACCTGGAGCCAGCAGTCATTATTGTGTCTGGCCAGCTAGAAATGTCTCACAGACGTCTTTGTAAACGGACCAAATATATCAGCACAGAATCACAGCCAGTTGCCGCTCCTGGGCTTTACATAGTTCAGCACACAACAATGGCTTACAGACATATGTCAACATAAAAATTAACACGTATTAAATGCTTACGAAAAATATGCACAAGAGATTTAGAATCCGATTCAGGCTTGAGTGGCAGTAGGTTAAATATACTGCACTGTGATACAAAGCATCAAATGTGGAATAAATCAACAGGACAGACATCTACGATGGAAGAGGAAAGATTTAATAAGAACCTGATTTAGTTTAGTTTCTAACATAAGATTAGTTTAGAGTCTGAAGAGGGGTCTCAACCCGAAAAGCCACCCATTTCTTTCTGTCCGGAGATGCTGCCTGTCCCGCTGTTACTCTAGCAATCTAGGTCTATCTTCAGGGTAAAACAGCATCTGGAGTTCCTTCCTGCACATTTAGTTTAGATTAGTTTATTGTTACGTGTGCCGAATTGCAGTGAAAAGCTTTTGTTGCGTGCTAACCAGTCAAAGAATAGACTATGCATGATTAATATCAAGCCTTCCAGGTAAAGGAAATAGCATTCAGTGCAAGATAGAATCCAGTAAAGTCCAAGGGCCTCTGATGAGGAAGATAGTATCTCCGGACTGCCCTCTATGTTGTTGATAGGATGGGGCAACTTTTCAGAGTGTGAGGTGGGTGTATGGAACGAGCAGCCATAGGAGGTAGTAGAGGCAGGTACTATCACAACATTTGCATAGAAACATAGAAAAATAGGTGCAGGAGTAGGCCATTCAGCCCTTCGAGCCTGCACCGCCATTCAATGTGATCATGGATGATCATCCAACTCAGTATCCCGTACCTGCCTTCTCTCCATACCCCCTGATCCCTTTAGCCACAAGTGCCACATCTAACGCCCTCTTAAATATAGCCAATGAACTGGCCTCAACTACCTTCTGTGGCAGAGAATTCCAGAGACTCACCACTCTCTGTGTAAAGAATGTTTTCCTCATCTCGGTCCTAAAGGAATTCCCCCTTATCCTTAGATTGCGACCCTTTGTTCTGGACTCCCCCAACATCGGGAACAATCTTCCAGCATCTAGCTTGTCCAACCCCTTAAGAATTTTGTAAGTTTCTTTAAGATCCCCCCTCAATCTTCTAAACTCCAGCGAGTACAAGCCGAGTCTATCCAGTCTTTGTTCATATGAAAGTCCTGACATCCCAGGAATCAGTCTGGTGAATCTTCTCTGTACCCCCTCTACGGCAAGAATGTCTTTCCTCAGATTTGGAGACCGAAACTGTACGCAATACTCCAGGTGTGGCCTCACCCAAACGCTGTACAACTGCAGTAGAACCTCCCTGCTCCTATACTCAAATCCTTTCGCTATGAATGCTAACATACCATTTGCTTTCTTCACTGCCTGCTGCACCTGCATGCCTACTTTCAATGACTGGTGTACCATGACACCCAGGTCTCGTTGCATCTCCCCTTTTCCTAATCTGCCACCATTCAGATAATAGTCTACCCTCATGTTTTTGCCACCAAAGTGGATAACCTCACATTTATCCACATTATACTGCATCTGCCATGCATCTGCCCATTCACTCAGCCTATCCAAATCAAAATCACCCTGCAGCCTCCAAGCATCCTCCTCACGCCTAACTATACCCCCAGTTTGGTGTCATCTGCAAATTTGGAGATGTTGCATTGAATTCCCTCGTCCAAATCATTAATATATATTGTAAATAGCTGGGGTCCCAGCACTGAGCCTTGCGGCACCCCACTAGTCACTGCCTGCCATTCTGAAAAGGACCCGTTTACTCCTACCCTTTGCCTCCTGTCTGCTAGCCAGTTCTCTATCCACATCAATACTGAACCCCCAATACCGTGTGCTTTAAGTTTGTATGCTAATCTCTTATGCGGGACCTTGTCGAAAGCCTTCTGAAAGTCTAGATATAACACGTCCACTGGTTCTCCCTTATCCACTCTACTAGTTACATCCTCGAAAAATTCTATCAGATTTGTCAGACATGATTTACCTTTCGTAAATCCATGCTGACTTTGTCCAATGATTTCACCACTTTCCAAATGCGCTGCTATCCCATCTTTAATAACTGACTCTAGCAGTTTCCCCACTACCGATGTTAGACTAACTTGTCTGTAATTCCCCGCTTTCTCTCTCCCTCCTTTTTTAAAAAGTGGGATTTCATTAGCTACATTTAACAAACATTTGGGCAGGTGCATGGACAGGAAAGGTTTAGAGGAATATGGGCCAAACGTGGGCAGGTGGGACTAGACTACTTGGTCGGTGTGGGTAAGTTGGGCCAAAGTGTCTATTCCGGTACTTTCAACAGTCATACATTGGGTTGAATGAGCATCCTCTGTACAGTTGGGCTCATGGATAAAGGGGTCTATGGGGCCATGAGGGAGGAGCTGGCCAAAGTTGACCGGAAGATACCCCAGCAAGGATGACAGTGGAACAACAACGGCAGGTATTTCTGGGAATAATACAGAAGGTTCAGGATCAGTTCATTCCAAAGAGGAAGAAAGGTTCCAAGGGGAGTAAGGGACGAGCGTAGCTGACAAGGAAGTCAGGGACAGTTTAAAAATAAAAGAGAAGTACAACGTAGCAAAGATGAGCGGGAAGCAAGAGGATTGGGTAATGTTTAAGGAGCAACAGAAGATAACTAAAAAGACAATACGGGGATAAAAGATGAGGTACGAAGGTAAGCTAGCCACGAATATAAAGCAGGATAGTAAAAGCTTCTTTAGGTATGTGAAGAGGAAAAAAATCAGTTAAGACCAAAGTTGGACGCTTGAAGACTTAAAAGGGTGAATTTATTATGGGGAACAAGGAAATGGCAGATGAGTTGAACAGGTACTTTGGATCCGTCTTCACTAAGGAGGACACAAACAATCTTCCTGATGTACTAGTGGCCAGAGGATCTGGGGTGACGAAGGAACTGAAGGAAATCTACAATTTGCAGGAAATGGTGTTGGGTAGACTGATATGAATGAACTGAAGGCTGATAAATCCCCAGGGCCTGATGGTCTACATCCTAGGGTACTTATGGAAGTGGCTCCAGAAATCGTGGACGCATTGGTGATCATTTTCCAATGTTCTATGGACTCAGGATCAGTTCCTGTGGATAGAAAGGTAGCTAATGTTATCCCACTTTTTAAGAAAGGTGGGAGAGAGAAAACAGGGAATTCTAGACCAGTTAGCCTGACATCGGTGGTGGGGAAGATGCTGGAGTCAATTATAAAAGATGAATTAGTGGCACATTTGGATAGCAGTAACAGGATCGGTCCGAGTCAGCATGGATTTACGAAGGGGAAATCTCGCTTGACTAATCTTCTGGAATATTTTGAGGATGTAACTAGGAAAATGGACACGGGAGAGCCAGTGGATTTAGTGTACCTGGACTTTCAGAAAGCATTTGATAAGGTCCCACATTGGAGATTAGTGGGCAAAGTTAGGGCACATGGTATTGGGGGTAGAGTGCTGACATGGATAGAGAAGTCGTTGGCAGACAGGAAACAAAGAGTAGGGATTAACGGGTCCCTTTCAGAATGGCAGGCAGTGACTAGTGGGGTACCGCAAGGCTCGGTGCTGGGACCGCAGCTATTTACAATATATATCAAATATTTAGATGAACGGATTTAAAGTAACATTAGCAAATTTGCTGATGACACAACGCTGGGTGGCAGTGTGAACTGTGAGGAGGATGCTATGGTAATGCAGGGTGACTTGGACAGGTTGGGGGAGTGGGCAGATGCATGGCAGATGCAGTTTAATGCAGATAAATGTGAGGTTATCAACTTTGGTAGCAAAAACAGGAAGGCTGATTATTATCTAAATGGTGTCAAGTTGGGAAAAGGTGAAGTACAACGGGATCTGGGGGGGTCCTTGTACATCAGTCTGTGAAAGTAAGCATGTAGGTACAGCAGGCAGTGAAGAAAGCAAATGGCATATTGACCTTAGTATCAAGAGAAGTTGAGTATAGGAGCAAAGACGTCCTTCTGCAGTTGTACAGAGCCCTAGTGAGACCACACCTGGAGTATTGTGTGCAGTTGTGGTCTCCACATTTGAGGAAGGACATTCTTGCTATTGAGGGAGTAGGTTCACAAGGTTAATTCCTGGGATGGCGGGACTGTCATATGCTGAGAGAATGGAGCAGCTGGGCTTGTACACTCTGGAATTTAGAAGGATGTGAGGGGATCTTATTGAAACATATGATTATTAAGGTTTGGACACGCTAAAGGGTTTGGACACGCTAAAGGCTGGAAACATGTTCCCGATGTTGGGGGAGTCCAGAACCAGGGGCCACAGTTTAAGAATAAGGGGTAAGCCATATAGAACGGAGACGAGGAAACACTTTTTCACAGAGAGTGGTGAGTCTGTGGAATTCTCTGCCTCAGATGGCGGTGGAGGCCGGTTCTCTGGATACTTTCAAGAGAGAGCTAGATAGGGCTCTTAAAGATAGTGGAGTGAAGGGATATGGGGAGAAGGGTACAGGGTACTGATTGGGGATGATCAGCCATGATCACATTGAATGGCGGTGCTGGCTCGAAGGTTCGAATGGCCTACTCCTGCACCTATTGTCTATTGTCTATTGTGACATGGTTATATTTGCAATGTACAGCAACAGCGCCGACATCACATCTGCTTCTGCTGAATAACCTTAATCGCATTAAATTTCAATCCTCAATGCTAGATTATAAACACATAGATATGCTGGGGATGCAGAGATATGGGTGATGTGCAAGCAGATACGAGTTGAACTTGGCATCATTTTCGGCACGGACATTGTGGGCTGAAGAGCCTGTCCTTGTGCTGTACGATTCTTTGTATCAATGATTTGGGTGAGAACATACAGGGCAAGATTAACAAATTTGCAGATGATACAAAAGTGGGTGGTTTTGCAGACAGTGAAGATGGTTGTGAACGATTGCAGCAGGATCTGGATCAATTGGCCAGGTGGGCGGAGGAATGGTTGATGGAATTTAATACAGAAAAGGCGGAGGTGTTGCATTATGGGCAGTATAACAAGGGCAGGACCTACGCAGTGAATGGTAGGCCTCTGGGTAGTGTTGTAGAGCAGGGATCTAGGAGTACAGGCCCATGGTTTCTTGAAGGTCGAGTCACAGGTAGATAAGGTGGTCAAAAAGGCTTTTGGCACTTTGGCCTTCATCAGTCAGAGTATTGAGTGTAGACGTTGGGAGGTCATGTTGCAGTTGCATACGATCTTGGTAAGGTTAGTTCCAGTTCAGTTCTGGGCACCATGTTAGAGCAAAGATATTGTCAAGCTGGAAAGGGTACAGAGAAGATTTATGAGGATGGTGCCAGGACTAGAGAGTCTGAGCTCCAGGGAGAGGTTGAGTAGGCTGGGTCTCTATTGCTTTGAGCACAGGAGGATGAGAGGTGATCATATTGAGGTGTATAAAATCATGAGAGGAATAGATCGGGTAGACTCACAGAGTCTCTTGCCCAGGGTAGGGGAATCAAGGACCAGAGGACACAGGTTTAAGATGAAGGGGAAAATATTTAATAGGAATTTGTGGGGTAACAATTTCGCAGAAAGGGTGGTGGGTGTATGGAACAAGCTGCCAGAGGAGTTAGTTGAGGCTGGGACTAACCCAACATTTAAGAAACAGTTGGACAGGTACATGGATAGGACAGGTTTGGAGGGATATGGACACAACGCGGGCAGGTGGGACTAGTGTAGCCGGGACTTGTTGGCTGGTGTGGGCAAGTTGGGCTGAAGGGCCTGATTCCACACTGTATCACTCTATGACGCTATGTTCAATGTCCCATTTAGCTTGTGGCATTTACTGTAACACCGGTCTCAACTCCAACATTTCACCTTCATGCCTATCACTTTCCAAGTGGGTGCACCTTATGAGTAATCCATGCAAACTGCATCATACGGCACGGTGGCGCAGAGCCAGAGACCCGGGTTTGATTCTAATTACGGGTGCTGTCTGTGTGGAGTTTGTACGTTCCGCCTATGACCACGTGCGTTTTCTCTGGGTGCTGCGATTTCCTCCTACATCTAAAACCATGCAGGTTTGTAGGTTAATTGGCTTCGTTAAATTGTCAATAGAAAATTGACAATAGACAATAGGTGCAGCAGTAGAGGCCTTTTGGCCCTTTGAGCCAGCACCACCATTTACTGTGATCATGTCTGATCATCCACAATCAGTACCCTGTTCCTGCCTTCTCCCCATATCCCTTGACTCCGCTAACTTTAAGAGCTTTATCTAACTCACTCTTAAAAGCATCCAGAGATTCAGTCTCCACTGCCTTCTGAAACAGAGAATTCCGCAGACTCACAACTCTCTGGGTGAAAACGTTTTTCCTCATCTTCGTTCTAAATGGCTTACGCCTTATTCTTAAACTGTGGCCCCAGGTCCTGGACTCCCCCAACATCGGGAACATGTTTCCTGCCTCTAGCACGTGCAACTGCTTAATAATCTTATATGTTTCAATAAGATCCCCTCTCATCCTTCTAAATTCCAGTGTATACAAGCCCAGTTGCTCCATTCTTTCAACATATTACAGTCCCGCTATCCCAGGAATTAACCTCGTGAATCTACGCTGCACTCCCTCAATACCAAGAATGTCCTTCCTCACATTTGGAGACCAAAACTGTACACAATACTCCAGGTGTGGTCTTACCAAGGCCCTGTACAACTGAAGAAGGACCTCTTTGCTCCTATACTCAACTCCTCTTGTTATGAAGGCCAACATGCCATTTGCTTTCTTCACTGCCTGCTGTTTACTTTCAGTGACTTATCAAAGGCTTTCTGAAAGTCCAGGTACATTACATCCACTGGCTCTCCCTTGTCCATTTTCCTAGTTATATCCTCAAAAAAATTCCATAAGATTAGTTAAGCATGATTTCCCCGTCGTAAATCCTGTTACTGCTATCCAAATGTGCCACTATTTCATCTTTTATAATTGACTAAAGCATCTTCCCTACCACCGATGTCAGGCTAACTGGTCTATAATTCGCTGCTTTCTCTCTCCCGCCTCTCTTAAAAAGTGGGATAACATTAGCTACCCTCCAATCCACAGGATCTGATCCCGAATCTTTAGTACATTGGAAAATGATCACCAATGCCTCCACGCTTTCTACAATGCGTTCACAATGCATCCCTAGTATGAAGGATAGAATTAGTGTTTAGGTTGATTGCTGGTCGGCATGGACTCGGTGGGCCGAAGGGCCTGTTTCCACTCTGTATATCAAAACTAAACTAAACTACAATAAGAGATAAAAATCTTTCCCTAGAAACCTTTTGGCTCAGCTTGCGTGTGCCGACCAAAGTGCCCCATCTACACCAAAACCCTCAAGTTATATCTGATCAACAAGAGTAAGAAAAATACGGGGACTTTGGTTCGAGCAGTAAACAGGTCACGCAAGCTGAAGACAGGCATAGGCTGATCATTCTACCTACACCAACCCTGGCTCTGTGGTTATGAGAGAACAGGTGGGAGTGAAGTGCTTCGATCTGGGCTCTATCTCTTACTTTGATCTTTGCACAAAGGTCAGCCAGCAGAGAGGCAGGTGTTCTACTTTTCTGGGACAGAAAGAGCATCAACAAAGAGCAGCGGCTCTCTGCAGCTTGCACGCGTCCACCAACACCCTTGCACACCTGCCCTCCGACAACATGGAAAGGAGGCCAAGGCCTTGATCTGAGGTTGGAGGTTACAACTAGCGAGCAAAAGAAGTTCACCTTCTGTGGAACAGTGAGCGGCAAGTAGGACAGTATCACTTTAGATAAACAAATGCACAGGCAGAAAAGAGGTCAACATTTGAGCGGGCAAGATGGCAGCGCAGCGGTAGAGTTGCTGCCTTACAGCGCCACAGATCCGGGTTCCATCCTGACTACCGGTGCCTGGTCTGTTCAACCCTGCGTGGGTTTGCTTTGAAATCTTTGGTTTCCGCCCACACTCTAAAGATGTACAGGTTTGTAGGTTTGTAGGTTAATTGGTATTACAGCGAGGACTCGGTGGGCCGAAAGGCCTGTGCCCACAGTGTTCAAACTGAACTAAATTTATAGGTGGGAAGAGGTATTATTGGGGTACACCACGGCTTGGTTTGGAAACACAGGACACCGCACATGCTGGAATCTTCAGCAAAACAATGAATGCTGGAGGAACTCAGTGGATCAGGCAGCATCTGTGGAAGGAAGGAAATGTCATCTGTCTAATCCCTCCACAGATGTTGCCTGACCCACTGAGTTCTTCCAGCACTTTGTGTTTTGGTTTGAGAACAGCTCTGTCCATAAACGTAAGACATTGCAGAGAGTTGTGGAGGTGGCCCAGTCCATCGCACAGACCAGACTCCTCACCGTCGACTCCATCTACACTTCACGCTGCTTCAGGAAAGCAGCCGACATCATCAAGGACCTTACACACCCAGATTATTCCCTCTCCTCCCATCTACCATCAACAGCTTGAACGCACGCACGCACCACCACATTCAGGAACAGCATCTTCCCCACTGTTATCACATGACTCAACAGTTCTCCTTTACGCTAGGGTGTAGTCCCGATCTTCCAACCTACCTCATGGCAGACATCTTCAGAAGGTCCACTGACTCAGAGGCCAGAATGGGGAATGATTCATTCCATGGCATCAAAGGCAGAATAAATACTGCAATGGCGCTGAGCTGGATAGAGTGAGCAGATGTACGAGGATGTTGCCAGGACTAGAGGGTGTGAGCTATAGGGAGAGGTTGAGTAGGCTGGGATTCTATTCCTTGGAGCGCAGGAGGATAGGGGTGATCTTATAGACGTGTACAAAATCATGAGAGGAATAGATCGGTAGATGCACAGAGTAGGTGAATCAAGGACCAGAGGACATAGGTGGTAATGCTTTAGGTGTGCATGCGCTGTGGCTGTTGTGGTTGCAAGGCTGGTGGCAGGTGCAGGATGAGAGCACTGCAGCAGTACTGACACAGTGGTGGATGGTGTAGCATGCAACACGCATGTGGTACTTCAGGTGTCATGTAGCATTGGGGGTGAATCATCCAGGTCACCAGCAAAGGCCACAATGAAGTGTAATATAATAACAAGTGCTGGGTTATACCTGAGTGCTGGAGTAACTCAGCGGGTCATAGAACATAGAACATAGACAATAGGTGCAGGAGTAGGCCATTCGGCCCTTCGAGCCTGCACCGCCATTCAATATGATCATGGCTGATCATCCAACTCAGTATCCTGTACCTGCCTTCTCTCCATACCCCCTGATCCCTTTAGCCACAAGTGCCACATCTAACGCCCTCTTAAATATAGCCAATGAACTGGCCTCAACTACCTTCTGTGGCAGAGAATTCCAGAGACTCATCACTCTCTATGTAAAGAATGTTTTCCTCATCTTGGTCCTAAAGGAATTCCTCCTTATCCTTAGACTGTGACCCCTTGTTCTGGACTCCCCCAACATCGGGAACAGTCTTCCAGCATCTAGCTTGTCCAACCCCTTAAGAATTTTGTAAGTTTCTATAAGATCCTCCCTCAATCTTCTAAATTCCAGCGAGTACAAACCGAGTCTATCCAGTCTTTCCCCATATGAAAGTCCTGACATCCCAGGAATCAGTCTGGTGAATCTTCTCTGTACCCCCTCTATGGCAAGAATGTCATTCCTCAGATTTGGAGACCAAAACTGTACGCAATACTCCAGGTGTGGCCTCACCAAAACCCTGTACAACTGCAGTAGAACCTCCCTGCTCCTATACTCAAATCCTTTCGCTATGAATACTAACATACCATTTGTCAGGCAGCATCTGTGGAGAACATGGATAGGTGACGTTTCACAGAGTGCTGGAGAAACTCAGCGGGTGCAGCAGCATCTAAGGATCGAGGGAGATAGGTGATGTTTCGGGTCGAGACCCTTCTTCAGCTGGGAAGAAACTGTCCCTGAATCTGGAGGTGTGCGTTTTCACACTTCTATACCTTTTGCCTGATGGGAGAGGGGAGTGAAGGGAGTAGCCAGGGTGCGACTTGTCCTTGATGATGCTGCTAGCCTTGCCGAGGCAGTGTGAGGTATAAATGGAGTCAATGGTTTGGTGTGTGTGATGGTCGGGGCTGTGTCCACAATTTGCTGCAATTTCTTGCAAAGAACTTCAACTGTGTGAGAATTGAGGTGATCTTGACTGCCCAGCATGATATAAGACCAGTAACGTCTGATTAAAGATAGTCCATGTGTCTCCAATGAGGTAGATGGGAGGTCAGGACCACTGTCTAGTTGGTGAAAGAATGGTTCGGTTACGTGATAACACCTGGAAAGAAACTGCCCCTGAATGCTCGGCGACTGGCCCCCCCCACGACAATGACTACGACAAACTACGACAGCCTACCTCCTAGACGACGTCAAGCTACAGGAAGCTACCGACAACCGGCGACCCATTAGGACGGTCACCTACCACCACACCTACGACAACCCACCACCACACAGGCGACAACCCAGGACAACCAAAGTCAACCTTTGTCCGCCCATGAGCCACGACCCTGTTAGTGACAACTGAAGGCAAATGAAGACAATTCAGTCGCCGTAATGTCGCCAGTTGACGTGGGTCGTAGACAACCTGCGTCATCTTGGCGACAACCTACGGCAGCACCTACGACGGGAGAAGACAAGCTGCGACAAGCCCACGGTCACCGAAACGGTTTGAACGTTTCAAAATCCAGCAGCGACAAGAAAAAAAGTTACCACACTTTAGGTGACTTGAGGAGACTAGGGCTTGTACACTCTGGAGTTTAGAAGTCTGGAGTTAAGAGGGGGTCATATTGAAACATATAAGATTATTGAGGGTTTGGACACGCTAGAGGCAGGAAACATGTTCCCGATGTTGGGGGAGTCCAGAACCAGGGACCACAGTTTAAGAATATGGGGTAAGCCATTTAGAACGGTGATGAGGAAACACTTCCTCACACAGAGAGTTGTGAGTCTGTGGAATTCTCTGCCTCAGAGGTCGGTGGAGGCAGGTTCTCTGGATGCTTTCAAGAGAGAGCTGGATAGATCTCTTAAAGATAGCGGAGCCAGGGGATATGGGGAGAAGGCAGGAACGGGGTACTGATTGTGAATGATCAGCCATGATCACATTGAATGACGGTGCTGCCTGAAAGGGCCGAATGGCCTCCTCCTGCACCTATTGTCTATTGTCTATTGTCTATTGTCTATTGACAACTCACAACCATACAGCCGTCACCCCGCGACCTGTAGTCACCAAAAAAATCACCTAAGTGGGACAGGCCCTTCAGTGAGTTTGAAGAAGGGTCCCGACCCAAAATGTCACCTATCCATGTTCTCCAGAGATGCTGCCTGACCCGCTGAGTTACTCCAGCATTCTGTGAAACGTCACCTATCCATGTTCTCCTTTTGTGTACCCCCCTTCTTCCCAGCTGTTATCAGGCAACTGAATCATCTTGCCACCACCAGAGAGCAGTGCTGAACTACTGTCTACCTCGATGGTGAGTGTCGGCCTATCCTTGTTCAGACATTACTGGCTTTACCTTGCACTAAACACTATTCCCTTAACCTGTACACTATATGTAAGCTATACACTGTAAATGGCTGGATTGTAATCATGTATTGTCTCTTCCACTGACTGGGTGGCACGCAACAAAAGCTCTTTGCTGTTTTGTTAAAGAAGGAACTGCAGATGCTGGAGAATCGAGGGTTACACAAAAAGCTGGAGAAACTCAGCGGGTGCAGCAGCATCTAAGGAGCGAAGGAGATAGACGACGTTTCGGGTCGAGACCCTCTCTTCACTGTTCCTCGGTACACGTGACAATAAACTAAACGGAACTAAACTGAACTTGCATTTGCTACTGGAGTCTTGTTTCTACACAGGAAGGCACGTTCAGCTCAAGTTTCATTGTTCAGTTTTGCTCAGTGACCACAGTTAGTGTTATGAAAGCTCTGGGCCACAGGCAAGGGCTTGGTGGAGCTAATCTATAAATAACAGCTGTCTCTCTCTTCATGCTTTCCACTAATGTATATGCGGAGATATTTACCACTGGTGCCTAGATAGATGTGAACCACATCTCAGCTCATATTTTACTTGGGCAGCTTACAACCAAGTGGTATCAATATTGATTTCTCTAACTTCAAGTAACCCTTGCTTTCCCTCTCTCTCTGTCCCTCCCCCACCATAGTCGTCCCGGCTTCAAAGTTGTCTAGTTGAGTTGTCATTGTCGGTAACGCATTCTCACCTCGCCCACAGCTAATAATGCCCTGTTTCCTTTATCATTGTCACTTTTTTGTTTATTCATTTGTTCTATATATCTATACATCACCACCTACGACTTGTGTTTCTCTCTTCCAGCCCCTCCCCATCCTAGTTAGTTCCCTGACTAGTTCTACTGATCTCCTGATTAATGACTGATTGAATTCCTTGTTCTCAAAGTCAAGTCAAAGTCAAAGTCAAAAGAGTTTATTGTCATGCGTCCCTGACAGGACAATGAAAATCTTTCTTTGCATAGCACAACAGAACATAAAAGGCATTGACTACAATTCTATACGTAAATACACACATGAATTAATAAATTAATAAAGTGCAAATAACAGATGGAGGGATATTAATGTTCAGAGTTCCGAGCCAGGTTTAATAGCCTGATGGCTGTGGGGAAGTAGCTATTCCTAAACCGGGTTGTTGCAGTCTTCAGGCTCCTGTACCTTCTACCCAATGGTAGCAGGGAGATGAGTGTGTGGCCAGGATGGTGTGGGTCCTTGATGATGCTGCCAGCCTTTTTGAGGCAGCGACTGTGATAAATCCCCTCGATGGAAGGAAGGTCAGAGCTGATGATGGACTGGGCAGTGTTTACGACTTTTTGTAGTCTTTTCCTCTCCAGGGCACTCAAATTGCCGAACCAAGCCACGATGCAACCGGTCAGCATGCTCTCTACTGTGCACCTGTAGAAGTTAGAGAGAGTCCTCCTTCCCCTCAGCTAACGATGAACCATTCTACATTTCCTTAGCATCATCTGTTCTGATCTGTCCTTTTCACACCGTACCCTTCCATATCTCTAGACTCCACCTCCCCTGACTCTCAGTCTGATGAAGGGTCTTAACCCAAAACGTCACCCATTCCTTCTCTCCAGAGATGCTGCCTGTCCCGCTGAGTTACTCCAGCTTTTTGTGTCTATCTTCAGTATTAACTGACATTGCTTGCAGGGCCTTCAATGCTGGCATATAACTATCAGTACTGGTTGATAAGTTGCAACTAATTGTTATGCTTTTTCATGTTCTTTAAGCTGTAGGAGCAGAATTAGGCCATTCGGCCCATCAACTCTACTCCACCATTCAAACATGGCTGATCAATCTTTCCTTCTTAATCCCATTCTCCTGCCTTCTTCCCGTAACTATGGCAGCCTTACTGATGGTAAAAATTCACTAATGTATATGCCTCCACCGCCATCTGTCACAATTAATGCTACGGATTCACCACCCTCTGACAGAGGAATTCCTCCGCATCTCCTTTTAGTTAGTTAGTTAGTTAGTTTATTGTCACACCAGTCAGTGGAAAGACAATACATGATTACAATCGAGCCATCCACATTGTACAGGTACATGATGAAGGGAATAACGTTTAGGGCACGATAAAGCACAGTAAAGTCCTATCAAAGATAGTCCAAGGGTCTTCAGTCAGGTAGATAGTAGCTCAGGACAGCTCTCTAGTTGTTGCAAGAATGGTTTGTTGTAAGAACAGCTGGGAAGACTCTGTCCCTTTCTAAAGGTACACCCTTTTATTGTGAGGCTGTGCCCTCTGGTCCTAGACTCTCCCACTAGTGTGAGAGAATCTTCTCAGGGTATCTTCTGTGAAGATATTGTATAAGATATGATATGATACTCGGTGAAAATAGGAGTTGAACTGAAGCCCTTGTGAATAGGGGTGTCACGGAACGGGGTGGGTGAATGGTGATGTCCTATTACACATTACCCGGCTTACAAAATGGTTGCACATCAGTGGAGGTGCCTGCACGTTGAGCAAAGGCTTTGTTCTTATTTTTAACTCACAACCGCAGCCATTTCATAGCCTGTGTTCCTGTTTATGAGAAATGAAATGATTCATCGGCTGGCGTAGGCATTACAAGAATGGGGAAGCAGTGGCCATGTTCCCCCCTCCCACACTTGCTCAGACTTCCTGGAAACTCCAGCTCAAACTGGCACACAGCTGCTTGGTGCAGCAGAAAATCAGACATAAAACCGCTCCACAACACAAGCTCAATCGTTCTACAACTACTGAGTGTGGAAGTTGGGAGGCCATCTTCCAGTTGTAGAAGACGTCGGTGAGACCGCATTTAGAGTTTTGTGTTCAGTTCTGGGCACCATGTCATAGGGAAGATGGTGTCAAGCTGGAAAGGGTACAGAGAAGATTTACTAGGATGTTGCCAGGACTGGAGGGTGTGAGCTATAGGGAGTGGTTGAGTAGGCTGGGTCTCTATTCCATGGAGTGCAGTAGGGTGAGGGGTGATCATATAGAGGTGTACAAAATCATGAGAGGAATAGATCGGGTAGATGCACAGAGTCTCTTGCGCAGAGTAGGGGAATCGAGGACCAGACGTCATAGGTTTAAGGTGAAGGGGAAAAGATTTAATGGGAACCTGAGGGGTAACTTTTTCACACAAAGGCTGGTGGGTGTATGGAACAAGCTCCCAGAGGAGGTAGTTGAGGCACGAACTATCCCAACAGTTAGACAGGTTCACAGATCAGACAGGTTTGGAGGGATATGGACCAAGCGCAGGCAGGCGGTACTAGAGTAGCTGGGACGTGTTGGCCTAAGTTATGCCTAAGAGCCTGTTTCCCTGCTGTATCTCTTTAACTTCTCGGGATCTAGATATTGCTCATGGGATTAATTTTACCACCTTGCATTGAAAGGCATCGGAGCCAAGGTGGTGTATAGTAAAGATTAAACCACATTGGTGCGTGAGTGAAGTTACAAAGGTCCATGGAGTCGTACAGCACAGAAATAGTCCCTTCAGCCCACCATTCCTAAACCCACAATAGACACAAACTACTGGAGTAGCTCAGCGGGCCAGGCAGCATCTCTGGAGAAAAGGAATAGGTGACACTTTGGGTCCAAAGACTTTGAACCTACCATCATGTACTTGTCCATACCAGTCGCATTTTCCACCACCTAGTCTATAGCCTCCTCTCCCTTGGCTGATGTACATGCTTATTACACTGAGCAAAGCACAAAGTGCTGGAGGAACATCAAACAGTACAGCAAGGACCAGCGCTTTGGCCCACAATGTCTGTGCCGAACATGATGCCAAGACCATCTCTTATCAGCCTGTACTATCCCTCCATTCCCTTTATGTCCATGTGCGAATCCAAAGGTCTCAATAGTTCTTTATTGTCACATATACAGAACACAGTGAAGTTCCCCCACGACCCACAAAGACGCAGTCATCATATCTTGGTGCTATTTACAAAGAAAAAAAGGAAGTCCAAAGTCTCGTGAACGCCACTCGCATTTGCCTCCACCCCTTGGAAGTGTCCCTCTGCAAACATGTTGGGCAAAGGCAACGGAATGAATTGGGTAAAAACCAGGTTTATATCTGAGACCCTGTTGTGGATTGGTTTCAGTTTTAGTTCTTGGTTAATTTTAGAGATACAGCGCGTAAACAGGCCCTTCGGCCCACTGAGTCCATGCCGACCAGCGATCACCCGCTACACAAGCACTATCCTACACAGTAGGGACAATTTAGAATCTTACCCAAGCCAATAATATTGTTTGGGGTTCTACCTATCCTTCCTACCTTTCTAAGCTACTCATCATACAGAAGAAATTTATGAGATTAATTTCTCACTCAAATTCACAAGAACCTTCTGCCCCTCTCTTCAAGAAGCATTCAATTTTGTCTGTAGATAAACTGAAAGTATTCCAAATATGTATTTTTATTTTCAAATATCTTAAATGTAAACATGATTTGCCTGTTTCTCATCATGATCTTTTCACCCTTTCTTCTAATATTCACCATATTCACCAATTAATCTACAAACCCGATATAGACACAAAAAACTCAGTGGGACAGGCAGCATATCTGGAGAGAAGGTATGGGTGACGTTTCGAGTCGAGACCCTTCTTCAGACCTGCACGTCGGAGGGAGAATACACAAACTCCGTGCAGACAACACCCATAGTCAGGATTGAACCGGGGACTCTGGCACTAGAAGGTGGTAACTCTACCGTCGCACCATTGTGCCAACCACTGAACCTGAAACAAAGTCTGGATAACTGTAAAATTGCTGTTGAAACCAAGATTACAATTCATAGTCTGTCTGGTTATTATATGCGTTTTACTCTACTGTCTGATGAGCGCAGTGTAGGAGCAAGCAGGCAAAGAATAATAGTTTCAAATGCAAACAGAGGAAGAGACAGAGGTGAGTCCATGTGGAGCTGGTGACGTTGACCAAGGAAGGCATTCCCCAATAACCATCAGCAGGTCTTCTGTTGAGTGCAGATTGTTATGGACCATTGCTACACCACTATCAAGCCTACCGGTCGCTCCTTCCCCCGTCCTCAGTTTGGCCAATCTTCTCAACTGACGGTTTGTTCCTGAGAATTACAGATGGAGACTGAAGCGAGGGGCGTCAGCAAATAACATCAATCATTCAATAGGGAAAGGCCTGGATAGTGTGAAAGTGGAGAGGATGTTTCTACGAGTTTAGTTTAGAGATACAGCGCATAAACAGGCCCTTCGGCCCACCGAGTCCGCACTGACCAGCGATCCCCGCACACTAACACTATCCCACACACAATAGGGACAATTTACATTTATACCAACCCAAGTAACCTAGAAACCTGTCAGTCTTTGGAGTGTGGCAGGAAAGGGGCAAGTGTTGCATTTCCTGCGGTTGCAGGGGAAAGTACCTGAGGAGGGGGTGGTTTGGGTGGAAAGGGACCAATTGACCAGGAAGTTATGGAGGGAATGGCCTCTACGGAAAGCAGAAAGGGGAGGAGATGGGACGATGTAGTGGGATACCGTTGGAGGTGGCAAAAATGTTGGAAAATGATATATTGTATGCGACGGCTGATGGGGTGGAAGGTGAGGACAAGGGGGACTCTGTCCTTGTTATGAATGGGGGGAGGGAGAAAAAGAGCAGAGCTATGGGATATAGAGGAGACCCTGGTGAGAGCCTCATCTAGATCTCACCATCTCTATCGCAGGCAACAGACTGACCAACATCTACTACAAACCCACTGACTCCCAAAGCCAGCTTGACTACACTTCTTCCCACCCTGCTTCCTGTAAGGACTCTATCCCCTATTCCCAATTCCTCCGTCTACGCCGCATTTGTGCCCAGGATGAGGTGTTCTATACCAGGGCAACGGAGATGTCCTCATTCTTTATGGAACGGGGGTTCCCCTCTTCCATTATAGATGAGGCTCTTATTTCCTATAACCTGCAGCTCAGCTCTCACTCCCCAACCCCCACTCGTCCCCCTAGTCCTCACCTTCCGCCCCATCAGCCGTCACATACAACATATAATCCTTCAACATTTTTGCCACCTCCAACGGGATCCGAGTTCCCCCCGTAACTTCCTGGTCAATTGGTCCCTTCCCACCCGCACCACCCCCTCCCCGGGTACTTTCCCCTGCAACCCCAGGAAATGCTACACTTGTCCCTTTGCCTCCCCCCTCGACTCCATCCAAGGACCAAAACAGTCTTTCCAGGTGAGGCAGAGGTTCACCTGCATCTACTGCATCCGCTGTTCCAGGTGTCAACTTCTCTAAATTGGCGCGACCAAGCTCAGACTTGGCGATCGTTTTGCAGAACACCTCCACTCAGTCCCTCTTTTTTAAATTTCAAAATAGACTTTATTCAGGTAATAAATATTTACAATACATGAACCTTGCAAAAAAATTCATACAACATTTTCGGAGGCTATACAAACATTCAATACTGTTTACATACATTGCTCACAAGTTTATCCCCCCCACCCTTGCCACTCCTGTGGCCCACTGGCGTGGGATCACTTCCCTTATTTTGAGGGGCGTCTCCACCACACCCTGCCCCCCATGTCCAGCAGTGGACGGACCTTAGACTGTCCCTCTTAACCAACCTGATCGCCCGGTTGCTCTGCACTTCGACTCCCCCTCCCATTCCCCCTTTGTGTCCTGGGCCTCCTCCATTGCCAGAGTGAGGCCCAGCGCAAATTGGAGGAGCAGCACCTCATATTTTGCCTGGGTAGTTTACACCCCAGCGGTATGAACATTGACTTCTCTAACATTAAATGGCCCTTGCTTTCTCCCTCCTTCCCCACCCATTCCCAATTCTCCCACAAGTCCCATTGTCTCCACCTACTTCCTTTCTTTTGCCTTCACCCCCCCCCCCACCCCCCCCGACATCAGTCTGAAGAAGGGTCTTGACCCAAAACGTTGTCAATTCCTTCTCTCAATAGGTGCTGCCTCACCCGTTGAGTTTCCTGTTGAGCATTTTTTGTCTACCAAAGATGTACAGGTTTGTTGTTTAATTGGCTTCGTTAAAATTGTAAATTGTCCCTAGTAGGTAGGATAGTGCTAATGGACGGTGCTATCGCTGGCCGGCACGGTATCGGTGGGCCGAAGGGCCTGTGTCCATGCTGTATCTCTAACTGTTTAAAGTCTAAAGTCACTGGGTGTTTTTAATAACATATTTTAATACATGTTTTTTCAATTGTTTCCCCTTAACTAAAAAAACATGTGATTTGTTGAAGAGTTGCTTCAAGTAGTTTTGCCCCCAGTTTACTGAGGGGCTTTGATGCGTGTTGTACCGTTGCAATCAGAATTAAAGCATCAACTTGTGAAACAGTTGCTGCAAATGTCAACATCAACACACAACAACTCCACACTCTGCCGGCAAAGCTGAAAAACACATTGATAAGATCGTGATTCTTCAACGTTCTTCCGTTGGTGGCAGCGCTGAAGGAAGCCTGTACTGAAGTACCTAGACTTCACCATGAAGAAGGGGCAGCACGGTGGCGCAGCGGTAGAGCTACTGCTTTGCAGCACTAGGGACCCGGGTTCGATCCTGACTACGGGCGCTGTCTGTACAGAGTTTGTACGTTCTCCCCGTCACCTGTGTGGGTTTTCCCCGAGATCTTTGGTTTCCTCCCACACTCCAAAGGCGTACAGATTGGTAGGTCTGCAGAATGATATCTCACATGAGATCTCACCACTCCAAAGGCACAAGACAAACACGGATGAGGTTGTTATAAGTGTGGGCCTTAATAGTTTCATTAGTTTAGTTTAGAAATACAGCGCAGAAACAGGCCCTTCATCCAACCCAGTCCGTGCTGACCACGGTCCCTACCCACTAACACTATGGACTATGCAGCCATGAGGGAGGAGCTGGCCATAGTTGACTGGAAATATACCTCAGCAGGGATGACAGTGGAACAACAATGGCAGGTATTTCTGGGAATAATACAGAGGGTGCGGGATCAGTTCATTCCAAAGAGGAAGAAAGATTCCAAGGGGAGTAAGGGGTGACCGTGGCTGACAAGGGACGTCTGGGACAGTATAAAAATAAAAGAGCAGAAATATAACATAGCAAAGATGAGCGGGAAGCAAGAGGATTGGGTACCTTTTAAAGAGCAACAGACTATAACTAATGAGGGCAATACGGGGAGAAAAGATGAGGTACGAAGGTAAGCTAGCCAAGAATATAAAGGAGGATAGTAAAAGCTTATTTTGGTGTGTGAAGAGAAGAAAATTAGTTAAGACCAAAGTTGGACCCTTGAAGACTGAAAAGGGCAAATTTATTATGGGGAACAAGGAAATGGCAGATGAGTTGAACAGGTACTTTGGATCCGTCTTCACTAAGGAGAACACAAACAATTTCCTGATTTCCAGTGGCCAGAGGATCTGGGGTGACAGAGGAACTGAAGGAAATCCACATTAGGCAGAAAATGGTGTTGCGTAGACTGATGGGACTGAAGGCTGATAAATCCCCAGGGCCTGATGGTCTGCATCCCAGGGTACTTAAGGAAGTGGCTCTAGAAATCGTGGACGCAATGGTGATCATTTTCCAATGTTCTATAGATTCAGGATCAGTTCCTGTGGATTGAAAGGTAGCTAATGTTATCCCACTTTTTAAGAAAGGCAGGAGAGAGAAAACAGGGAATTATAGACCAGTTAGCCTGACATCGGTGGTGGGGAAGATGCTGGAGTCAATTATAAAAGTTGAGATAGCCAAACATTTGGATAGCAGTAACAGGATCGGTCCGAGTCAGCATAGATTTACGAAGGGGAAATCATGCTTGACTAATCTTCTGGAATTTTTGGGGATGTAACTAGGAAAATGGACAAGGGAGAGCCAGTGGATGTAGTGTACCTGGACTTTCAGAAAGCATTTGATAAGGTCCCACATAGGAGATTAGTGGGCAAAATTAGAGCACATGGGATTGGGGGTAGAGTGCTGACATGGATAGAAAATTGATTGGCAGACAGGAAACAAAGAGTAGGAATTAATGGGTCACTTGCAGAATGGCAGGCAGTGACTAGTGGGGTACCGCAAGGCTCGGTGCTGAGCCCGCAGCTATTTACAATATATATATGATTTGGATGAAGGGAGTAAAAGCAACCATTTGCAGATGACACAAAGTTGGGTGGCAGTGTGAACTGTGAGGTGGATGCTATGAGGATGCAGGGTGACTTGGACAGGTTGGGTCAATGGGATCTGGGGGTTCTTGTTCATCAGTCAATGAAAGTAAGCATGCAGGTACAGCAGGCAGTGAAGAAAGCAAATGGCATTGGCCTTCATAACAAGAGGAGTATAGGAGCAAAGAGGTCCTCCTGCAGTTGAACAGGGCCCCAGAGAGACCACACCTGGAGTATTGTGTGCAGTTTTGGTTTCCAAACTTGAGGAAGGACATTCTTGCCATTGAGGGAGTGCAGCGTAGGTTCACAAGGTTAATTCCCGGGATGGTGGAACTGTCATATGTTGATAGATTGGAGCGGCTGGGCTTGTACACTCTGGAATTTAGAAGGATGAGAGGGGATCTTATTGAAACATATAAGACTATTAAGGGTTTGGACACGCTAGAGGCAGGAAACATGTTCCCAATGTTGGGCGAGTCTAGAACCAGGGGTCATAGTTTAAGAATAAGGGGTAAGCCATTTAGTACAGAAATGAAGAAAAACGTTTTCACACAGAGAGTTGTGAGTCTGTGGAATTTCATTTCGGAGTCACGTGAGTGACTTCGTGAAGAGCCCGCCGGCGCGCATGCTCGCCATATCGTCGTAACGCGTTGCTGCGACAGCTGGCGGTGGAGCGCGCTCCTCGCCAGCCCTTCATAAGGGGCCACGGAGGTGAGTATTCCACCTTTAGTTGGTGGTCCTTGTTGTCTGATTATGTCTTGCAGCAAGGACATGGATGGGAGTTCGAAGGGCCGGAGGACGTCAGGACGAGTTCGCCGGTCAACAGTTCCGGGGCCTTTACCATCTGCAGTACCTGCAGCGCAGGCCGGGACTCAGGCGGAGATGTGGGTAAGCCCTGTGTTCACAGGTCCAGATCCGCCAGCACACCACAGCTCGGAGGAGTTCGATGAGGAGGAGTGTGGTGTGCCGCCAGAGCAGGGGGACCCTGCCATGGCAGTCAGGTTGTCAGCGGGCTCGCTGGCGACCTCGAGCAGGGCACGTGCCGTTGCACGGCCTGTTCCACTCAGCCATCCGAGAAGGGGGAGGGGAGGAGCCCAGAAGCCTAACCCTGTTAGGGCTAAGGCATTGCCTGTCGCGGAGGAGCGGTCAGGTTCCAGGGCGAGACCCGGGGCGGCTGTGAGGTCCAGCCGGCACACCCCGACTCTCGACGCCGGGACGGGATGGGTGGGCGAGACCATGCGTCGGCAACGTCCACGATGTGGGCAGCCGGCAAGACTGCGCGGGCCCCAGGCAGCCATGCTTCGGCTGGTGCCGACACCTCGCCGCGAGTGCCCTTAGTGGCAGCGGCTTCAGCTCTCGCTAAACGGAGGCGATTGAACACGCCCGCGCAGGAATCGCGCAGTTTCGCATCGGCGGCTGTTAGCGACAACTACCGGCACCGGCAGGGCCTCGACGAGGTGCGGGCCGATGACAGGAGCCCGGTTTTCTTTTCAGAGCCGGAGGACTCCGACCACCTGAGTGTTCAGGGTGAAGGGCGTATTGACCGTATGGAGCGGCTGCTGGAGCTCCTGCTTCAACGTCAACAACAGCAGGGCAGCAACAGGCACAGGGCGTCTTCACCAACATCTACTATCAGCCTGGAGCAGCAGGAGGAGGAGGTTCTGGTGGATCCCGTACCACCTCCGTTGGAGGTGCCAGCGGAGGAACTCTTGGATGTGGCGACCAAATTCGCGGCCCCACATCCGCCCAGCACTCAACCCGAAGTTTGCAGGATTGTGCAAACCACCGCCGCCGCCGCCGCCCCGTCAGCTCTTTGGTGAGGACCTCTCGAAGAGAGTCAAAGAGCTTGACGAACAAGCCAAAACGGTGGGGATCATGTGCTCTAAGAGTGCCCCCACACCGTCCGGCTCAAAAGCTCCATACATTCGCTCACGAGGGTCGGCCAGTGCCTCGACGAGGACTCACCCTCTAGCTCCACAACGACAACAGCACCAGAACCAGCACCAAGGGTCTTTTTTAGGACAGGGTCGGCAGAGACCTTTGTGGAAATCGAAGACGCCGCGCCCTCAAGCCAACCCAGCACCTCCACGGCCACCCACACGTGTCAAGGACCGCCGGTAACCACGGAGGTGAGGGGGTCTGGTTCTCTTTTTTCTCTCTGTTTAACTTCCCATGTTGGTGGTCGTTTACGGTTGTTTTTGGATGCATGGGGTAATTTTACTGGTGATGAGTATGTGTTGCGGAATATTCAGGGGCATAAAATTGAGTTTATTAATGGCGACATTCCTCCATCCCAGCACATGCCTGGTCGTACGTTCAAATTGTCTGCTGCAGAACAGGCAGCAGGTTATAAGGAAATTTTAAGTCTGGAACAGAAGGGTGTGATTGAGAAAACGGTGCATGAGCCAATTGAATTTGTTTCGAACATATTTACTAGACCTAAGAAGGATGGAGGCTGTCGTGTCATTATTGATCTAACCCGTTTGAATACGTTTGTAACATATACTCATTTTAAAATGGATATGTTTGAAACAGCCAAATCATTGATTTCTCATGGCTGCTTTATGGCATGCATTGATTTAAGGGATGCATATTATTCAGTATCCATCCAGAAATATGATAGAAGGTTTTTGAAATTTATCTGGATGGGGCAACTTTGGCAGTATAAGGCTTTGCCTAATGGGCTCACTACAGCCCCTAGATTGTTCACTAAATTGGTGAAGCCAATCATGGCTTATTTGAGACAACGACATCATATAGTTATGGCCTATTTAGATGATGTCTTTATTGTGGGCCACACCCTGCATTTGGCTGAACAGGGTGTTGCAGCTGCTGTCAATACATTTCAACAATTAGGATTCATTGTCCATCCAGAGAAATCGAAGTTCTGCCCTGCCCAGGTAATTAATTACCTAGGGTTCACGGTGAACTCAATGAGTATGAGGATAACTATACCAATTAACAAAATTGAGGAAGTCACTCAGGTGTGCAGAGATTTAATTGGCACCAATACACCATCGATTCGGCATACAGCCACAGTAATTGGCAAGCTAGTGGCTTTGTTTCCGGCAGCACGATATGGACCTTTGCACTATCAGAATTTGCAAAGAGCTAAAATTATTGCGTTAAAACGGAACGCTGGTCATTACGATCGATCAATGCAGCTGCCGTCCGAAGCGATAACTGAGTTGCAATGGTGGGTGTGTCACATTAGCAACTCATTCAAGCCTGTTAGGGAGGCTAATCCGGTGGTATATTTACAGACTGATGCAAGCTCCAATGGCTGGGGAGCTACTGATAATTGCTCTAGTTGTGGGGGCAGATGGGACACCCTTGAGGCATCGATGTTGTTGACTCAAGGGATTAACTATTTGGAGTTGCTGGCAGCATTCCACGGACTTCGTGCATATTGTTCCAAGCTTGTTGGAGCACACGTCCGTCTCCAAATAGACAACACCACAGCTGTGGCATATTTAAACCATATGGGTGGTACCAGGTCAGTTTCGTGTGACAAATTGGCTAACTCAATTTGGCTCTGGTGTGTTCAAAGAGACATTTGGATTTCAGCTACCTATTTGCCAGGTGAGCTTAATACTGTGGCGGACACCAGGTCACGCAAATTTAATGACAACATTGAATGGATGTTGCATCCTGAGATTTTTTCTAAAGTCACAGCCAAATTTGGTAAACCGGACATTGACCTTTTTGCGTCACGGTTAAACCATCAGGTACCAGCCTACGTTTCATGGGAACCAGATCCTGGGGCAATAGCGCTAGATGCATTCTCGCTGGACTGGGGGAATTGGTTTTTCTATGCCTTCCCTCCGTTTTGCCTCATCAGTCGGGTATTGCGAAAGATTCAGGCAGATGCTGCCAAGGGCATCCTTATTATACCCGACTGGCCCACACAGCCTTGGTATCCGGTGGTCTTTGACATGCTCAACGAACCTTGGGTCCTTTTGAGGGGTTGCCCACAATTGGTTACTCACCCTGTCTCAGGGGAGCCACATCCCTGCCATGGCTATTTAAATTTGTTGGCTTGCAGGTTCTGAACAGGCCGTTAGTCCAATACGGCCTCTCGGCTCGGACCATGGATACCATCGGGGCGTCGTGTCGAGAGTCCACAAGGCGAAGATACCGCTCGCATATTAAGAAGTGGGAAGCCTACTGCAGCCGCTCTCGCATCACGTACGATGACGTGACAATAACCGACGTCCTGGAATTCCTCGCGGGGTTGCACCATGATGAACACTTAAGTTACAGTGCCATCAACAGCGCCAGAAGTGCGCTATCATTCTACCTCAAGATTGGGGTAGGATCCAACAGGCTAGTGTCCAGACTCATGCGGGGTATATTCAATATGAATCCGCCTACACCACGCTATAATATCACCTGGGATTTCAGGGACGTATTAACCCTGCTCAGGACGTGGTCTCCCATGGAAGGGCTCCAACTGGACCAACTCACCATGAAGCTGGTGATGTTAGTAGCGCTGACTTCAGCTCAGAGGGTACAGACACTACACAAACTTCGTGTCGACAGAATGACATCTACCCCTACAGAAGTAGTCTTTTTCATTGACGAGCTACTAAAGCAGCATAGACCTGGGTGCACAGGGCTGCAGCTGAAGTTCCCGGCATACCCCGCAGATGCTAGGCTATGTTTAGCCTCACATATCCGCCACTATGTCAAGGTGACGGCACGCATCAGAGGAATGGAGAGATACCTGCTTGTCACTCATAAGAGACCTCATCATCGAGTGACAGTCCAGACGATATCCAGGTGGCTTCGAGTCGTCTTGGGTAAGTCGGGTATCGACACTAATGTGTTCAAGTCTCATTCCACCAGGGCTGCATCGACGTCAGCGGCGAGGGTCATGGAGGTGCCCATGGACCAAATTATCGCCACAGCAGGATGGGCGAATGAAGCTGTGTTCCAGCGTTTTTATAACTAGCCTGTTGCTGCTCCTCTACAGTTCGCAGAAGCCGTGCTGAATGCAGGTCAAGAACGTGGAGATGTCCCCGCATGAGGGGTTTTTGATTTGTTATTAATAAATATGCTCTTGTTTTGCAGTATGAACTATTGAGCAAGTTTGTTCCTCCCATCCATCCCTGGTAGTGGTGTGTCAGGATGGACGTGGTCCAGGGCGTGTAATCACAGAAGCTTTGAAGTCTTCACGAAGTCACTCACGTGACTCCGAAATGAAATAGTAAGATTGAACGAAAACTTACCAGTTCGAAGGTTGATCTTTATTTTATGAGGAGTCGAAGTGAGGGATTTCGTGCCCTCCTCGCCCAACCCTCAATCACCTTCATCTGGTAATCTTAGTCAATTCAATCATACTATGCGAAGTCATTTCTATTGTTGGTTCTGTGATTCCACGCCGCTACTTTGAAGTATGTCGAGCATGCGCGCCGGCGGGCTCTTCACGAAATCCCTCACTTCGACTCCTCATAAAATAAAGATCAACCTTCGAACTGGTAAGTTCTCGTTCAATCTTACTATTCTCTGCCTCTGTGGGCGGTGGAGGCTGGTTCTCTGGATGTTTTCAAGAGAGAGTTAGATGGAGCTCTGAGGGATAGCGGAGTTAAGGGATATGGGGAGAAGGCAGGAACGGGGTGCTGATTGTGGATGATCAGCCATGAACGTATTAAATGGCGGTGCTGGCTCGAAGGGCTGAATGGTCTACTACTATTGTCTATGTTTCTTTATATAAACAACAACAGATATACAGTGGTGCAGCCGGTAGTGCCGATGCTTCACAGCTCCAGAGACCCGGGTTCGATCCTGACCTCTTTTTTTTCATTATAGAAACACTTTTATTCAAAAATAAAAATGAATATACAAATCAGCAGTCAAAGACTGCCTATGTTGACAGTTTTACAAACAAACGATCATAAAATGAATATAACGCCAACTTTATCAACAAACCACTCAACCTCCCGCAGCGACCAGCGTTCACGGAAGGCCTCCAGAGTCCCCGTGGACACCACGTGTGTGTTCCCTCTCCATGGACACGCGGGCGCGGACATAGGCCAGGCCCAGGAGCAGACGGACATGGAGACCCCCTCCCTCCCGACCCTCCCCCCTCTGTACCGTGTACCCAAATGTCAGGAGTGTGGGGCTGAAATGTCGCCAAAACTTGAGTAGCAGTCCCTTCAGATAGTCGAACAGGGGCGGCAACCTCTCACACGGCATGTACGAATGGAACACGGTCTCTTCATCGCCGCAGAAGTGACAAGCGGCGGACGAGTCCGTGAACCTGCTCAAGTACCTGTTACAGGCCACAGCCATGTGCAACACTCTCCACCCCAGGTCCCCGATGTATAGGGGGGGGGGGGGGGGACTCGCTTATAGAGAGACCTCCACTGAGGACCACTCCCGCCGTCAGTTGGTGACACGGACCGCCAGGGCGTGTCCGGACGGAAGACGAGGGCGAGGAAGTGCAGAGTGTGCAGGAGCAGCCTGTGCCTCTCCATGTCATGGAACGGCACGCTGGGCAACTTGGAAGGCGCCGTCCTGTATGGTGTGGCTGCCCAGCCTGCAGCTGTATGTTTTTCACTCTTTTCTTTATTTTAGTGAGTTAAAGTGTTTTGTTTTTGGAGCCTATTATTTTTTATGTGGGGGGATGGGGGGGGGGGGGGGGGGAGGGGGAAACTGCTTTTCCTGGTCCCTACCTGGTCGGAGAGGCAGCCTTTCTCCGGGCTGCATCTTCGACCCGTCCTCGCGGCCTACCAGCGGGCCTGGAGCGGCGTTTCCTGAGGGGACCGCCCAGAACCTCGGCTTCAGCAGCGGCGGAGCGCTGGAGCGCCATCGCGGGGGGGAACGGGTGATGCCTTGCCTGGGTCGCCGCGCTGGAGCTCCGGTGAGCTGAGACAGCCGATAAAACATCGCGGAGCCGCGGGTCTGTGGAGCGGCCGGCTGCGGGCGGCGGCGCTGACTTCAACATCGGGAGCCAGTGGGGGAGCTCCATTCAGCGCGGCCTTGTCAGCTTCAGAAGCCGCGGACTCCGGTAAGGAAGCGGCCGTTCCAGGTGTCCCAAGCTGCTGAGAGGATTCTCCCGATGCCGGAGCACCATCACCCGGCAAGAAGGGCCTGGAACATCGGGCCTCCATGAAGGCAACTGCGGAGGCCTCAATAGGCCCGACAATGGGTGGACATGGGTTGGGGACTGGACATTGTGCCTTCCCACACAGTGGGAACCATTGTGGGGGGATGTTTTTGATGTTTAAATCTCTTTATTAGTGTTGTGTCTGTATTCTTTATTTTATGTGCTGCATCGGCAAGAAACATTTCACTACACCAATTGGTGTATGTGACCAATAAACTAACCTTGAACCTTGAACTTTGTTGCGTGGGACCAACATGGTCCTGACATCAGGTGCTGTCTGTGTGGAGTTTACACATTCTCCCTGTGACTCTGTGGGTTTCCTCTGGGTGCTCAGCCACATCCCAAAGACGTACGGGTTTGTAAGTTAATTGGCCCTCTGTAAATTGCCCTTATAGTGTAGGGAAAGCAGGATGACACAGAATAAGTGTGAATGGGTGATCGATGGCCGGCGAGGACTTGGTGGGGTGAAGGAGCTGTTTCATTGCCACATCCCTTAACTAAACTAATGTAAACCAATCTAATTGGAGACACAAGGAACCGTAGATGCTGCTTAACAAAAAAAGACACAAAGTGCTGGAGTATCTCAGTGGGTCAGGCAGTATCCCTGGAAAATATGGATCGGTGATGTTTTGGGTTGGACCAGTCTTCAGAACCTTCTGTGTAGGAAGGAACTGCAGATGCTGGTTTACACCGATTTAGACACAAAATCCTGGAGTGCCTCAGCGGGACAGGCAGCATCTCTGGAGAGAAGGCATGGGTGATGCCTTGAGTCGAGACCCTTCTTCAGACTGAGAGTCAGAGGTGAGGGAGACACAGAGATAAGGAAGTGTCAGGTGTGAAAGTGAGACATCAAAGTGGATGCCGTACAAGAGAAATTTAGAGATAAAACTTATCAGGGGGACAGCCAGAATGGGAATGGGAGGGGGAATTAAAGTGTTCCCACACTGACCTATCTGTCCTGGGCCTCGACCAATGTCAGAGTGAGGCCCAGCGCTAATTGGAGGAACACAACTTCATATTTGGCTTGGGCAGCTTACACCTCAGCGGTATGAATATTGACTTCTCTAACTTGCTTTCCCTCTCTCTCTATCCATCTCCTTCCCAGTTCTCTGACCAGTCTGACCGTCCCCCAATTAAATGTTATCTCTGTATGCTTCGTTGTCACCTTCTCCCAGCTAACAATTATCTATTCTATATTTCCCTTGACCTTATCCCCTTTAGACAATAGACAATAGGTGCAGGAGTAGGCCATTCAGTCCTTTGAGCCAGCACCACCATTCAATGTGATCATGGCTGATCATCCACAATCAGTACCCTGTTCCTGCCTTCTCGCCATATCCCGTGACTCCACTATCTTAAAGAGCCCTCTCTTGAAAGTATCAAGAGAACCGGCCTCCACCACAGAACACCTCTGAGGCAGAGAACACCACAGGCTCACAACTCTCTGTGTGAAAAAGTGTTTCCTCATCTCCATTCTAAATCGCTTACTCCTTATTCTTAAACTCTGGGCCCTGGTCCTGGACTCCCCCAACATCGGGAACATGTTTCCTGCCGCTAGCATGTCCAAACTCTTAATAATCTTATATGTTTAAACAAGATCTCCTCTCATCCTAAATTCCAGAGTATACAAGCCCAGCCGCTCCATTCTGTCAGCATATGACAGTCCCGCCATCCTGGGAATTAACCTTGTGAACCTGCGCTGCACTCCCTCAATAGCAAGAATGTCCTTCCTCAAATTTGGAGACGAAAATTGCACACAATACTCCAGGTGTGGTGTCACTAGGGCCCTGTACACCTGCAGAAGGACCTCTTTGCTCCTATACTCAACTCCTCGTGTTATGAAGGCCAACATGACATTCGCTTTCTTCACTGCCTGCTGTACCTGCATGCTTACTTTAATTGTCCGATGAACATGGACGCCCAGATCCCGTTGTATTTCCCCTTTTTGTCCAACTTGACACCATTTACATAGTAATCTGCTTTCCTGTTTTTTATACCAAAGTGGATAACCTCACGTTTATGCACATTAAACTGCATCTGCCATGCATCTGCCCACTCCCCCAACCTGTCCAAGTCACCTTGCATTCTCATAGCATCCTCCTCACAGTTCACACTGCCACCCAGCTTTGTGTCATCTGCAAATTTGTTAATGTTATTTTGAATCCCTTCATCCAAATCATTGATGTATATTGTAAATAGCTGCGGTCCCAGCACCGAGCCTTGCGGTACCCCACTAGTCACTGCAGATGCTGGTTCATACACAAACAGATACAGAGTGCTGGAGTTACTCAGTAGGTCAGACAGCATCTCTGGAAAACATGGATAGGGAACATTTCAGCTCTGAAGAGGGGTCTCGATCCAAAACGTCACCTATCCGTGTTCTCCAGAGATGCTATCTGACCCGCTGAGTTACTCCAGTATTTTGAGTCCTTTTTCGGTAAACCTGCATCTGCAGTTCCTTGTGCCTTCGGTAATAAGCTTGAGCCCTGACTGTTTTAATTGCCCATGGCATGGTACAGTGTTAGCAATCATTCTCCTTGCACGAGGTGTAAGCCTTTTCCGGAGGCACCAGCCAGTCTAGGGAAGCTGGTCTACAGAGGCAGGCTCCACTGTACCCTGTCAGGTATTGTTAGAGTCATAGTTATACAGCACTGAAACAGGTCCTCCATCCCATTTGCCTGCATTTAGCCCAAATTCCTCAAAACTCTTCCATCCAGATATATGTCCAAATGTCTTTTTAAAGTCGTAACTGTATCCGCTTCTATAGCTTCCTCTGGCAGCTGGTTCCAGATGCGGACTACCCTCTGAATGAAAATGTTACCACTAAGGTTCCTCTTCATATAATTTCCCCTCTAATTTCAAGCCTGTGCCCTCTAGTTTTAGAATCCTCTACCCTGGGAAAAAGACTATCAGCATTATTAATGCCCCTCGTGATCTTGCACACCTTACTAAGGTCACCCCTCAGCCTCCTCTACTCCAAAGAAAAAAGTCCCAGCCTATCCAACCTCTCCCTGTAACTCAAGCCCGCTAACCCAGGTAACACACTGATGCATCTCGTGTGCATCCTTTCCAACTTAATGACATCCTTAGCAATCAACACAATAATAATGGCATGGGAAAGATTAAGCACAAGTGTGATTTGTAGGGAAGAGAGACACAACATTCTGGAGTAACTCAACGGGACAGGCTGCATCTCCAGAGAGAAGGAATGGAATAGAATAGATGCGGGGAGGATGTCTTCACTAGTGGGAGTGTCTAGGACTAAAGGTCACAGCCTCAGAATTAAAGGGTGTTTCTTTAGGAAGGAGATGAGGAGGAAATTCTTTGGTCAGAGGGTGGTGAATCTGTGGAATTCTTTGCCACAGCAGGCTAAGTCAATGGATATATTTAAGGCAGAAATAGATAGATTCTTGATTAGTACGGGTGTCAGAGGTTACGGGGAGAAGGCAGGAGAATGGGGTTAGGAGGGAGAGACAGATCAACTATGATTGGATGGTGGAATAGGCTTGATGGGCCGAATGGCCACATTCTACTACTATCACATGATCTCTCCAAGGTTAGTTGTGCAACACCCTCTCACTGCCCCCCCCCCCCCCCTGTGATTCCTCCTGCTCTCCGACCACTTGTATCCCTTTCCCCGACTCTCAGTCTGAAGAAGGGTCTCGACCCGAAACATCATCTATTCCTTCTCTCCAGAGATGCTGCCTGACCCACTGAGTTACTCCAGCCTATTGGGTCTATCCTTGACCATGTAGTACAATTACAGACCCATGGAATCCATTTGAAAATCACTATTAAATCACTCCTCTTCAACACTATGGAAGAAGGGTCTCAACCCGAAACGTCGTCTATCTCCTTCGTTCCTTAGATGCTGCTGCACCCGCTGAGTTTCTCCAGCTTTTTGTGTAACCCCCACTCTTCAACACTACCTTGAACAGTGAAATAATGCTGGCTGCAGAAGTTTGAGGGTGGGCAGATATACTTCACACAATGTTTAAGGTCAAGGAGCAGTATCCACCGATCATATCCCAGTCTCTACCATGCTCCCACCGCTCTCCCCCCCTCCCCACTACATACATTTGAAGAATGATCCCAACCTGACATTCACTCCCATTCGCTCCATAGAGGTTCAGTTTAGTTTATTGTCACAGTGAAAAGCCTTTTTGGTGCCTGCCATCCAGTCAGCAGCAAGACTGGATATGTTTACAATTGAGCCATCCAGTGTACAGATACAGGATAATGTGACCAATGTTTAGTGCAAGATAAAGCGCAGTAATGCCTGATTAAAGATAGTCCAAGGGTTCCCAACGGGGTAGAATGTCAGTCAGGACCAATCTCTAGTTGGTGATCAGATGCCTGATAACAGCTGGGAAGAAACTCTCCCTGAATCTGGAGGAGTGTGTTTTCACACTTCTGTACCTCTCGCCTGATGGGAGAGGGGAGATGAGGGAGTGACCAGGGTGCGACTGTTCCTTGGTGATGTTGGTGACCTTGCCGAGGCAGCGTGAAGTGTAGATGGAGTCAATAGATGGGCGTGTGTAGGAAGTCAACTGCAGATGCTGGTTCACACTGAAGATAGACACAGAATACTAGAGTAACTCCGTGGGACAGGCAGCATCTCTGGAGAGAAGGAATGGGTGGCATTTCCCTCTCCCCTAACTCTCAGTCTGAAGAAGGGTCTCGAAACGAAACGTCACCCATTCCTTCTATCCAGAGATGCTGCCTGTCCCGCCGAGTTGCTCCAGCATTTTGTGTCCATCTTCAATGGAAGGCAGGTTGGTTGAAGGAAGGGAGGTGGGAGATGGTGCCCGACCCGTTGAGTCCCTCCAGTATTTTGTGTCCTGGTGCTGTTGAATTGTGCTGTGGTGTGATATGTACATCAATGATCTTCACACGGCTCAATATGATGTGACTTTCAATTTATTCAAGAACACTATTAGTACAAAACCTTTTATTTTGCATACATCGGAATCAAAGAAATACGTATTAGAAAACTCAAAGCTGTTGGAAAAACAAATCCCATCCCCCCCCAAAAAAAAAATTAAATAGCAAACTCTCATTTAAACTATACAAAACACAATTTGAACCAACCAGACCGATTCGTAATGAACCTCCCTCCAATAGCAGAAGCATTGCATGCTCCTCAACCCTGTTATAAGTCGGAGATCAACTTGATATTGAGTGGAATAACCTACTGCACACTCCAACGGAGATAAACCTCCAAGGCACTGACTTTCGCAAGAGCAAGTGAGGAGTCCTGGTCTTCAATGAACATCAAAGCATTACTAGTTTGTTACAGCTGGCTTTGTGCAAATGAGCTGCAACATCCCCGTATCACCACATTAGGAACAATTCTAAAGTTTCTAATTTGGTGCAAAAGCACTTTGGGATTTCTTGCGATCATGAACGACGTTTTACACATGAAATCGCACTTCTACCTACAGCTTGCTGCCGTTGAAGTGACGGGGGCGATGCAGGGAATCAAGTCTCACTCCAAACACTGAAGCCAAGGTGAAGAGTGAATTTTCACGCTCACGGGGACACAAGTTAACATGGACCCTGAAAACTACTTGTAAATCAACAGTAGCCTTAGCAACGTCCACTGAAAACATACTTGTACATCAACAATAGCCTTAGCAACATCCACTGACAGCAAAAAATAGCAAAATATTACCTGAAGGAATAGTTATCAAACCCAAATCTTTTAGAAATTCATCAACAACTTTGTACCAATCGAATCTGTGCAAAATGATTTAGTCTTAACTGTACTTTTCAAAAGGAGTATTGGTTTGCCTCAGTGGGGAAATACAATTTTCCAGTTCACTGATGGGAATGGAAAATCTGGGAAGATCCTGACATCTTGGAAATAGTTGCAGCAAAGATTCACAATTAGACCGATGGCACTGCTGATAACTTTGAACAACTCCTTGGGTGGTCCTTTTATGCAGCCCTGTTTTATCTCAGATGGCCTGGTAAATCGCCAGTGACGGGAGCCCAACTGCCTCTTTGTTCCACCCATCACCCTTTGCTTCAAACCTACTACTCTCCCCCAGTCATCTCTCTTTCCACAGGTGATGCCTTGACCTGCGGCGATTCTCTGTTTATTTACTTCCCCAATCCTCAGTGGCTCCAATCTATTGCACAGTTCCCAAAACTGAAATGGGGTGTCATTTTTTGTTTCAATATTGACTTAACCGCGAGGTTTCGCCTCTGTACCGCAACCATTCCTGCATGCAGGCTACATCACGTTGTTGGTCTTTTGCCAATGAACTGTGATATTCTATTCATAAATGATAACCCATTGCCTGAATCTGGTTCAAAGCTTTAACAAAGTAATAGATATGCTTTGACGGAACGTAAATGACCATAGCTATATACACAACCATTTCTTAAGCAGATCAACTGCAAAGCTTTCACTTGAAAAAACAACTATAAAAATAATTTGCAAAGTGAAAAAATGGCAGTATTATAAAAAGCTAAAAATTACAAAACAATATATCGCAAATTTCCATCACCCTCAATAAATGACATTATTTTATGTCTTAAAATATGAATTGCCAAAAATAGTACATCCAGAAGCAAAGTTAGAATCCAGCTTTCCAATACACATACACATATATATATATATATATATAAAAGCTATTTTTATCTCTGAAAAAAGTCTTCTGTGCTTTATTTTGGAGTAACTGATGTGACCTGAAAACCCAAAAACATTTTAACTAAGCTTTATTTTGGAAACTAATATCCTTGAGGAAATACATTCAAACTCATCTTCAAGCCTCCCTTCTTGGACAGTACAGAAAATATGTTTGGACACCTCCATTGATAAATCGTTCACACAAGAAAAGATAACATTAATGGGCACCCTGTGGAATTTCCCTTATTAACACAAATACTGGTGAGGACCACTGCTTCATGTAGGACTATAGTTGCTCTCACACATTTTCATTAATGGGTCCATTAGTAGGAGTGTCCGTCGGCTGTGTGCTACTGTTGGAGTTTGCCGTGGCATCAGCAGCTGATGTTTCTTTCTTACTGTCTAAAGCATCGGGGACGTTTTCCTGTTGAGATTTGCCTTCCGAAGGGGTCTCAGAGATGATCTCAACGGAGGATTGTGCAGGACCGTTATCAGGTATCAATGTCCCGTTCTGAACTGGGTAGGTTGTGGCAATGATGTCAAAGAGAAACTGGTACTGGTCCTGTCAAGGTAGATCACATCCATGGTTAGTTATCTCGTTCGTATCCAGACACTAGACATCCCACACCTCGGTCTGTCTTCTGGCCAAAACTGAGAGCGATTTCAGTGAAGATAAACATAAAATGCTGGAGTAACTCAGGTTCGAGACCCTTCTTAGACCCAAAACGTCACCCATTCCTTCTCTCCCGAGATGCTGCCTGTCCCGCTGAGTTACTCCAGCATTTTGTGCCTATCTTTGGTATAAACCAGCATAGAAACATAGAAACATAGAAAATAGGTGCAGGAGTAGGCCATTCGGCCCTTCGAGCCTGCACCGCCATTCAATGTGATCATGGCTGATCATCCAACTCAGTATCCCGTACCTGCCTTCTCTCCATACCCCCTGATCCCTTTAGCCACAAGTGCCACATCTAACGCCCTCTTAAATATAGCCAATGAACTGGCCTCAACTACCTTCTGTGGCAGAGAATTCCAGAGACTCACCACTCTCTGTGTAAAGAATGTTTTCCTCATTTCGGTCCTAAAGGAATTCCCCCTTATCCTTAGACTGTGACCCCTTGTTCTGGACTCCCCCAACATCGGGAACAATCTTCCAGCATCTAGCTTGTCCAACCCCTTAAGAATTTTGTAGGTTTCTATAAGATCCCCCCTCAATCTTCTAAATTCCATCGAGTACAAACCGAGTCTATCCAATCTTTCCTCATATGAAAGTCCTGACATCCCAGGAATCAGTCTGGTGAATCTTCTCTGTACCCCCTCTATGGCAAGGATGTCTTTCCTCAGATTTGGAGACCAAAACTGTACGCAGTACTCCAGGTGTGGCCTCACCAAAACCCTGTACAACTGCAGTAGAACCTCCCTGCTCCTATACTCAAATCCTTTCGCTATGAATGCTAACATACCATTTGCATCTGCAGTTCCTTCCCACAGATTTCAGTGATGTTGGTATTGGAACGTTTTCATTGAATGAAGGAAACAGGCCCTTTGGCTCATCCAAGGTAGACACAGAATGCTGCAGTAACTCAGCGGGACAAGCAGCATCTCTGGAGAGGAGAAGTGGGCAATGTTTCGGGTTCATCCACTCCACACCGACTATCGTTCACCCGTTCACACGAGTTCTACATTATCCCACTTTTGCATCCACTCCCTACACACTGGGAGCAACTTACAGAGGCCAAACCCACCCACATGACTTTGAGATGTGGGAGGATCCTGGAGCACCTGGAGCAAACTCATGTGGTCACAGCTAGAACGTGCAAACTCCACAATAATAGCACCAGAGGTCAGGATCGAACCTGGGTCTCTGGTGCTGTGAGGCAGTAGCTCTACAAGCTGCACCACTGTGCCACCCTGTACATAAACCTCGACACCATCTTCTTTTCTCACAAAGTTACTCAATCTTTGGTTAAACAGAAAGTGCTGGAAGGACTCAGCGTGCCAGGCAGCATCTGTGGAAGGAACGGACAGACTCAGCGGGTCAGGCAGCATCTGTGGAGGGAACGTAAGGCAACGTTTTGGGTCAGGAGCCGTCTTCAGTTTGATGCTGCCTGGCTTAACCATATAACAATTACAGCACGGAATCAGGCCTTCTCGGCCCTTCCGGTCCGTGCCGACAATTTATTTTCCCCTAGTCCCATCTACCTGCACTCAGACCATACCCCTCCATTCCCTTCCCGTCCATATACCTATCCACTTTACTTTTAAATGTTAAAATCGATCCTGCCTCCACCACTTCTGTTGGAAGATCATTCTACACAGCCACCACTCTCTGAGTAAAGAAGTTCCCCCTCATGTTACCCCTAAACTTCTGTCCCTTAATTTTCATGTCATGCCCTCTTGTTTGAGTCTTCCCTACCCTCAATGGGAAAAACTTATCCACGTCAACTCTGTCTATCCCTTTCATCATTTTAAAGACCTCAATCAAGTCCCCCCTTAACCTTCTGCGCTCCAAAGAATAAAGACCCAACTAGTTCAACCTTTCTCTATAACTTAGTTGCTGGAACCCAGGCACCATTCTAGTAAATCTCCTCTGTACTCTCTCTATTTTGTTGACATCTTTCCTATAATTAGGTGACCAAAATTGTACACCATACTCCAGAATTGGTCTCACCAATGCCTTGTACAATTTTAACATTACTTCCCTACTCCTATATTCAATGCTCTGATTTATAAAAGCCAGCACACCAAAAGCTTTCTTTGCCACCCTATCTACACGCGATTCCACCTTCAGGGAACTATGCACAGTTATTCCTAGATCCCTCTGTTCCACAGCATTCCTCAATTCCCTACCATTTACCATGTACGTCCTATTTTGATTTGTCCTGCCAAGATGTAGCACCTCACACTTATCAGCATTAAACTCCATCTGCCATCTTTCAGCCCACTCTTCCAAATGGCCCAAATCTCTCTGTAGACTTTGAAAATCTACCTCATTATCCACAGCACCACCTATCTTAGTATCATCTGCATACTTACTTATCCAATTTTCCACCCCATCATCTAGATCATTGATGCACATGACAAACAACAGTGGACCCAACACAGATCCCAGAGGCACCCCACTGGTCACCGGCTTCCAACCTGACAAACAGCCATCCACCATTACTCTCTGGCATCTCCCATTCAGCCACTGTTGAATCCATCTTGCTACTCCGCCATTAACACCCAAAGATTGAACCTTCTTAACCAACCTTCCATGATGAACCTTGTCAAAGGCCTTACTGAAATCCATATAGACAACATCCACTGCTTTACCCTCATCAATTTCCCTAGTAACCTCTTCAAAAAATTCAAGAAGCTTTGTCAAACATGACCTTCCAGGCACAAATCCATGTTGACTGTTCTTGATCAGACCCTGTTTATCCAGGGCTTGCTCAGTTCCTTCAGCACTTTGTTTTTTGTTATGGATCCCAACAGTGGAGTCTTACAGCACGGTAACAGGCCCTTTGGCCCAACCCATCGAACAAGATGCCCCATCTCAGCTAGTCCCATCTTGTTCAGAATGGACGTTGGGCCAAATGGCCTGTTTTCATGCTGTAAGACCCTGAAACCAAAACCTATTCACCTCATTCAACTGACTGTAATTCTGCTTCAAGCCCATTAATCTGGCAGCCTGGTCATTTTGTTTTAATTTGTTTTATAGAATTATATACTAGAATTTCCTGCCAGAACACTTGTATTGTAGAACATAGTACAGGAACAGACCCTTCGGCCCACAATGTCTGTGCTGAACGGTGCCAAGATATACTGATCTCCTCTGTCTGGGAGTGATCCATATCCCTTGATTTCTTGCATATCCATGTGCCTATGCAAAAGCCCCTTTAATTTCCACTAACGTATTTGCCGGGGTGGGAGATTGCAACCTTCACGCGTTTCGACGCATGCAATCAACCTGGTGTCCACAATCAAATAAGATCAAATAGAACAAGTTGTCCTACAACTTTAGGCCGTGCACATCATACGCAAGAAGATGATGTATCTGCCTCTGCCACCACCCCTGGCAGTGCATTCCAGTTCCTCACCACCCCCTGTGTGAAATACTTCCCCACACATCCCCTCTCACCATAACACTATGCCCCCTAGTCTGACATTTCCCTCCTGGGAAAAAGATTCTGACTGTCTGTCCTGTCTACGCATCTCATAATTTTCTAGACTTCTCTCAGGTCTCCCATTGATGTTCCAGAGAATACGTTTGTCCAACCTCTCCTTATAGCTAATGCCTTGTCATCCAGATGGCACTCTGGTAAACCTCTTCTGGTAAACGCCCTATTCCTCAAGTGAATGACCAATACATCAAGATCCCGTTAGATGCACTATGGTTTTCTCCTGGACATTATTTCTGTTGTGCATACATACAATTGACCCATCAAAAGGCTTTTGTTTTACAATAGAGACCACTAGATGATGCTGGACAATGATGAGTGGATGTAGCAATACTTACAAAGGTAGGGAGTATTCCTGGTCTTTGCTTGCGTAGGGCTTTGACTGTCTGGAGAACATCTATTACATTTTCAGTATCTGCACTGTCAAGTAGGTTCCAGAGAGCGTAGAACAACCCTGTCCTCTTGGCTCCATCACTGAAAGAAAAGAGGATGCCCACAATGTGAAACATTTGCCCAATTCTATCTAGGTGGTCATGTGGGTTGGTGGTGAAAAGCTGGCAATGGGTGGTCGTGGGAATGGAGACCAGGGAGGTGGGTGTATGGAACAAGCTAGTTGAGGCAGGGATTATCCCAACGTTTAAGAAACAGTTGGATAGGTACATGGTTTAGTTTAGTTCAGTTTATTGTCACGTGTACAGTGAAAAGCTTTTGTTGAGTGCTATCCAGTCATCAAAGAAAACAACACATGATTACAATTCAGCCTTTTACAGTGTGGAGATTTAAGAGTGTGGAGCGATTGTAACATGAGTTTGCAGATTTGCCTCTGTGGCTACCACGCAAATGGTCGTAGGACAGGTGTTGAGGGATATGGACCACACACATACAGGTGGGACTGGAGTAACTCGGACATTGGCCGGTGTGGGCAGGTTGGGCATCAAGGCCTGTTTCCATGCTATCACTCAATGACAAGCCAACCTCCCTTTATCTGATGCTCCACTTCTAAGGGCTTTTCATAACTCCAAGAGACCTTGGAGAGCAAAACATTCATTGGGTTTAAGGTAGACAGAGGCGTAAATCTCGGGGGGGGGGCAGGGTAGACACGTCCCCCCTCTGTTTTGAGAGGTGGGGGACGATCCCCCCCAAGTTTTTGTAATCCGGATTCTAAAACCTGGTGAAATCTCCGCTTTCAGCGAGACAGTGGGGGTGGGACTGCTGATCGAGGGCGCCGATTGGACGTTGGGCAGCAAGCAATGGGGGCAGGACATGATGATTCAGCGCGATCATTGGAGGAGGGAGGTGTGGGGGGGGGGGGGGGGTGCGTGTGACTGAGGATAGAGCGCGGTGATTGGAGGAGGGAGACGTGCCAAAACACACTTGGCACAGACCTGCGCCTCATCCACAGCCAAGATCGATCCCGGCTCTCTGGCGCTGTCCCGTCCCCATCTGAGTGCCCCCCCCCCCCTCCCCCCCCAGGTGGCCAGAGACATCGTGAGTCAGACGGGAGCTGTACCCCCAGGGCCCACAGCCAGCGCAGAGAGGCAGCGCTAAACCCAGCTCAACTCTGCCTGTCCCGCCAGGTTAACCTACAGCCCTGCCTGGACTTGCGGGAAATATGGCCCAGGCTTGCAGCCAGCGCGGAGAAGCAGCGCTGGTGTCCCGTCAGTCCAGGCACGGCTGTAGGTAACTCGGCGAGACAGCCAGTGTTGAGCTGCATTTAACGCTGGATTGAGCCTGCGAAGCCTCGTGTGTGCGTGTGCGCGCGGCCTCCAGAAAATGGTGTCCTCCCTGTCCCCCAGTCCCCTCCAAATTATGATAGCGATTTCCGTGCCTGAAGATAAACACAAAATGCTGGAGTAACTCAGCGGGACGGGCAGCATTTCTGGAGAGAAGGAATGGGTGATGTTTCAGGTCGAGACCCTGCTTCAAACCCATTCCTTCTCTCCAGAGATGCTGCCTGACCCACTGAGTGACTCCAGCATTTTGTGTCTACCTTTGATTTAAACCAGCATCTGCAGTTCTTTCCTACACATTAATTGAGACTAATTAGACAGCTACAGATGATCTGTGAGGCCAAACAAAATAGGAAATGGAAAATTTCACAGAGGTTTTCTGGTTCACTAAATCATTGGGGAAAACCATCGTAGGTTGACATCTGATGGGGCTGCTGTAAAACTGGCCAGATTTGAGGGTATTAGTCTTAATGGAATGCTGCATATCCCAGAACAGTGGCTGCAAGTAAGAATTCAATTGTTCCATTTCGGGACAAATAAGAAGAACCACTCTTGACTCCTGAACTGTTGCTCCAGAGGAGGAATTTGTTCAACCAGAGGGTGGTAAATCTGTGGACCTCATTGCCATAGACAGCAGTGGAGTCAGCGGCAGCAGAGGACAGAGGAAATTGACCAGTTATTGATTACTAAAGGTGGCAAAGGTTATGGGGAGAAGGTAGGAGAACGGGATTGAGAGGAAAAAGTAGATCAGCCATGATTGAATAGCAGAGTAGGCCTGGTGGGCCGAATGGCCTCATTCGGCCCACCAGGCTCAATGGTGGCAGATTAGGTAAGGGGGAGATGCAACGAGACCTGGGTGTCATGGTACACCAGTCATTGAAAGTAGGCATGCAGGTGCAGCAGGCAGTGAAGAAAGCAAATGGTATGTTAGCATTCATAGCGAAAGGATTTGAGTATAGGAGCAGGGAGGTTCTACTGCAGTTGTACAGGGTTTTGGTGAGGCCACACCTGGAGTATTGCGTACAGTTTTGGTCTCCAAATCTGAGGAAAGACATCCTTGCCATAGAGGGGGTACAGAGAAGATTCACCAGACTGATTCCTGGGATGTCAGGACTTTCATATGAGGAAAGATTGGATAGACTCGGTTTGTACTCGATGGAATTTAGAAGATTGAGGGGGGATCTTATAGAAACCTACAAAATTCTTAAGGGGTTGGACAAGCTAGATGCTGGAAGATTGTTCCCGATGTTGGGGGAGTCCAGAACAAGGGGTCACAGTCTAAGGATAAGGGGGAATTCCTTTAGGACCGAAATGAGGAAAACATTCTTTACACAGAGAGTGGTGAGTCTCTGGAATTCTCTGCCACAGAAGGTAGTTGAGGCCAGTTCATTGGCTATATTTAAGAGGGCGTTAGATGTGGCACTTGTGGCTAAAGGGATCAGGGGGTATGGAGAGAAGGCAGGTACGGGATACTGAGTTGGATGATCAGCCATGATCACATTGAATGGCGGTGCAGGCTCGAAGGGCCGAATGGCCTACTCCTGCACCTATTTTCTATGTTTCTATGTTTCTATTCTGCTCCTATGGTCACATATCCCTCCTAATTCCTTCTAAACATTTAGTTGAGGCAGATACAATCACAACATTTAAGAAACATTTGGACAGGTACATGGATACCTGAAGCAGGGTCCCATTCACCTGTCCTTTTTCTCCGAGATGCTGCCTGACCCACTGAATAACTCAAACACTGTCTCTGTCTTAGGTACATGAATACAGTAAGTTTGGAGGGATTTGGACCAAATGCAGGCAGGCAGGTGTGACTAATGTAGCATGTTAGCTGGTGTGGGCAAGTTGGGCCAGGTATCCACACTGTCTAATAAACCATACTCAAATCAAAGGGAAAATGGGGCTTATTTGTTTCCGCACGATATGATGGATGATCTCAGACAACTGATATGGGCGTTGTGTGAATGATAGCAGGTCACAAAGTAGCCAGGCATTACCTGCACTGTGCAATGATGGGTGGCACCATCTTAGTCTCAGCATCTTTCAACGTCAGCAACTTCTCCTTGATATTCCTGATCATGTCGATCAAGTTACCAGGGGTAGATGGAAGGTCCAATTTATTCCAGTCGTCAAAATGGTACAGGTGCACTGTCAATGGCGTTTCTCTCTGAAAAAAACAACACTTATGTCAGCAGCCAATTTTTAACAAAAGTTCGACAATCTTTTAGTTCAGTTCAGCTTATTGTCACGTGTACAGAGGTACAGTGAAAAGCTTTTGTTGCGTGCTAACCAGCCAGCGGAAAGACAATACATGATGACAATCGAGCCATTTACAGGGTATAGATACATAAGGGAATAACGTTTAGTGCAAGGTAAAGCAAACAAAGTCCGATCAAGGATAGCCCGAGGGTCACCAATGAGGTAGATAGTAGTTCAGCACTGCTCTCTGGTTGTGGTAGGATGGTTCAGTTGCCTGATAACTGCTGGGGAGAAACTGTCACTGAATCTGGAGGTGTGCGTTTTCACACTTTTATACGTTTTGCCTGATGGGAGAGGGGAGAAGATTATGTTGCTGGCCTTGCCGAGGCAGCGTGAGGTATAAATGGTCCATGGAAGCGAGGTTGGTCTGTGCGATGGTCTGGGCTGCGTCCACAATTCATTGCAATCTTGAATTGTTAACACTATATTTTGTTCCACGGATGCTGCCTGAAGGCGGCACGGTGGTGCGGCAGTAGTTTTGGCCTTACAGCACCGGAGACCCGGGTTCCATCCTGACTATACGTGCAGTCAGTACGGAGTTTGCACGTTCTCCCTGTGACCGCGTGGTTTTCCTTCGGGTGCTCTGGTTTCCACCCACATTCCAAAGACGTGCAGGTTTGTAAAAACTGCCCCTAATTTGTGGGATGGAAACTGGGATACCATAGAACATGCGTACAGGTGATCATTGGTCGGCACTGACTCGGTGGCTGTAGAGCCTGTTTCTACGCTACAAAGACTGTCAGAACTGTATTGCCTTCCACTACAGTGAAGCATACTGTGGTGGATGTCTATGTTGAATTATGTTGTGCATTGTGTCCTATTTTAAATGCATACAGCATGGTTAATACATTGCACTGCACCTTATATACATTTAAACTAAGCTCAGCTGCTGGATGACAAGGTTCCTACTTTGCTGCCTCACAGCAGCAGCAACTCGGGTTCGACTATGGGTGCTGTCTGTACGGAGTTTGTACGTTCTGCCTGTGACTGCGTGGGTTTCCTACTGGTGCTCCGGCTTCCTCCCACATACTAGGTTGTCGGCTAATCAATCAGTCTTTGTAAATGTCCCCTACTGTGTGGGGTGTGGATGGGAAAGTGGCATTATATAGAGCTGGTGTGAACGGGTGATCAGTGGTCAGCATGGACTCGGTGGGCAGAAGGGCCCCATTCCCTGCTCTATCTTTCAATCAACCAATCATTCGCAGTCTGAAAAGTTTTGTGCAGGATGGAACTGCAGATGCTGGTTTACACTGAAGGCAGACACAAAATGCTGGAGTAACTCAGCGGGACAGGCAGCATCTCTGGAGAGAAGGAATGGGTGATGTTTGAGTCGAGACCCTTTTTCAGACTGGGTTAAGGGAGAGGGAGTCTGGAGATAAGGACAGGTACAAGGAGAACAGAAGATGTGAAAACACCAGGTTAAAGCAGGCAATGATTACGGAAAGGTAGTCTAGTTCATTACTCGCTGAGGGGAAGGTGGCAACGAGGCATAACTCAGTAACATTAATCTGGAGGTCAGTGCAACCAGTCAGTGAACTGGGATCGGGGAGGGATTTGAGAGAGAGGGAAAGCAAGGGTTACTTGAAGTTAGATAAGCTGGGGTGTAAGCAGCCCAAGCGAAACATGAGGTGCTGTTCCATAAATTTGTGCTGGGCCTCACTCTGACAGTGGAGGAGGCCCAGGACAGAAAGGTCAGTGTGGGAGTTAAAGTGTTTGGCAACCAGGAGATCAGGCAGGCCCAGGCAGCATGAGGAAAGTCTGCTTAAGCTTTTATACTTTTGAATATCTTCACAGGTTTTACCTTTACAGGTCGTATCTCAAAGTCTCGAACTGTAAACGCTTGCTGGTCAGTGCATTTACACAACTTAACCTCAATATCATCATAGGTCTTCTTATCTTCTTCCCAAAATTGTGTACCATCCTAAAAACAATAAGGCACAATCGTTAAAGCATCGAGACATAAAGGAACAAATTGTATGATATTGCAACCAGCTCAATTCCCAGCACCTCACCCATTTGCCCCATTTGGCTGGGATAGGTTTCAGGAGTTAATAAGTCATAGGAGCAGAATTAATACATTCAACCCACCAAGTCGACTGCGCTATTAAATCATGGCTGATCGATCTCTCCCTCTCAACCCCATTCTCCTGCCTTCTCCCCATAACCCTAGGAGGAACATGGACCAAACGCAGCCAAGTGGGACTAGTATAGATGGGCCACGCTGGTCGGCATGGATGAGTTGGGCTGAAGGGCCTGTTTCTGTGCTGTATGACTCTATAACTCTATTTATGAATGTGTCTTCAATGTTGCAGCCAGTTTTGGTCATTGTGCGACAGTACATACAATCCACAGAAAAAGTGCAATAGCATTGAAAATACGGTGTGAAAACCTCCAGGGGTAATGGTTGTACACTTTGTTGAAATTCTGGTTGGTTCTCACACCCAAAGCTCTGATGAGGTAGTTTCTCTATCAGTTCCTTGCAAAACCACACTATTGATTTGAAGGTAGACAGAAAATGCTGGAGAAACTCAGCGGGTGAGGCAGCTTCTATCGAGGGAAGGAATAGGCGACGTTTCGGGTCGAGACTGATTTGAGTTGAGTGTATTGTTCCAATACCGAGGGACAGTGAAAAGATTTTGTTGCATGCTAACCAGTCAGCAGAAAGACATAGAAATATGGAAACATAGAAATAGGTGCAGGAGTAGGCCATTCGGCCCTTCGAGTCTGCACCGCCATTCAATATGATCATGGCTGATCATCCAACTCAGTATCCCGTACCTACCTTCTCTCCATACCCTCTGATCCCCTTAGCCACAAGGGCCACATCTAACTTCCTCTTAAATATAGCCAATGAACTGGCCTCAACTACCCTCTGTGGCAGAGTTCCAGAGACCCACCACTCTCTGTGTGAAAAAAGTCCTTCTCATCTCGGTCCTAAAGGATTTCCCCCTTATCCTTAAGCTGTGACCCCTTGTCCTGGACCTCCCCAACATCGGGAACAATCTTTTTGCATCTAGCCTGTCCAACCCCTTAAGAATCTTGTAAGTTTCTATAAGATCCCCTCTCAATCTCCTAAATTCAAGAGAGTATAAACTGAGTCTATGCAGTCTTTCTTCATAAGACAGTCCTGACATCCCAGGAATCAGTCTGGTGAACCTTCTCTGCACTCCCTCTAGACAATCAAGACAATACATGATTACAGGTGAACCGTCCACAGTGTACAGATGTTTGCAGCCTGCCCCAGCACTGATATACTCTTGTCCACTCATAATTGGTGAATGCCTTAATGAGTTGCTCGACTCATTGTTGGGCTTGCCGTTGAGCCTGGGTAGAATGTGCGGAGCAAACACTCAAGGAATTAGGCACAATAGCAAGGTACAGCGAAAAGATTTTGTTGCATCCGTGCCAATAACTAATAAACTATCCTTTCAGAGACTTCATCAAAATGGAAAAAAACAAAACCAATGTCTTCTCATTCTTCTGACGGCTTTCAAAGGAGGAGGCAGGAAGCAAACGGCACGGGTACGCAGCACCAGAGACACGGGTTTGGTCCCGGCCTCAGGTGCTGTCTGGATGGTGTTTGTAAGTTCTCCCTGTGATCATGTGGGTTTTCTCCGGATGCTCCGGTTTCATCCCACATTCTAAAGACGAGAAGGTTTCTAGCTTCATTGACTTATGTAAATTTCAAATTCTCCATAGTGTGATGGCTAGTGTTAGTGTATGAGGTGATCGCTGGTCGACGTGGACTCAAGGCCAAGGCCACTTTATACACTCGATCTCTACCGTCTCTAAAGTACCAACAACCATCAGGCCCATAAACACTACAACCCTCAGATAAGTTCCAAACTATATAGACTTGAGGGCATCATGTTTCACTCTGCACTATTACTGTTTATTTATTTGCCTGTTTTTCATATTTGGAGCTTTTTTTGATTGTTTATTATGGGTTTGACATGTACTATGTTTACAGATCTGTTGTGCTGCTACAAGTAAATGTCATTGTTCCATTTCGGGACACATATAGAATGGGTGCAGGAGTAGGTCATTCTGCCCTTCAATGTGGTTATGGCTGATCATGCAAAATCAGTACCCTGTTCCTGCTTTCTCCCCCATATCCCTTGATTCCATTAGCCCTAAGAGCTATATCCAACTCTCTCTTCAACACATGCAGTGAATTGGCCTCCACTGCCTTCTATGGCAGAGAATTCCACAGATTCACAAGTGAAAACGTTTTCCCCGAGTGAAAAATTTTTCCTCATCTATGACAATAAAACACTCCCGAATCAAGACTCTAACGTCTAAACCAGCAGGATTATGTTTTAAATGTTTAGCAGCATGAACAAGATAGAGTACAGTGTTTGGCGTTTGGCTCTTACCTTTTCGCCTTTTAATGGGCCTAACAGTGCAATGGCCTTTGCCTTCCTTTGATACACCATGGACCAGAAATCAGCAACAGTTCCAGGCAGGGGAATCTGAGTGGCAATCAGCGTCTCCGAATGCCAGTATCCCTGAAAAACACAAAGTAGAGCGCAGGTGTGCACATGAGGTCGTACAGGTGCCTTTAAAGCATTCTGTTGATTCATACCCAATCTCTGCACAACTAGTTTAGTGCAATTCCTTCCCATTCCTCCCCCTCCGCCCACCTGATTTCAACAGCTCCATTATTCTATCAGTAAGGTTCAAAATATTACAGCATCTCCGGATTGAATGACAGATGACATTTCGGCTCGAGACCCTTGTTCAGACGGCTGTTCAGGAAACTGAAGTCGGGTCCCACCCAAAACGTCGCCTGTCCATTCCCTCCACAGATGCTGCCTGACATGTTGAGCTCTTTCAGCATTGTGTTTAGCTCAAGATTTCAACATCTGCAGTTCCTCGTGTCTTCAAAGCATCACCTTTGTTCCTGGCTAACCCTCACACCAGCTGTGTAAAATGATATGTATAAATTTCAGTCTGAACCAAAATATTAAGGCATCATTCTCAGAGAGGTGAAGCAATGGACAGGCAGTTACGTGCCGCCATTCTGGGCAATGGATGAGAGATGACCAAGAGCTCTGAGAAAACAAATGCCAGGTCAAAAAAATGCTTACAGCTCAAACACACAACAATAAACCATCTTGCACCTATTCTAAGCATACTTCGCTTGGGCAGCTTACAAGCCAGCGGCATTGAATATTGATTTCTCTAACCAAGTAACTGTTGCTTTCCCCCTCTCTCTGTCCCGCCCCAATCCTATTCTACTGCCCTCCTGATTAAATATTACTGATCATACGCTGCATCGTCACCTTCCCCTTGGCTAACAATGATCCATTCTACATTTCCTACGTTTTCACACCTTGCCCTTCCATATCTCCCTCACCCCGACTCTCAGTCTGAAGAAAGGTCTCGACCCGAAACGTCACCCATTCCTTCTCCAGTTTCTCAATCATTTTGTGTCTATCTGAGCAAATTAAGGCAGCCCAAGTATGCAAACATTCTTTAAAATATCAGGCATAGAATCAAGCAAAGATGGAGACTGTTTGTCCCATCAGGCCCGTGTTAGCCCTTCGAAACGGATACCCAATTATTACCAATCTCTTCTTTCAACGTATTTTCCTTTCAAAATTACTTCAATTCCTGTTTGAAAATGATTACTGAATCATCCACCGAACGTCCAGACATCTCAGAAATATCTCCTCAAGTCTGTCCAAGAAACTGTCTTGCATCTCATGTACCAATTGTAATATTCGCTCTTAATTACAGTTCATTGTTTCTGTGCTTAGACGTAGCTGGCAGCAACGAGTCCTCGGGGCCCTTTCCACCTAACGATGCCCTTTCTCTTGCTTGTTGTACAATCAGATCCATTATTGTCTGCATTCGATCCACTCCATACAATGCAAAACAGTACAGCACCATTCACCTTTGCATTAAACATTTTTCTCTTTATCCTTTATCTTTACACTGCGTACGGCTTCATTGTATCGTTTGTTTTTAATTGTATAGCACACAGAAAAAAGGTTTTCACTGTACCTGACACGTGTCAATGATAAACAAAACCAAACAAGCTGGATATTGGAGTTAGGATTGTGGTCAAGGTGGACAATGGTCCAGTGAGGGACCTTGAAGTTAAGACGATGGTTTTTGCTCCTAGTGTCGTGAGAACCAAGTGTTCGACTGTGGTCAGGAGGGACACTGGTCCAGTTTAGTTTAGTTTATTGTCACGTGTACCGAGGTACAGTGAAAAGCTTTTAGTTGCGTGCTATCCAGTCACGGAAAGACAATACATGATTACAATTGAGCCATCAACAGTGTACAGATACAGGATAAAGGGGATATCCTTTATGTTCGTAAGTTCTAGGAGCAGAATTACACCATTCAGCCCATCAAGTCTACTCCGCCATTCATTCATGGCTGATCTATCTTTCCCTCTCAACCCCATTCTCCTGCCTTCTCCCCATAACCCCTGACACCCGTACTAATCAATAATCTGTCAATCTCTGCATTAAAAATATCCATTGACTTGGAGATAGATGCAAAATGCTGGAGCAACTCAGCGGGAGAGGCAGCATCTCTGGAGAGAAGGAACGGGTGACGTTTCGGGACGAGACCCTTCTTCAGACCAGGGCCTCCACTGCCATATGTGGCAATGAGTTCCACAGATTCACCACCCTCTGACTTAAGACATTTAGTGCAAGACAAAGTGTAAGAAATGCTGCTGTTGGAGTGGAGGTGTAAAGGAGTGGAGCGAGTGTGATGAGTGATTACAGAGTGTCGCCTAGCCTGGGAATTTGAAGTTAAGGCGACGGTTTTGTTCCGAACGTCATGTGTACCAAGTGCGTGGTGGAGGCAGGGACAGAGCTGTAGGCGTGTAACCTGTGTGTTGATACATACATCTAAGTAGGAAGCATTGATGTACTTGGTGGACTCTTCATCTTCACTCTCGTCCGAGGTAGAATCATCCTCATTCTGGTGCTCATTGTCCTTGCTTTTGTCATTGTCCAGCTTGATATAAACTCTGTTGTAATCATCTTTAAAAAGGGAACAAAATCATTGACCACATTTAGTCCGCATTTCAGCAGTAGGTTCAAAGTTAAAGTTATGCTTGACGGAGACACAAGGATCTGCAGATGTTGGTTTACAAAATAAGACATAAAGTGCCGGAGTAACTCAGCGGGTCAGGCAGCATCTGTGGAGAACATGGATAGGTGACGTTTCACAGAGCGCTGGAGTAACTCAGCGGGACAGGCAGAAAGTAAACATGGAGGTACAGCAGGCAGTGAAGAAAGGTAATGGCATGTTGGCCTTCATAATGAGACGATTTCTGGAGTTGTACAGGGCCCTGGTGAGACCACATCTGGGGTAATCTGTGCAGTTTTGGTCTCCTAATTTGAGGAAGGACATCCTTGCTATTGAGGCAGTGCAGCGTAGGTTCTCGAGGTTAATCCCCGGGATGGCGGGACTGTCATATGAGGAAAGACTAGTCTTGTATTCACTGGAATTTAGAAGGATGAGAGGAGATCTTATAGAAACATATCAAATTATAAAAGGACTGGACAAACTAGATGCAGGAATAATGTTCCCAATGTTGGTCAAGTCCAGAACCAGGGGCCACAGTCTAAGAATAATGGGCAGGCCATTTAAAACTGAGATGAAATAAACCTTTTTCACTCAGAGTTGTGAATTTGTGGAATTCTCTGCCACAGAAGTCAGTAGAGGCCAATTCTCTGGATGGATTTAAGAGAGAGTTAGATAGAGCTCTAGGAGCTAGTGGAGTCAAGGGATATGGGGAGAAGGCAGGCACTGATTGTGGATGATCAGCCATCAGCTCGAAGGGCTAAATGGTCTTCCCCTGCACCTATTTTCGACATTTCTATCTCTGGAGAATATGAATAGGTGATGTTTGGGGCCAGACCCTTCCTCAGACTGGTTGTTGCGGGGAGTTGGAGTGGAGAAGTCAACTCATTATTGTTGCGTGTACTGAGGTACAGTGAAATGCGTTGTGTTAGAAGATATCCAATCAGGTGATCCTCATCAACTTTTTCACGCAGAGCGTGGTGGATACATAGGACGAGCTGCCAGAGGAGGTAGTTGAGGCAAATACTATAACATTTAAATGACATGAGGACAGGGACATACATAGGAAAGAATAGAGGGATATGGGTGAAACACGGGCAGGTGGGACTAGTGTAGATTTCGGTTTATGTTAGGTTTAGAGCTGCAGTGAGGAAACCCACCAGCGATCCCCACACATTAACACATCCCTATACACACACTAAGGACAATTTGCATTCATACCAAGCCAATTAACATACAAACTTTGGAATGTGGGAGGAAACCGGAGCTCCCGGAGAAAACCCATGCAGGTCACGGGGAGAACGTACAAACTGACAGCATCCAGAGTCAGGATCAAACCCGGGTCTCTGGTGCTGTAAGGCAGTAGCTCTACTGCTGTGTCACCGTGCACCACTAAATGAGGCATCTTGGTTGGCATGGAGAGGTCGGGCTGAAGGGCCTGTTTCCAATCTGTATGACTTCCATCTCGGCCAGCTGCTGTGTACTCTTACCTCTACCTCATCTTGTCATTCCGTTAGTGCATTGATCGTTGTATCTTTGGCGAAGCTAAACGCGGCATTTCCTCTCTCTCTATCCCTCCCCCCCCCCCCCCCCCCCCAAGTCGCACCAGCTTCTCATTTTCACCCTACAAACAGCTTACAATGGCCTGTTTCCTTTATCATCGTCACTTTCTTGCATATCTTTCATTCATTGTTCTTTATTTTGTCCACATCACCGTCTATATCTCTCATTTGCCTTATCCCTAAACAGTCTGAAGAAGGGTCTCGACCCGAAACGTGACCCATTACTTCTTTCTGCCTATCACGCCGAGTTATTTGAGCTTTTTTGTCTACGGTGTAAGCCAGCATCTCATTTTTGCCCTGCAGGCCACATGTGAACAGTAATTTTCATTATACCCTGGTGTACAAGACAATGAACTAAAATGAATCTGAAACTCATACACATATGAAGAGAGAGGTTGACTGATTGAGTAAGAGTGTCAAAGGTTATGGGGAGCAGGCAGGAAAAAGGGGTTGAGGGAGAAAGATAGATCAGCCATGATTGAACGGTGCAGCAGACTCGATGGGCTGAACGGCCTAACTCTCTTCCGAAGACTTATGAACATGAACTGATGAGAGGGATGGAGGGGAGGGAGGGGGAGATGGAGAGCTGGGGAGAGAGTGCGTGGCTGGAACAGGGCAATGTGGAGGAAGGAACTGCAGGTACTGGTTTACACCGATGATAGGCACAACATGCTGGAGTAACTCAGCGGGACAGGCAGCATCTCTGGATAGAAGGAATGGGTGATGTTTCGGGTTGAGACACTTCTTCAGACTGAGTCAGGGGAGAGGGAGAGGGAGAGATAAGGAAGGTTAAGGTGTGAAAATGAGACATCAAAGGGCACGCTGCTCAAGAAAAATATAGGATAGATCATTGTTAGCTAGGGGAAGGTGACAACGCAGTATACAAAGATAACACTTAATCAGAAAGACAGTCAGACTGGTTGGAGAACTAGGACGGGGAGAGAGGGAAAGCAAAGATAACTTGAAGTTAGAGTTACAGGTCGAGATCCTTCTTCAGACAATATTAATTCCGCTGCGGTGTAAGCTGCCCAATCAAAATGGGCGGCTGTTCAACTCACTCGGACAGTGGAGGAGGCCCAGGACAGAAAGGCCAGTGTGGGAATGGGAGAGGGAGTTAGTGTTGAGCAACCAGGAGATCAGGAAGGTTGAGGTGGACGGAGTGAGGCGATGGCTGATTGTTGATGGCATACTCACATGGGATCACAGAGGGAGTGCGATTTTTGGGTTGGTTATCTCCATGCCGTCCGGTCATCTGGGATCTCCACTCCGTATAAAACGGGATCCTCTGTAACGGTTAGGGATAAGAGAGAAATAATGCACAAAGCATCATCAGATGTACTAACACTGCTATAATACAAGAAATCTCCTCCTTCAAAGTATTTTACAGAGTGAATTCTGCCAGGTCCAAGCAGTTATAATTACTCATACTATCCTTGGGCAGTTTACAACCCAGCAGTATGAGTTTGATTTATCTAACCTCAAGTAACCCTTTCTTTCCCTCTCTCCCATCCTACCCCAATCCTAGTTCTCCGGCCATTCTGACTGTCTTCCTGATTACATTATATCTTTGTATACTTCTTTGTAACCTTCCCCTAGTTAACAATGATCTAGTCTACATGTTCCTTGAGCTGCATCCGCTTTGATGTCTCGTTTACTCACCTTACCCTTCCTTATCTCTGTGTCTCCCTCCCTACTGACTCTCAGTCTGAAGAAGTCTCGACCCAAATCATCACCCGTTCCTTCTCTCCAGAGATGCTGCCTGTCCCGCTGAGTTACTCCAGCATTTTGCGTTTATCTTCGAAGTAAACCAGCATCTGCAGTTCCTTCCTACATAATTACTCTCTGATAATCCTCTCCAAATTGTCTCTGGTTGCTTCTAGGCTATACACACAGTATCCTCGCATTGGTCCACAGTGTTAAAGGTTAAGGGCAGATCTTTGCAATAGCAATCCTGAGGTTTTCCTTTCTGAGCTGGAATCCTGCACCATCCCCATCACCAACTGCCAGCTACATATTTACCCAGTGTGTGATGAACCCGTGTATTCTCCAGCGGCTCAGATTGCAAGAGTTAATGCTCGCAGATCATTCCCCTCAAGCAGTGAGTTCGGTTTTACAAACAAGTTCACTAATTTCCTCCCAAATTAAATGGAGAGATATGGCTTAGAACCAGGCCCTTCGGCCCACCAAGTCCATGCTGCCCATCAACCCCCCATTTACACTAATTTATTCTCTCTGTGTTGTTATCAATTGCCACCAGACTGCAGCTCTCATCTACACACAAGAGGCATTTACATAGGTCAATTACCCTACAAACCAGAATGCCTCCATTAAGAGACCCCCCCCCCCCCCCCACACACACAAGTTGTTTCCAAATCCACCCCATCCAGACCATCAAAAATCCTACAATTTAATGAAATCATCCCCCATCACCACAAACGCAGGACATCGCACCTAATGATCTAAACCAATGTTCCATTGAGACTAAATCACTGCTATATTTCAGGTGGGTGTCACAGCAATTCAGATATGTCTAATAATTAATAAAACACAAAGTGCTGGAGGAACTCAGCGGGTCAGTGGTGGCATCTGGGTTGGGAATGGACAGATGCCGTTTGGGTGGGGAGCCTGAGGAAAGGTTCCTGCATCAATGACAGGCATGTTATTCAGCTGCAAGTACGGGTGTCATTGTTCCATTGTCAGTATACACAGCCACTAAACACTCTTGAGTTGCCCCGAAACATCACCCACTGATGCTGCCTGACCTGGTGAGTTTTGCGCAAGATTCCACAATCTGATTGCCTCTCCGTGTCTAAGTACAAGTTCACAGTCAAAACTGACAATCTAGTTCTGGCTTCTAAAAACCGGATTGGAAATAAAGTCAACCACTGAAGTTTATCCAAACTTCAGGAAATATGTGGCGTAGTTTTGGTGATTATTTGTTTAACGTCATTCCGCAGCTCAGGGAGTTCATACATGATAGGAGCAGAATAAGCGATTACAACTGCGTACGCAGGTCGTGGGTATTTGGGATAACACATTCTCACCAGCTGAGCTACAGTGTGTGTACGGACCTGTGCATACATTTCAATGAGATTTATAAATGAATGTATCCGTCAGATTTGTCGGCAGTAGGCCACAGCGTACTGCACGCTGCACAAATCCTCAACGGTATCTATTTAAATTATTGATTCAATACAGCAGCAGACGAGAAAACGCAAGAATGTCTGGAACTAACCCGTCAATGATCAAATCCCTGGCATTAGCCTGAGTGACAGCCATTCAAATTCAACATTGACTAACACAAATTACAAGTTGTGTGGTCAACCAATTTGAGACAGTCCTTACATTCCCATCTAAACAACCTTCCCAGATTGAAGGAAACGAGGAAAATGTGTTGTGTGGGGTAGGTTGGAAACTTCAGATTGGATTCGAACAGGCTGGTTAAACTTTTGAGGTGGCTTGGCTTAAATAAAGATGCTGTGGCTTTAACCTGTGGGGTTGGTTCCAGTGTGTCAGGGCACACAGTTGGGAGCCGGGTCCGGGTGACCGGGCGGTGATAATGATGAGAATTTTGCAGCAATTTGAACCGCAGCCAAACTAGAGGCTTTACTGAGGAGTGGATCGCAGCTCCCCAGCAGACGGGACCTGTTCTCGCTCTCTTTGAAGGAGGCGCCGCCCGCCCCAGCGAGTGGGCAAACGCGGAGACAACCCATTATATGAGTGGGGGCATTTTCTCAGTCAGACTTTGTCGACTGTATGTCATGTTGTTACTTGTGGGTGGAGCACCAAGGCAAATTCCTTGTATGTGAATACTTGGCCAATAAACTTACTTACTTACAGTTGGTGTGGATGATCTGGGAGAGAGAGAGAGAGCTGACGATGCCACACAGACAGAACAGTTTAATAACGGCCCATTATAATCCACCTTTCGGCCACTCAGCAACCTGGGCTGATCTGATCCGACAGCCCTCTCGCTAGCTCGCTGCCTGCTCAATCCTAACGCAGAGCCTCCACAAAAACTTTGGGCTTTGGGTACCACCTGCACAAAGTTCCTCTGCTAAGAAGGGCTGGCGAACTGCACTGGTCAACGTGCACTGGGGGAGATGGCTGGGGAAACGCACCACAACCACCGCAAACTTGGAACAGCACAGACCCTCCACTCAATCTATCCAATACTAAAGGGCAGGCATTTCACAGTTTAATGTCTTATATCAGATTGGTGGCTCCTTCACAGGGCCAACCCTGTACTCAGTTTTCCTTGGAGATGAATCTTTGCCTTAACGGTACATTCACACCGCCTGTCGGTAAAGCATCAGCCCACATCACACTGATACATTCGCTGCCTGCCTCAGATTGAATATTTTTTTAAACATAAACTATGAATAAAGATAAGAAAATGTTTCAAACAAGTAATATTTTCTTAATCCAGCAGCAAACGCATTAAGGATTAAATGAAAATAATAAATTCTTTAACTTTTTGAATATCTCATAATTGCAGATGAATGAACGGAACTAGAACTGTGACTGTGCGAGTAGTGTGTGAACAGCAGAACAAGAAAGGAAGCTATTGAGTTGACAGAATTCTAGATTAATTCCTTGTTAACAATTTACACACAGTGCTGCGTTCGTTTTTTTTTAAACCCAGAATTATTATTATTATTAACATTATATTTCTGGGCGCCTTTCAAAGACACTCAAGAACACCTTACAAAATTTAATAAGCAGATTACAAGCAGAATAAAACAAAAATCCAAAAATAGCAGGGGCATCAATAACACACAATTCAAAGAGAGGGCAGCGGCAGCTAATTGCACCAGCGTTCACTCTCCCTTCCGGCAGCCATCTTGGGGACAACGCAAACAGAACATCTTTTAACATTGAACGTCCACCACAGTGACTCCTACACACTCCTCACTGTGGTGGAAGATGAAATATAGTGAATGACCTTTCACAAATCTCATGATTCCTTGCGTTTATCGAGATACCAAACTTGCTCATTAGGTCAATTGGCACATCAAGTCTACTCCACCATTTATTCAAGGCTGATCTCTCTTTTCCTCTCAACCCCATTCTTCTGCCTTCTCCCTATAACTGCTGATACCTATACTAATCAAGAATCTGTCAACCTCCACCTTAAAAGTACCCAATGACTTGGCCTCCACAGCCATCTGTGGCAATGAATTCCACCCTCTGACTAAATAAAATCCTCCTCATCTTTCTTAAGGTACATCTATTTATTCTGAGAGTGTGACCTCTGGTCCTAGACTCTCCCACTAGTGGAACCATCCTCTCCACATCCACTCCATCCAGGCCTTTCACTGTTTGTTAAGTTTCAGTGAGGTTTCCCCACATTCTTCTAAACTCCAGCACGTAGAGGCCGAGTTCCATCAAACGCTCATCGTACGTTAACCCAGCCATTGGTGGGATCATTCATGTAAACCTCCTCTGGACCCTCTCCAGAGCCAGCACGTCCTTTGGTTGAACTGACCTGGAACTCGGACTCCAGGAGGGACGGTTCTGTTGGTGGGTCTCGCTTTTTGAAGTTAATCAGGTGTTTGGGCAGCTCGGGCAGGTTGACCTGCGTCTCCCCGTAGAGGTAATATTCCAGCAGAGCCTGATGGATCAGAATGTACTGGGCCTGCAACACAACACATAGTGGTCAGAGCATTGAGACAAGACCACTTGCACAGTGAATCAAGCCCATCAAAGCCACACAAACAAAATCATGAGAGGAATAGATCGTGTAAACGCACAGTGTCTCCTTCCCACAGTAGGGGAATCAAGAACTAGAGGACATAGGTTTGAATGTGAGAGGGGACCAGCTTGAGTGTGGCATCTTGGTGGGCATGGGCAAGTTGAGCACCTATAGGTGGATGCACAGTGGTAGAGTTGCTGCCTTACTGTGGGTTAATCAGCTTCTGTAAAACATTGTAAATTGTTCCCAGTGTGTAGAATAGTGCTGGTGTAGGGGTGATGGTGGGTTGAAGGGCCTCTTTCCATGCTGTATCTTTGAACTATACGAATATGGGCAAAGTGGGCTGAAGGGCAATTTTCCATGCTGTATGACTCCAGGGTTCAGCTGCTAGGTGGCTAAGGCAGGTGAACCTCGACTGATGAATGTCTTCGTGTTTCAGCAGGGAGAAAGACTGTTTGATTTATTTAGATACAGCATGGAAACAGGCCCTTCGACCCACTAACTCCTCGCCGACCATTGATCACCCGTTCACACTGTTCTACAGTGCATTCAGAAAGTATTCAGGCCCCTTCACTTTTTCCACATTTTGTTACATTACAGCCTTTTTCTAAAACGGATTAAATCCTTTTTTTTTTTTTAATCATCAATCTACACACAATACCCCATAATAAAAATTGAAAACAGGCGTTTAGAAATTTTTGCAAAGTAATTAAAAAATAAATAACTGAAATATCACATTTACATAAGTATTCAGACCCTTTACTCAGTACTTTGTTCAGGCACCTTTGGCAGCGATTACAGCCTCAAGTCTTCTTGTATGACACTACAAGCTTGGCACACCTGTATTTGGGTAATTTCTCCCATTCTTCTCCATAGATCCTCCCAAGCTCTGTCAGGTTGGATGGGGAGCATCGATGCACAGCTATTTTCAGGTCCCTCCAGAGATGTTCGATCGGGTTCAAGTCCGGGCTCCGGCTGGGCCACTCAAGGACATTCACAGACTTGTCACAAAGCCACTCGGGTTCTTGACCAAGGCCCTTCTCCCCCGATTGCTCAGTTTGGCCGGGAGGCCAGCTCTATGAAGAGTCCTGGTGGTTGCAAAGTTCTTCCATTTAAGAATGACGGAAGCCACTGTGCTCTTCGGGACCTGCAAAGCTGCAGAAATTGTTTTATACCCTTCCTCAGATCTGTGTCGGAGGTCTATGGACAATTTCTTCGTCTTCATGGCTTGGTTGCTGTTCTGACATGCACTGTCAACTGTGAGACCATATATAGACAGGTGTGTGCTTTCTAAATCATGTCCAATTAATGTAATTTACCACTGGTGGACTCCAATCAAGTTGTAGAAACATCTCAAGGATAATCAATGGAAACAGGATGAACCTAAGCTTAATTTTGAGTGACATAGCAAAGGATCTGAATACTTATGTAAATGTGATATTTCAGTTATTTCCTTTTAATTGCTTTGCAAACATTTCTAAACACCTGTTTTTGTTTCTTCATTCTGGGGTATTGTGTGTAGAATGATGATAAAAATGAATTTAATCCATTTTAAAATAAAGGACCTATCCCACTGTACGAGCTAATTCAAGAGTTCGCCCGAGTTTCTTCTGATTCGAACTCGAAGATTTACGGTAATAGCCGCTCGTAGGTACTCGGGGCTCTCGTGGACATTTTTCAACATGTTGAAAAATCTTCACGAGTCTTCCCGAGCTTACCGCGTTTCCCGAGTACCTGCCGTCAGCGTTACGAGTCGCTAAGAGACGTCCCGAGCTCCGACGTACCCGCTATGTACATTCTCCGTGCTTACCACGAGTTTGATTTTTTTTTTAACTCGGGAGAGCTCTAGAATTAACTCGTACAGTGGGACAGGCCTTTAAGGCTTGGTTGCTACGGGTTGCTATGTAACAAAATAAGGAAAAAGTGAAGGGCTGTGAATACTTTCTGAATGCACTGTATGTTATCCCACTTTCTCATCCACACTCGACACACTAGGGAGAATTTACAGAGGTCAATTAACCTACAAACCTGCGTGTCTTTGGAAAATTGGAGAAGACCGGAGCATCCGGAGGAAACCCATGTGGTCATGGGGAAAACATGCAAACTCCACATAGACAGCACCCGAGGTCAGGGTTGAAGCGAGGACTCTGGCACTGTGAGGCAGCAGTTCTACCCGCTGCATCAATGTGCAGTCCCACACGCAGTGTTGAGTGGACTGTGAGTGGGGCCCGCTGGTGTAAAGGCAGAGTGCTGGTGTAACAATAGACCTACCTCCACCTGGACCATGAGACAGCGTTGGCGGCGGAGCTGAACGATGTAGCCATAAACATCCACTCGCCCCTCTGCCTCGAGGGCCTGCAGCATGGAATCAATCCCAATGTAGCTGCCTGTGCGGCCCACGCCAGCACTGAAAACAGAGAGGGCCAACAGTGAACATGCAGGCTGAACACAGATAAACGGGCTCCACAGCCCAACGTGGCAAAGAGAGACGGCAAGCTGTGAATATGAATTGTGAATAGCTGTACACAAGATCACACAGCACGAAAACAGGCCCTTCAGCCCAACAGCAACCAAGATGGGTATAAGAGCTTTCTTCCCTACAGCCATCAGGTTACTCAACACTACAACCTCCAAATGAACTCCAAACTGCATAAACTTAGAGGCTGACTCAAAATGCCGGAGTAACTCAGCGGGACAGGCAGCATCTCTGGAGAGAAGGAATGGGTGATGTTTCGGGTCGAGACCCTTCTTCAGACTGATGTGAGGGGAGGGGGCGGGACAAAGGTAGAATGTAGGCGGAGACTGTAAGAATGGTGGGAGAACTGGGAAGGGGGAGGGGATGGAGAGAGAAAGCAAGGGCTATCTGATGTTAGCGATGTCAACGTTCACACCGCTGGGGTGTAAGCTGCCCAAGCGAAATATCAGGTGCTGTTCCTCCAATTTGTGCTGGGCCTCACTCTGACAATGGAGGAGGCCCAGGACAGAAAGGTCAGATTGGGAATGGTAGAGGGAGTTGAAGTGCTGGGCCACCGGGAGATCAGGTGGTTACGATGGACTGAGCGGAGGTGTTCAGCGAAACGATCGTTGAGCCAGCGCTTGGTCTCGCCGATGTAGAGAAGTTGACACCTGGTACAGCGGATACAGTAGATGAGTTCTGCATGGGTGCAGGAGGTAGCACCAATGCAGCCGTCAATGTAGCGGGGGTAGAGTTCAGGGATAGGGCCAGTGTACGCCTGGAACAGGGATTGTACAAAGAGGCCTGCATAGCCGCAGCCCATGCGGGTGCCCATAGCTACATCTTGGATCTGGAGGAAGTGGGAGGAGTGGAAGGAGAAGTTGTTGAGGGCGAGGACCAGCTCTGATAGGCGGAGGAGAGTATTGGTAGACGGAAACTGGTTGGTTCTGCGGTCAAGAAAGAAATGGAGGACCCTCCTGGTGGGGGATGGAGGTGCAATGTGACTCTCATCCATAGTAAAGATGAAGGAATGGGGGCCTCAAAAACAGATGTCATGAAGATAGGGGGGGAGGGATTGGACCAGGGGGGGATAGGATGGAGGTATGTGGAAATTAAATTGGTGGCAGATGAACAAGCAGAAACAATGGGGCTGCCTGGACTGTTCTGTTTGTGGAATTTGGGGAGAAGCTAAAACCGGGCCATGCAGGGCTGGGGAACAATGAGGTTGGAGGCTTTACAGGGCAGAGAGCCAGAAGTGATGAAATCTGCAAGGGTGCTTGAGATTAAGGCCTGGTGCTTGTCTGTGGGGTCATGGTCCAAGGATAAGTAGGAGGAGGTGTCTGAGAGTTGGCGCCTGGCCTCAGCCCGGTAGAGGTCAGCGCGCCAGACTACCACGGCACCTCCCTTGTCGGCAGGTTTGATCACCCAGTCTGGGCTGTTGCAGAGTGAGCGGAGGGCTGTGCGCTCAGTGGGGGAGAGGTTAGAGTGAGTAAGGGGAAGTTGAGGCGGTTGATGTCCCGCCCGCAGTTGGAAATGATGAGGTCTAAAGAAAGTATGTGGCCATCAGGGGGTGTCCAAGAGGAGGGGTCATCAAAAAGTGGTGAGGACTGCTTGAAGGCATTGTTTTTGTCTTTGCCCTATTATTGGTTGTTTTCACAGAAGACACAAAGTGCTGGAGTATCTATCTTTTTGTGTCTATCTTTGGTTTAAATCATGTATCTGCAGTTCCTTCCTAAACAAGACTCCAATCAAGCTGTCCACAGTGTGCAGATACAGGATCCAGGGAATAAACAAGGGTTTAGTAGCGGAGAAAGTCCAGTAATGTACGGCTGGTCTAAAGGTCTCCAGTGAGGTAGATGGGAGGTCAGGATGGCTCTCTGGCAGCTTACCTGCAGTGCACAACAATAGGGCCGCTGAATAGGTTTCTGAAGGTATTAACTCTCTGCCGCAGTTTCAGCAGGAGATGGGGGTCCTCGGGTACGCCGTGGTCTGGCCACCTGATGAACTGGATTTGCGTCACCTCCCTCTCTGGAGATGTTTCCTTCTGAAAGAACAGAGCAACAAGTCAATTAACAATCTCCTCCATCAGTCTGAAGAAGGGTCTCGACGTGAAACGTCACCCATTCCTTCCCTCAAGAGATGCTGCCTCACCCATTGCGTTACTCCAGCATTTTGTGTCTATCTCCTTCACCTGCTGTAACCGCTGTGACGCTGGAAAAGGCTCAGAGGAGATTAACCAGGATGTTGCTGCAACTCGAGGGCCTGGACTACAGGTTGAGCAGGGCTAGAACTAACGAGCAGGGCAAGAACTAGGAGCGCAGGAGGCTGAGGGGGTGCCCTTATAGAGGTGTATAAAATCATGAAGGGAATAGATGGGATGAATCTTTTACCCAATGTAGGGGAATCAAGAACCAGGGGACATAGGTTTAAGGTGAGGGTGGGAAGGTTTGAATAGGAACCTGAGGGGCATCTTTTTTTACTCAAAGCTCATATAGAATGAGCTACCAGAGGAAGTAGTTGAGGCAGGTACTATCACAAAATTAAGAAAAACATTTGCACAAGTACATGGATGGGACAGGTTTAGAAGGATATGGGCCAAACGCAGGCGTAGTGTAGATGGGGCATGTAAGTCGGTGTGGGCAAGTTGGACCAAAGGGCCTGTTTCCATGCTGTATCATTCCCTGACTGGACAGTGAGTGGAGTGGAAACCGAGAGTGTGTTTTGTCAGACATACCTGAGCAATGAAGAGCTTGCGAATGACATAGTCCGGGCACCACTTCTCCTCCTTGATTTTCACTAAGAAGTCCCCAAAATGCATGGACTTCTCATCCATGGTGGGCCAATACTGAGCACACTTGGGCTGGAAAAAAACACACACAGCATTTGTGATAGTTGCACTGGTTTTGTATTGGTTAAGATAGCATTTCTATACAAGAAAATGAAAGACAAACTATGGGTATTGGAAACTGAAACGAAAACAGAAGATAGTGGAAATGCTCAACAGGTTGGGCAGCATCTGTAGAGAGAGAGAGAGATAGTTGATATTTTACATCCAAGCCTCTTCATCCACCTTCGTTCACTTGTGTTCACTCATTTTCTCTTTCCACAGATGCTGCCTGCCCTGCTGAGAATAAACAGGATGTTCTGTTTACTGTGTACATAATTCGCTTGGATAGCTTAGAACCCAATGGTATGAACGTTGATTTCTCCAATTTCAAGTAACTCTTACATTCCTTTCCCCTCCTCATTCCTGCCCTAGTCATTCCACTATTTCCACTGTTCACTTCCTTGTATCCCTGCCGTCGCATATCATCCCCAGCCTACAAGGTAGTAATTGTGGGAGATTTCAATTTTCCAAAAATAGACTGGGAAACACATTCTGTAAATGGCCTGGATGGTTTGGAGTTTGTTAAATGTGTGCAGGATAGTTTTTTGCAGCAATATATAGAGGTATCGACCAGAGAAGGGGCAGTGCTGGACCTCCTGTTAGGAAATGAGGCAGGTCAGGTGACGGAGGTATGCGTTGGTGAGCACTTCGGGACCAGTGATCACAATACCATTAGTTTCAATATAATTATGGAGAGAATCAGAAATGGACCTAGGGTTGAGATTTCTGATTAGAGAAAGGCTAACTTTGAGGGAATGCATAAGGATTTAAAAGGAGTGAATTGGGACATTTTGTTTTATGGGAAGGATGTAGAAGAGAAATGGAGGACATTTAAAGGGGAAATTGTAAGAGTACAGAATCTTTATGTCCCTGTTCGGTTGAAAGGAAATAGTAAAAATTGGAAAGAGCCATGGTTTTCAAGGGAAATTGGACACTTGGTTCGAAAAAAGAGAGATATCTACAATAATTATAGGAGGCATGGAGTAAATGAGGTGCTAGATGAATATAAAGAATGTAAAAAGAATCTTAAGAAAGAAATAAGAAAAGCTAAAAGAAGATATGAGGTTGCTTTGGCAAGAAAGGTGAAAGTAAATCCAAAGGGTTTCTACAGCTATATTAATAGCACAAGGATAACGAAGGATAAAATTGGACCATTAGAGAGCCAGAATGGACAGCTATCTGCAGAGCCAAAAGAGATGGGGGAGATATTGAACAATTTCTTTTCTTCGGTATTCACCAAGGAGAAGGATATTGAACTCTGTGAGGCAAGGGAAAAAGTAGAGTAGCTATGGAAACTATGAGATTCAAAGAGGAGGAAGTACTGACACTTTTGAAAAATATAAAAGTGGATAAGTCTCCAGGTCCTGACAGGATATTCCCTAGGACATTGAGGGAAGTTAGTGTAGAAATAGCAGGGGCTATGACAGAAATATTTTAAATGTCATTAGAAACGGGAATAGTGCCGGAGGATTGGCGTACTGCGCATGTTGTTCCATTGTTTAAAAAGGGTTCAAAGAATAAACCTAGCAATTATAGACCTGTTAGTTTGACGTCAGTTGTGGGCAAATTAATGGAAAGGATACTTAGGGATAATATATATAAGCATCTGGATAAACAGGGTCTGCTCAAGAACAGTCAACATGGATTTGTGCCTGGAAGATCATGTTTGACAAACCTTCTTGAATTTTTTGAAGAGGTTACTAGGGAAATTGATGAGGGTAAAGCAGTGGATGTTGTCTATATGGATTTCAGTAAGGCCTTTGACAAGGTTCCTCATGGAAGGTTGGTTAAAAAGGTTCAATCTTTGGGTGTTAATGGCGGAGTAGCAACATGGATTCAACAGTTGCTGAATGGGAGATGCCAGAGAGTAATGGTAGATGGCTGTTTGTCAGGTTGGAAGCCGGTGACCAGTGGGGTGCCTCAGGGATCTGTGTTGGGTCCGCTGTTGTTTGTCATGTACATCAATGATCTAGATGATGGGGTGGAATATTGGAAAAGTAAGTATGCAGATGATACTAAGATAGGTGGTGCTGTGGATAATGAAGTAGATTTTCAAAGTCTACAGAGAGATTTGGGCCATTTGGAAGAGTGGGCTGAAAGATGGCAGATGGAGTTTAATGCTGATAAGTGTGAGGTGCTACATCTTGGCAGGACAAATCAAAATAGGACGTACATGGTAAATGGTAGGGAATTGAGGAATGCTGTGGAACAGAGGGATCTAGGAATAACTGTGCATACTTCCCTGAAGGTGGAATCACTTGTAGATAGGGTGGTAAAGAAAGCTTTTGGTGTGCTGGCCTTTATAAATCAGAGCATTGAATATAGGAGTAGGGAAGTAATGTTAAAATTGTACAAGGTGAGACCAATTCTGGAGTATGGTGTACAATTTTGGTCGCCTAATTATAGGAAGGATGTCAACAAAGTAGAGAGAGTACAGAAGAGATTTACTAGAATGTTGCCTGGGTTCCAGCAACTAAGTTACAGAGAAAGGTTGAACAAGTTAGGTCTTTATTCTTTGGAGCACAGAAGGTTAAGGGGGGACTTGATTGAGGTCTTTAAAATGATGAAAGGGATAGACAGAGTTGATGTGGATAAGCTTTTCCCATTGAGGGTATGGAAGATTCAAACAAGAGGGCATGACATGAGAATTAAGGGACAGAAGTTTAGGGGTAACATGAGGGGGAACTTCTTTACTCAGAGAGTGGTGGCTGTGTGGAATGATCTTCCTGCAGAAGTGGTGGAGGCAGGATCGATTTTAACATTTAAAAGTAAAGTGGATAGGTATATGGATGGGAAGGGAATGGAGGGGTATTGTCTAAGTGCAGGTAGATGGGACTAGGGGAAAATGAATGGTCGGCATGGACTGGAAGGGCCGAGAAGGCCTGTTTCCGTGCTGTAATTGTCATTTGGTCATATATGGTTACAATGGGCCACTGTGGACTCCACCCTTCCGAAGGCCATCTGTTGCCGACCCTGGCCTTTCAGTCTGAAGAGGAGTTCCGATCTGAAACGTCACCTATACCTTTTCTCCAGAGACGCTGCCTGACCCGCTGAGTTACTCCAGCTTTTGGAGTTTGTACGTTCTCCCTGTGACCGCGTGGGTCTCTGAGGTCTTCAGTTTCCTCCCACACTCCAAAGATGTACAAGTTTGGTGGTTAATTGGCTTGGTATAAGTGTAAATTGGCAATAATGTGTGTAGGATAGTGTTAATGTGCGGGGATCGCTGGTCGGTGGGTAGAAGGGCCTGTTTCCGTACGCTGTCCCTAAAACTGAAAAAAAACCATTCTGTGTCTACTTTGCACGAGAGCCAGCTGTACACTTTGAAGCTGTAGGCTGAAAAATTCGAATAGCCCCGACAATGTATTGGAAAAAAAGGCATCATTTGGTGATGGTCTTTCACCCGTCTTGGACCAGCGTGAACAGAAAGCACATCTGGTTGTGGAAGACTTGGAGAGGCCGCACATGGAGTATTGCATGTATTTTGTATTGGTAGTATAGGTAGTATTAAACTGGAAAGAGTGCCGGAATTATTTGTAAGGAAACCTTGAGTGTCCACACCTATTCAATCCTTTAGCATTCAGAAATATATGTACCTTCTCTTCTAATATATTTAATAATACAGCCTCCAGTGGCTTCCCATTTAGAGATTGTCCTGGTTTCACCTCCACAATCAGGAACAGCTTCTTCCTCCCTGTTAGCAGCTTCTGAGCATTCATTGCATGAGCTATGGTGCTGTCCGATTCACCTCTACCCCATTGCGGGCAATGGATAATTCTCTGGAACTGGTGCGCTACAATGCTGAGAACTATACTCCGCACTCTGTATCTTCACCTTTTCTCTACCTAATTGTAATTGAAAACTACGTGTACACAGCTGTTGTGCTGCTGCAAGTAGGAATTAGGTTGTTCGCTGGTTGGGTAGCTTTTTCACAAAGGGTGGTGGGTGTATGGAACAAGCTGCCAGAGGAGGTAGTTGTGGAAGGATCTATTGCAACTTTTAAGAAATATTTAGACGGGTACATGAATAGCGCAGGTTCAGAGGGATATGGGGCAAACGCAGGCAGGTGGGACTAGTGCAGATGGGACATGTTGGCAAGATGGGCTGAAGGGCCTGTTTCCACGCTGTATCATTCTATGATTCTATGTTCCGTTTTGGGACACTGGACAATAAAACTCTCTCGACACTTTTCATCGTCTTCCCCATTCTCTCTTTACCTTTATTCTTCCATCTCTCCCACTGAAAACCAACTTGGTTACTTTTCCCCAGATCTGCCAAAGGAGTTGTGAATGCTGAGGATTGGGGTGTTCTCTCTCCACGGATGCTGCCTGGCCTGCCGAGTGATCCGTCAGAGGTTTGCAGGACCCGCTGCTGTTTTTGTTACTGTCTCCAGGACCCAGTGTGTACAATCCAGTTGGAAATAGAGCGGGGCGCACAGGAGGTTAATGACGGAAGCAGGCGTGAGATGTGGGAATGTTCCTTACCCGCTTCCCTTCCTCGCAGCGAGTCACCATGACAACCACCGTCACTTTCTGTTCCCACACCATTTTCCAGAAATCATCGGCCGTTTCCTCTTTTGGTCCTGAGAAAGAAACGGTCAGAAATCACCATCGTGCAAGCGTGGCAGACATGCAGGGCCAGGGCATCGTTGATGTGCTGGCTCTAAATGAGTGGAGTGCAGATACATACGAGGGAGAGAGAGAACAGCATCTCTCTCGCTGTTAAATTAATTTAGCTTAGAGAAACAGCGTGGAAACAGGCCCTTTCGGCCCGCTGGGTCCGTGCCGACCAGTGATCCCCGCACGTTAACACCATCCTATACCCACTATATAGGAGTTTTACATTTAGCAAGCCAATGAACCTACATTCAATTAACCTACATTAAATGACACCCAGCGGCATTAACACACAGTGCAGCACAGCTGCTGCCAGGTACCTGGGTTCAATCCTGAGATTTGTAGTATTGTAGAGATTTGTAGCATGGAGACATAGGAGGAAATTCCGGCTATTCGGCCCATTGAGTCTGCTCTGCCATTTGATCACAAGTTCTATTTTTCCTTCACAACCCCTTTCTCCCCATAACCTTTGACGCCCTTATTAACCAAGAAATGTCCATGTCATCCATTAAGAACTCATTTACACTAATCCGATTTACCAGCCCATGGTCCACAGCCCTCTATTTCTTTCATCTGCTCTTATCTTTTTGTCTTCAAACCAACTAGCCTGCCAGTTTTACGGAAATAACCACTATTTTACTTCTTACAAATGACCAGCAACACTAAATACTCTCACATTTCCCCCTCTTGGACTTGGAGTGTGAAGTACCTCGTGTTAAATCTAAAACCCATTCTGTGTAGGAAGGAATTGCAGATGCTGGTTTAAACCAAAGATAGAAACAACAAGCTAGAGTAACTCAGCGGGCAGGCAGCATCTTTGGAGAAAAGGAATAGGTGACGTTTTGGGTCGAGACCCTTCTTCAGACTGAGATTCAGGGGAAAGGGAAACAAGAGATTTGGACGGTGATGTAGAGAGATGTAGAACAAATGAATGAGAGATATGCAAAAAAGTAACGATGATAAAGGAAACGGGCCAGTGTTAGCTGTGGGCTGACATGTGGGTGAAAATGAGTTACAGACAATGAGACTCAACAAGACGACTTTGAAGCTGATACAATAACTTAGTTGGGGGAGGGATGGAGAGAGAAGGGGATGCAAGGGTTGCTTCAACTTAGTGAAATCTATATTCATACCATTGGGGTATAAACTGCCCAAGTGAAATATGAGGTGCTGTTCCTCCAATTTGCGCTGGGCCTCGCTCTGACATTGGAGGAGCCCAGGACAGAAAGGTGAGTGTGGGAATGGGATTTAAAGTGTTTGGCAGCCCATTCTATCACCCTGTGGTGTAACGTCCAGGTGTCGGTTGTTAAATTGGGCTTGAGGTAACTTGTGGTTTCCATGGCGCTGCCAATGATTCACCACACCTACTTCCCTACTAACACTACAGTGCTTGCTTGCTCTCCACACCATCTCGTTAGGCAAGGTGGGGGCTGTGCATCGAGGGCACGTGCTTTACAGTATATGGGAGAGGAGTGTCACCAAGGCATCACCTGCCGTAGTGCACTTTGTCGGGGATCTGAGGGTGGATTGAATAGTGTATATGGTTAGGTAGCTACATCAGCTCATGGTGTTACTGCATTGATGCATCACATCTCAGAGGACTCTCAAATCCAGGCAGGAAAATCTGCTCTGATTATTCCATCAACAAAGTCTTTAGACCTTACGAGAGTTTAGAGACACAGCGTGGAAACAGGCCCTTAAGCCCACCTAGTCCTCACCGATCAGCGATCACCCCGAACACTAGTTCCATCCTGCACAATAGGGATCATTTACAGAAGCCAATTAATCTACAAACCTGCACTGCTTTGGAAAGTGGGAGGAAACTAGAGCACTCGGTGAAAACCCACGCGGTCACAGGGAGAACGTACAAAGTGCGTACAGATCAGTTAGAGAGTTTTTTTTTTTTTGGTTTTTTTAAATTTATTTATTTTTTCTGAAGAAGGGTCTCGACCCGAAACGTCGCCTATCTCCTTCGCTCCTTAGATGCTGCTGCACCCGCTGAGTTTCTCCAGCTTTTTGTGTAGCGCCCGTGATCAGGATGGAACCTGGGTATGTGGTGCTGTGAGGCAGCAACTCTAGCGCTGCAGCATGGTGTCATCCCCGCTGTGCCACAGTGCTGAAGCTACATCAGCTCAGGGTGTTACTGCAGTGAGGAGTAACAACACGGAGATGAGTCCCACATCAAGCAGGACAGCTGCCCTGATCATTCCATTTACACACAGGGCATTTAAACTTCATTTTAAACTTTAGGAATACAGCGTGGAAACGGACCCCTCGGCCCAACGGGTCCACGTCGACCAGCGATCATCCTTGCACTAGTTCTATCCTTTAGAGGGATATGGGCTAAATAAATGCAGGCAGGTGGGACCTGTATAGATGGGGCATCCTGGTTGGCTTGGGCAAGTTGGGCAGGGGGCCTGGTTTCAATGGTGTATGACTTTATGTCTATATACCTATCCAAATTTGCTTGAAATATTGTCATTGTACCTGCCTCAACTCCATACAGGAGATACCTGTAATTCTCTGTAATTTGGCTACTAATCTCCATTAGATTTGCGCTTTGAAATGATTGGATAGACACCCAAAGTTGATTAGCAAGCTCTTCATTAAAGTTGCAGCGTGACATTAGCTAAAGCCTGTGTAGAATAAAATGTACCTTGGGCAGCAATGTACTTCCGTGGTTCGTTGAAGCCCTGCATAAAATAGATAATAATGTTGAAAACAACAGTAATTAAATATAACCATATAATAACCATAGAACAATTACAGCACAGAAACAGGCCCTCTCGGCCCTTCCAGTCCGTGCCGAACATTTATTTTCCCCTAGTCCCATCTACCTGCACTCAGACCATACCCCTCCATTCCCTTCCCGTCCATATACCTATCCACTTTACTTTTAAATGTTAAAGTCGATCCTGCCTCCACCACTTCTGGAGGAAGATCATTCCACACAGCCACCACTCTCTGAGTAAAGAAGTTCCCCCTCATGTTACCCCTAAACTTCTGTCCCTTAATTCTCATGTCATGCCCTCTTGTTTGAATCTTCCCTACCCTCAATGGGAAAAGCTTATCCACGCCAACTCTGTCTATCCCTTTCATCATTTTAAAGACCTCAATCAAGTCCCCCCTTAACCTTCTGCGCTCCAAAGAATAAAGACCTAACTTGTTCAACCTATCTCTGTAACTTAGTTGCTGGAACCCAGGCAACATTCTAGTAAATCTCCTCTGTACTCTCTCTATTTTGTTGACATCCTTCCTATAATTAGGTGACCAAAATTGTACACCATACTCCAGAATTGGTCTCACCAATGCCTTGTACAATTTTAACACTACTTCCTTACTCCTATATTCAATGCTCTGATTTATAAAGGCCAGCACACCAAAAGCTTACCTATCTACATGCTATTCCACCTTCAGGGAACTATGCACAGTTATTCCTAGATCCCTCTGTTCCACAGCATTCCTCAATTCCCTACCATTTACCATGTACGTCCTATTTTGATTTGTCCTGCCAAGATGTAGCACCTCACACTTATCAGCATTAAACTCCATCTGCCATCTTTCAGCCCACTCTTCCAAATGTCCCAAATCTCTTTGTAGACTTTTAAAATCTACTTCATTATCCACAGCACCACCTATCTTAGTATCATCTGCATACTTACTTATCCAATTTTCCACCCCATCATCTAGATCTTTGATGTACATGACAAACAACAGTGGACCCAACACAGATCCCAGAGGCACCCCACTGGTCACCGGCTCCAACCTGACAAACAGCCATCCACCATTACTCTCTGGCATCTAATGGCCAATAATTAGCCAGCAATGGAGAGAATTAACAACAATGGAGTTATGGAGCAAATATTTACTATCGTCACTAATAGTTTGTTCAAAATGCATGTGTGGGAAGTAGCTTGAATATCGAGGTCTACAAAACCTTGGGTCTCATTGGAACAAAGTGCTGGAGGAACCAAAAAGTGCTGGAGGAACTCAGCGGGTCAGGCAGCATCCGTGGCAGGAATGGACAGAGACATTACGGGTCAGGACATTTCGTCTGGATGGCCTTCAGTTCATTCAGTTCTTCCTGCAGTTTGTTCTTGGTTATCAGTTCTGTTCAGTTTGTTGTCATGTGTACCGGGGTACAGTGAAAAGCTTTTGTTGCGTGCTATCCAGTCAGCAGAAAGACAATACATGATTACAATCGAGCCGTTTACCGTGTATACATACATGATAAGGGAAGTGTTGCTGTAGGAGTAGAACGTTAAGTGTGTGGAGGGATTGTAATATGTGATTGTCGATCTACTTCTGTGGCGAGCACACACACAGTCACCTGGGTTGGGTGCAATCATTGGTTGGGGACAATCATAAGAGTCGGCTTGCAAAGTGAAAGGCAAGACAAGGAGCATTAAAGCATTATTTTCTTGCCATGCTGGATCATCTCCTGAGGATTGATAACTCGGATGTGGAGGTCTTGAGAAGCCTTCATGCAAGCCAACACTTTTCCAGAGAGGACCAAGAGTGGAAGTAGATTTCCATTTTTGGTCGGGGGCTGCCTCCTGTTGTAACCTGTAAATTCAGCATGCTGACAAAGAACACATTACCCTTCCAGCATAGTTTGTTTCAACCCTCAGGATGCCGTCAAAGTACCCAATATTATATTCTTACATACAACCCGGCAGTTACCGCTGAGCATTCCCACTTACGTCAATGAAGCTAGCGTTGATGTAATCTGACCCATGCTCACCGGACACTGGGGAAAGTTGCACACGGTTGTGATCATCTGCAGAGAAAATGCAAGCCTTTAGTCTAATTGGAAGGATTCATTGAAGTAGCGAGGAGATGTTCCAAGCTAGATCCATTCATCAGCTCAGTCATAGAATGCTGAAGCACTTCACACTCCTCCCATTCCCACACTGGCCTTTCTGTCCTGGGCCTCCTCCACTGTCAGAGTGAGACCCAGCGCTAATTGGAGGAACAGCATCTCATATTTCGCTCGGGCAGTTTACAACCCAGAGGTATGAACGTTGACTTCTCCAACTTAACCCTAGCTTTCCCTCTCTCTCTTCCCATCCCTCCACATTCCCAGTTCTCCAACCAGTCTAACTGGCCCACTGATTATATTCTATCTCTGTGTGCTTTGTGGTCACCTTCTCCTAGCTAACAATGATCTAATCTACATTTTCTTTGAACTTCATCCACTTTGATATCTCATCTTTGTAACTTACACTTCCTTATCTCTGTGTCTCCCTCTCCCCTGACTCTCAGTCTGCAGATGGGTCTCAACCCGAAACGCCACCCATTCCTTCTCTCCAGAGATGCTGCCTGTCCCACTGAGTTACTCCAGCATTTTGTATCTATCTTAGAATCTTAGAGCTTTGTCTCAGAGTCTTACGTATTTGTTATAGGTCTTAAAAGAGTCTGCGAGTTTTAGCAGAGGCAGGCCCTTTGGTCAACCTTGCCCATGCCACCCAAGTTAGCATATTGGGCCAAATTAATTTCACAGCACTAACCCAGCCTTGACCTTTGTCGAGCTCCAAAATGTCTGTGCTGAACATAATGCTAAGGCTCATCTGCCTGCACATAATCCATATCCCTGCATATCCATGTGCCCATCCAAATGTTTCTCAAACACTTACTGTCGTATCTGCCTCCACCTTCATCACTAGCAGCATGTTTCAGCCACGCACCTCCCTCTGTGTAAAAAACCTTACCTTGTCCATTGCCTTTAAATCTTGCTGCTCTCACCTTAAAGCGATGGCCTCTAGCATTTGATCAAAAGCACTCTTTACTCTATAAAGCACATGTTTTCTTACTGTTGCAAAGTAATGGAGGCATGGTGGCACAGCAGTAGATTTGCTGCCTTACAGTGCCTGGCTTCAATCCTGACTGCATGCTGTCTGTGTGGAGTTCTCCCTGTGACCACGTGGAATTTCTCCGGGTGCTCCGGTTTCCTCCCATGTTCCAAAATCTTTGTCAGTTAATTGGCTTCTATAAATTGTCCCTAGTGTGTAGGTTAGAACTAATGTACAAGTGATTGCTGGTCGGTGTGGATTCTGTGGGCGGGAGGGCCTGTCTGCAAAGACTAATCAACTTAAGAAAGAATGCTTCTTCAACCTACACAGCTGCAATACACCAACAAACTCTTTCACCTTTCTTGCTGTTATTTGATTGTAAGAAATGCTATGGAAACATACTGTTCTGTCATTACGGAGAAACACCTCAGGGAAAGACAGATCAACACACAAAGTACTGGAGTGCAGATGCTGGTTTACACAAACGCAGCAGCACTCTGTCTTTTTCTGTAAACCAGCATCTGCAGTTCCTTGTTACTCCAGCTGAAGAAATATCTGAAACCAGTTAGCGGGACCACTGAGACTCACATGGCAAGATGTCCACGTAACGATTCTTGTTCACATTACAATTTTTACGAGCCTCCTTGACAGAAAACTTGGTGAAAACCCTCGGAATGCTCTGGAATTAAAATGTCAAAGATACATTAATTGCAACTGGTATAAATGTCACGTCTCTTATTTAATTTACTTCCGTTATTGTTACCTAACATCCCTCCCGCACCCACGTTGTCCCAGCTTTAAAGTTGTCTTGTTGAGTCTCATTGTATGTAACTCATTTTCACCTCACCCACAGCTCACAATGGCCTGTTTCCTTTATCTCTGGAGAAAAAGGATGGGTGACGTTTCGGGTCGAGACCCGTCTTCAGATTGAAGGAGGAGGAAGAAAGCTGGAAGAGAGGAAGGGGTCGAATCCTGGTATGTGATTGGTGCATACAGGTGTGGGGGGGATGGGGTGATAGGCTGCTTGGTGGAAAAAGGAGGTGCGAATTGTGAAGCTGGAGGAAAGGAATATAGGTGGAAGGAGAGGGGGTGGGAAGGAATGGGTACAAATCCAAATGGGATACGGAGAAGAGGAGAGCTAAGGGATAATTGTTTGTAGACTTGTTACCTCAAATTGGAGAATTCAATATTCATAATGAGTGGCGCGAAAAATGTTTTTCTTTTCCTGTTGCGTGTTCATTGTGCACAAACTGCTCACACTAATTCTACACACCTTATAGAGTCATAGCGTCTTACAGCATGGAAACAGGCCCTTCAGCCCAACTCACTCATGGCGATCAACGTGTCCCATCTACGCCAGTCCCACCTGCCTTCATCTGACACATTTCCCTCAAAATCTGTCCTATCCATGTTCCTGTCTAAATGTTTCATACACGTTACAATAATACCTGGCTCAACTACCTCCTCTGGCAGCTCGTTCCATACACCCACCACCATTTGTGTAAAGAAGTTCGTACCAGGTTCCTATTAAACCTTCCCTCCCTCACCTTAAACCGATGTCCTCCAGTTCTCGATTCCCCTCCTCTGGGCAAGAGGCTCTGTGCGTCCAATCTATTCCTGTCATGCTTTGGCACCTTTTTCAGCTCGTCTATGATAGTTGCCCCCCCAATATTGCTGCCCTCTCCTTCAGAACACCTGTCATCATTGCCTCTGCTCTTACAATGCGCAACCAACACTAAAGTGTTGGAGGCCTGGGGATGGAACGCTTGGCCGGTTACCTGGAACTCCGCTAGGAATAACCTGGATTCATCTGCCTGCTTCCTCCTGTAGGCATCGATCAGTTGTTCGGCAAGGATGGGCTCCACAGTAAGCAGCTGCTTCTCATCATCTGCAACAAGGTCAGCGGTAGATGTTAAAACCAAGAGATATTCCCAGAGACAGAACTTAGTGCTCAAAAAAAATGAAGGGGGAAAATTGGTAACTGACCATGTCCAATAAGCTCCACCGATTCTTCGGGGTGTCTAATAAGGGCAAGAAAGAAACAGAATAGTCACCTATCACTGCTAGATCAAGCAGACAGTACCATTAATAAATGCGATCCGAATGAATAACCAAAGTTATATTAATTGAGAAAACTCCAGATAAGACAAATTTACTTGCTTTCACTCAGAGCCATAGAGCCTTTCAGCATGGAAACAGGCCCTACGGCCCACCTTGTCTATGCCAACTAAGTTGACGTATTGGGTTAGACACAAAAAGCTGGAGTAACTCAGGCAGAATCTCTGGAGAAAAGGAATGGGTGATTTTTCGGGTCGAGACCCTTCTTTTGACTGAGGGTCAGTGGAGAGGGAACAGAGGGATATGAAAAGGTAAATAGAACTAATTAATGGAAGATATTCAAAAATAACAGGTCAAAGCCAGCAGGGATGATCAAGAAAAGGTGCAGCCCACAATGGTTCATTGTTGGCTGTGGGGGACATGATAATGAATAATTCATTCATCGTTGAAAACATTAGCGATGCAATGGTGCTGGTTTCGGATGGGCACGGTGACAGACGCACCACACATTTCTGTCCTCCATGCAGCTGGCAATGAAAAATAGGTGTGAAACTCAGCAGGTCGGCAGTAAAACTAGGGTGGGGGAGGGACGGAGAGAGAGAGGGGATGCGAGGGTTACTTGAAGTTAGAGAAATCAATATTCATACCGCAGGTGCCCAAGCGAACAAAATTGATTTGCACAACCCACAAATGAACAGCCAGCATATTTTGGCGTTGTTTACAAAGAAAGGTGCAATGTCCAAAGTGCGGTCCGCATGCTGGGAGTACCGGAGCACTCCCAGTCCAGGCAACTCGGGTAGACTGCAGATCCCTCAGGATCTCAGATCTCGGATCGACCAGCCCTTGTTACGGCACGATTCCCATCCTCTAGCTGGCTACTTGCTCGCCTGTCATGGCTTGCAGTACATGGCGGAGCCCGGCAAAGTCTTTTGCAAAATACCCCTCCGATATGCCATGCTGGTGGGTAAATTTCCATGGCCTAGCAGGTAAATACCCTTGGTCAAGAGGGTAAATACCCAGGGTCAGGGAGTAAATACCCAGGGTCAGGGGGTAAATACCCAGGGTCAGGGGGTAAATACCCAGGGTCAGGGGTAAATACCCAGGGTCAGGGGTAAATACCCAGGTCAAGAGGATAAATACCCAGGGTCAAGAGGGTAAATACCCAGGGTCAGGGGGTAAATACCCTGGGTCAGGGGTAAATACCCTGGGTCAGGGGGTAAATACCCAGGGTCAGGGGGTAAATACCCAGGGTCAGGGCGTAAATACCCTGGGTCAGGGGGTAAATACCCTGGGTCAGGGGGGTAAATACAAGGACCCTTGTGCTGTGAATGAGCTTCAGTTGTTGGAAAGCATTTAATTCCACACCACTGATATCCCTGAGCTTGACACCAGCGATCACCCCGAGGAATGACTCGCATGTTAATTGGCCAAGTTGCAGTGAATACACGCCAGGAGGAGGTACAGCTCTCCCACTAAACTATTGTGGTGCTCTAGAAGACTCCACAACAGTGAAGCAGCAACTGTGATCTCCAGGTATTTGGATGCACTGTGGACTGCAATGTTGTCTGATTGTGGCTATTCTGGACTCCCGTTGTTGGTTTATTGATGTGTTGATCATGATGTATTTATACGTCTGTTGAGCTGCAGCAAATAAGTACATCAATCATAGATAGGGTGAATGCATGGAGTCTTTTACCCAGACAAGGGCAATCAAGAACTAGCATGGGTGAGTTGGGCTGAAAGCATGACACCTTGACTATTATTGATCCATTGTCAATATATATGACAAATCAACGCTCTTACTCGAATGGCATCATCCTGAAATTTCAAACTTGAAGTTCAACAGTAACATAGAAACATAGACACATAGAAAATAGGTGCAGGAGGAGGCCATTCATCCCTTCGGGCCAGCACCGTCATTCATTGTGATCATAGCTGATCATCCCCAATCAGTAACCTGTGCCTGCCTTCTCCCCATATCCCTTGACTCCACTAGTCCCTAGAGCTCTATCCAACTCTCTCTTAAATCCATCCAGTGACTTGGCCTCCACTGCCCTCTGTGGCAGGGAATTCCATAAATTCACAACTCTCTGGGTGAAAAAGTTTTTTCTCACCTCACCCTTAAACGACCTCCCCTTTATTCTAAGACTGTGGCCCCTGGTTCTGGACTCGCCCAACATTGGGAACATTTTTCCTGCATCTAGCTTGTCCAGTCCTTTTATAATTTTATATGTTTAGTAGAAGATATAGAGTTATAGAGTCATACAATGCAGAAACAGGCCCTTCAGACCAACTCCTCCAAGATGACAAAATCCCCATCACATATGCCCACCTTTACCCCAGATCCTTTCCAATCCAGATATGTTTATTTTATTGTTAGATTTATTTTTCCCACTCGCCCCATTCTCCTCCCTCCTCCCTGTAAACTTCGAGGCCTTAGTAATCAGTCAATCACCATTTTAAAATAGACCCTCTCGAACTCTGCCTTATAAATAGCCACTGACTTGGCCTCCACTGCCGTCTGTGGTGATCCACCACCCTCTGGCCAAAGACGTTCCTTCTCTACTCCTTTCTAAAGGAGCGTCATTTTATTCCGCAGCTGTGCCTTCTGGTCCTGGACTGTCCCACTAGTGGAAACATCCTCTCCACAGCCACACCATCCAGGCCTTTGATTATACGTGTCAGTCCAACCATCTTTAACTGAGCCAAGTACATACCTTGAAGATTTCCTCTGCAAGATGTATATTTTGTAGAGGACAATGGCCAGTGCTATAGTGGTAGCAATGATCAGAAATGCCAGGAATCCAATTAATGCTTGTTCATTGTCTGTAATGTAAAATTCTACCATCATTGAGAGCAATGGAATATTTAATAAATACTAGACCAAGTGGGACCCGTCCCCTCAATGCGCGGTTGTCGGGGGGGGGCCTGCTGCGTCACTCACACACACACACACACACACACTAACTACCCCCCTTGATATTATATTAATATTATTCATACGCTCCTTTTACCCCATCCCCGCCCTATCCACTCATACATAGCCCCCAACTCACAGGCACATCTGGAGAGGGAGAGGGAGGGGGGTAGAGAGAGAGGGGGCAGAGACACAGAGAGAGGGGCAGAGGGGCACAGAGAGAGAGAGGGACAGAGAGAGAGGGGGCAGAGAGAGGGGGGCAGAGAGAGTGAGAGAGTGAGAGAGAGTGAGAGAGTGAGAGAGTGAGAGAGTGAGAGAGTGAGAGAGTGAGAGAGTGAGAGAGTGAGAGAGTGAGAGAGAGGGAGACACAGAGAGAGACACAGAGAGAGATAAAGACAGAGAGAGAGAGAGGGGGGCAGCGAGAGGGGGCAGAGAGAGAGAGGGAGGCAGAGAGAGGGGCAGAGGGAGAGAGGCAGAGAGAGAAAGAGGCGGGCAGAGAGAGAGGGGGCAGAGAGTGAGAGGGGCAGAAAGAGAGAGAGGCAGAGTGAGAGAGGGGCAAAGAGCGAGAGGGGGCAGAGAGAGGGGGCAGAGAGAGAGAGGGGGGAGGGAAAAAGTGGGGGGAAAGAGAGGGGGAACGAGGGGGGAGAGGGGGAGAGGGGGGAGAGGGGGGGAAAGAGCGGGGCAAGGGGATGAGGGTGGGGGAGGAGGGGGGAGGGGGTGGAGGGGAGGGAGGGAGAAGGCTAGAGAGGGGGGGAGGGGAGAGGGGGAGGTGGAGGGGGAGGAGGGGGAGGAGGGGGAGGAGGGGGAGAATGATGGGGAGAGAGATGGGGAGAAAGAGAGGGGGAAGAGGGGAAGGGAAAGAGGTGAAAGAGGGGGGAAAGAGGGTGGGGAGGAGGGGGGGAGAGTACAGGGAGAGTGGGGGGAAAGAAGGGGAAGAGGGGGGAGAGGAGGGGGGAGAGGAGGAAGGGAGTGGAGGAGTGGACAGTGGGGCGTGTGTTAACCAAAGGACCTCAACGTCTTCAATCCGGAGCCCGGGGAGGGGGTTGGGGGAGTTTTCGAATTTAAAGCCAAAAAAAGATAAATTCAATCGGACTCTTATCTTTAAAGATGTGCAAGTCAGAAGCTAGAAGCTTCATTCACATTTGGCTCGCAAAGTGGGAATGACCGTTGCGAATGTTCTGGAAATATGAGCCGAGAGGCTCGCAGGAGTCGGGGTGACGTCGCTATTTGACATTTTTGAACATTTTGATTAATAATTCAAGAACTAAAGCTCGAACATTTCAGGTAAGCTGATTTTTGACTTCACTGGATAAATCTCTACGGGAACATGTAAAAATTTACCGTCAGTGCGTTGTTTTTTCAAGCAGTATGATTGTACACACACATGCACACACCCACACACCCACATCCAAGATCAGAGTTTTTATAGTTATAAGATAAGAAAGATAAGATAAAAAGTGTTTGCCTGGTAACTTTAAATTGCATACAGCAATTTTGCTAGATTTTTCTTACAGGATTCATTCGTGACAAGTTATGCATAACTTAGATAGGGCGGCACAGCGGTACTGTTGCTGCATTCCAGCGCCAGAGACCTGGGGTCCATCCTGCCTACGGGTGCTCTCTGTATAGAGTTTGTACATTCTCCCCATAACCCCGTGGGTTCCCTCAGAGAACTTCGGTTTCCTCCCAAAATCCAAAGACGTACAGGTTTGTAGGTTAACTATATGTATGTTAGGACTAGTGCACGGGTCATTGCTGGTCAGTGTGGAGTCAGTGGGCCGAATGGCCTGTTTCCACACTGTGTCACTGAAGAAAAAGCGAAACTAAAAGATAGTTTAGCAGTACTGTTTGTAACCAACTTATTACGAGTCAGAAGCACTAAAAATAGACAATGGAAGACCATGAGTGTGTGCATAATAGCATCTGTGGAGAAGATGGATAGGTGACGTTTCACAGAGTGCTGGAGTAATTCAGCGGGTCAGGCAGCATCTGTGGAGAAGATGGATAGGTGACGTTTCACAGAGTGCTGGAGTAACTCAGCGGGTCAGGCAGCATCTGTGGAGAACATGGATAGGTGACGTTACACAGAGTGCTGGAGTAACTCAGCGGGTCAGGCAGCATCTGTGGAGAACATGGATAGGTGACGTTTCACAGAGTGCTGGAGTAACTCAGCGGGTCAGGCAGCATCTGTGGAGAACACGGATAGGTGACGTTTCACAGAGTGCTGGAGTAACTCAGCGGGTCAGGCAGCATCTGTGGAGAACGTGGATAGGTGACGTTTCGGGTTGGGACCCTTCAGACTGTGATAAGCATTGATTTTAGAAAAAGTGATGTACTTACATGAAGTTGTAAACTCAATGATACCAACCGAGGTGTAGCAAACATTATTGGCAACAAACAACTGGAAAAGGAAAAACAGTTGTGTTAGTAAAATCTGACCATCCCACTCACAAATTCTAACCCGTCCCCACGTGATCTGAGATAAGTCTTCCCAACAACAAATTTCTGTTACCTGCACGCTGTACTGGGTTAGATAGTCCAGATTTTCAAATATGAAGAAACAATTTGTCGTGTTGATTTTAGGTTCCGCATTGTTTATGCTCGCCCAGTACCAAACGTGATCTGCATTGTATTCTTGCTTAGTTAGATCCTTACAAATAACTTCAAATTTATCGTTGCTTTTCGATTTAGCCATCGGCTTTCCATTACTTATATTTGGACCTATTGAAAAAGGAGAATGAAGTGTCAAAATCACAAACCAAGCAAGAAAATCCATACTTTTCTATTACTTTTAAATAAATATAACTCATTGTTTAGTTTACTTTAATTTAGAGATACAGCGCAGAAACAGGCCCTATTTACAGTTTACACGGAAACAATCTAAATTAATTGATATTTAAAAATGTTCTGTCAAAATGTCCTGTCCCTCATCGTGAATGGCTTGATTGCATTCACGTATTGTCTTTCTGCTGACTGGTTGACAGGCAGCAAAAACTTGTCACTATACAGTGACAATAAACTAAGCTGAATCATTTTCTAGGTGTAACAATTGATAAATGAGTACAAGTTGAACACAATTGTTGTGTTTGGCCCTTTGAAGCACTGACAGTTTTACAACTGAACAGGCCAGAGTGAGCACAGTGAGTCCGTCACAGTACGGTGCAGAAGTACATTGCACAAACACCAAGATCACAGGACGGAACATAGCGACAGGCCCTTCAGACCACCACGTACGTTTTATATTAGTTTAGATATAGAGTGCGGAAACAGGCCCTTTTGCCCGTGCCGACCAGCCATCCCCGCATATTAACATTACCCTACACACACTAAAGGGCCTGTCCTACTAGCATCCGACTCCATGCGATGAGCGCGATCAAACCGGCAGCGGGGGCCGCGCGGAGGTCGGGTGATCCCTGTACAGGGCCAGTCCCACCAGCATGCGCCTGCATGCGGCAAGCACGACCAAACCGGCAGCGGGGGCCGCGCGGAGGTCGGGTGATCCCTGTACAGGGCCGTTCCCACCAGCATGCGCCTGCATGCGGCAAGCGCGACCAAACCGGCAGCGAGGGCCGCGCGGAGGTCGGGTGAGTGGCGCAACGCGGCGCAAAGTGAGGCGAACTTGGAGCGAAGTCTTAAAGGTAAGTTCGCCAGGACAGAGAGGGGCACACAGAGAGGGGCACAGAGGCACACACACAGAGGGCCACAGAACAACACACGTAGAGGGTCACGAGGCACCTACAGAGAGGGTCACGGAGGCACGACATCGAGGCGGTGTGTCATGCGTCGAGGCCACTGCGAGCCGACAAGCCGTTGCCGCGCAGAATTTTTGAACATAGTCAGTTTTTCGGAGCCCCGCGCGATGTCGGGACGAACTCCGCACAATTCCGCACGGTTCCGGCGATCGAAGTGGGACCGGCCCCGCGATGCCGGACGGCTCAAGCGACCACGTTAAGTCGCGCTCATCGCATGGAGTTGCATGCTGGTGGGACAGGCCCTTAAGGACAATTTACATTTATACCAAGTCAATTTACCTACATACCTGCATATCTTTGGAGTGTGGGAGGAAACCGAATATCTGGGAGAAAACCCACGCAGGTCACGGGGAGAACGTACAAACTCCGTACAGACAACACCCGTGGTCGGGATCAAACCCGGGTCTCTGGCGCTGCATTCGATGTAAGGCAGCAACTCTACCGCTGCGCCACCATGCCACCATTTTCTCCGGGTGCTCCGGTTTCCTCCCACATCCCACAGACGTTCAGGTTTCTGTAAATTGTCGCTAGTGTGTAGGATGGAACTAGTGTGCGGGTGATCGCTGGTCGGCGCAGACTCGCTGGTTGGCTGAAGGGCCTGTTTCCCCGCTGTATATCCAAAAATAAACTCAACTAATTTAAACTAAACTAAGCGGAACCCAACCTATAGCTGAGAACTGGGGTGAACTCATCAGAGATTGAGCAGTGATCAGCACCTCTTGGAAGGAGTGCATCTCAATTTGTTTTCCGCGAACACCCTTCACTTCAGACCCTTCACGCAACTAACCCGGGTGGCACGATGGCGCAGCGGTGGAGATACAGCCTCACAGCGCCAGAGACCCGGGTTCAATACTGATTACGGGTGCGGTGCTTGGCTGTACGGAGTTTGTACGTTCTCCCTGTGACCACATGGGTTTTCTCCGGGTGCTCTGGTTTCCTCCCACACTCCAAAGGCGTACAGGTTTGTAGGTTAATGGGCTTGGATTAAATGTAAAATAAACCCAATTGTCCATTATGTGTAGGGTCGTATGAATGTGCGAGGATCACTGGTCAGTACGGCCTCGGTGAGCCGAAGGGCCTGTTTCTGCACTAAACTAAACTAAACTAAACTCAGGTTCTGGGAGCAGAATTAGGCCATTCAGCCCCTCAGGTCTACTCCACCATTCAATCATGGCTGATCTATCTCTCCCTCTCAACCCCATTCCCCTGCCCTCACACCATACGCCCTGACAGCCGCATTAATCAAGATACAATGTATCTCTGCCTAAAAAATACCCAATGACAACATCCACAGCCATCTGTGGCAGAGACAGGCAATAGACAATAGACAACAGGTGCAGGAGTAGGCTATTCGGCCCTTCGAGCCAGCACCGCCATTCAATGTGATCATGGCTGATCATCCCCAATCAGTATCCCATTCCTGCCTTTTCCCCACATCCCCTGACTCCGCTATCTTTAAGAGCCCTGTCTAGCTCTCTCTTGAAAGCATCCAGAGAATTGGCCTCCACTACCCTCTAAGGCAGAGAATTCCACAGATTCACAACTCTCTGGGTGAAAACATTTTTCCTCATCTCCGTTCTAAATGGCTTACCCCTTATTCTTAAACTGTGGCCCCTGGTTCTGGACTCCCCCAACATTGGGAACATGGTTCCTGCCTCTAGCGTGTCCAATCCCTTAATAATCTTATATGTTTCAATAAGATATCCTCTCATCCTTCTAAATTCCATAGTATACAAGCCCAGCCGCTCCATTCCCGCAGCATATGACAGTCCCGCCATCCCAGGAATGTCCCAGAATATTTATTCATGTGTGTATGTATTTATATAATGATATATGGACACACTGATCTGTTTTGTAGTAAATGCCTACTATGTTCTCTGTGCTGAAGCAAAGCAAGAATTTCATTATCCTAACAGGGGCACATGACAATAAACTCACTTGAACTTGAACTTGTGAATTAACCTGGTGAACCTACGCTGCACACCCTCAATAGCACAACCCTCAACAGTACCTCAACAGGCTGCCTCTAATGGTGCCTGCCACCTGGTGCATCTATTATAATGCTGTTTACATATCTGTTGCTGCAAGTAAGAATTCATAATTGTATTTTGGGACATACTGTATGAATGTGTGAATGTTTGGTTTCACCAGTAATCCATATCTGAGGATGTGCTGGTTCTGGAGAAGAGGAGGTTTACAAGAATGATCCCAGGAATGAGCAGATTAACATAGAGTGCGCGTTTGTCGGCACTGGGCCTGTACTTGCTGGAGTTCAGAAGAATGAGGGGGGACCTCATTGAAACATACACAATAGTGAAAGGCCTGGATAGAGTGGATGTAGGGACGATGTTTCCACTAGTGGGAGAGTCGAGGACTAGAGGTCACAGCCTCAGAATTAAAGGACGTTCCTTTAGGAAGATGAAGAGGAATTTCTTTAATCAGAGGGTGGTGAATCTGTGGAATTATTTGCCACAGAAGGCTGTGGGGGCCAAGTCCATGGATATTTTTAAGGCAGAGATAGATAGATTCTTGATTAGTGCGGGTGTCAGGGATTATGAGGAGAAGGCAGGAGAATTGGGGTTTAAACGAGAGTTAGATCAGCCATGATTGAATTAGACAGAGTCATAGATTGATACGGTGGAAACAGGCCCTTCAGTGCAAGTCGCCCACACCGGCCAACAATGTCCCAGCTACACTGGTTCCACTTGCTTACGTTTGGTCCATATCCCTCTAAACCTGACCCATCCCTGTACCTGTCTAACTGTTTCTTAAACAATGGGATAGTCCCAGCCTCAAATACCTCCTCGGGCAGCTTGTTCCACACATCCACCACCCTTTGTGAGGAAAAGTTTCCCCTCGGATTCCTATTCAATCATTTTCCCTTCACTTTAAACCCATGTTCTCTGGTCCTCGATTCCCCTACTCTGGGTAAAAGACTCTGTGCATCTACCCGATCTATTCCTCCCATGATTTTGTATACCTCTATAAGATCGTCCCTCATCCTCCTGCGCTCCAAGGAATAGAGACCCAGCCTACTCAACCTCTCCCTGTAGCTCACACCCTCTAGTCCTGGCAACATCCTCGTACATCTGATGGGCCGAATGGCCTAATTCTGTTCCCATCACTTGTGCAATTATAAACTTACGTACAATAAAACTCTTGATTTTTGATGTTTGAGGGGAATAAGAAGTTGTGCTAATCAACGGAGTTGCAATATTGTTGCAGAGAAACAAATGGCCGCTGTTATTGGAATACTTACACCCTTCTTGAGTTCTGTTGTCGAAAGTTATATCATTTGATTGATTAGATCCATTACAGGCGATGTTGTTAGCTTCAACAGAAACTGTATAATATTTGAATGGTTTCAGCCCAGTAAACATATGTGAGTCTTCGCCACTGGGACTTTCATGGTTCACAACCTTTCCTGGCCCTGTAAAAAGAAAATGGAAGACATCTTTGAATCACATTTACAAAGCCTTAATATTATTAAATATCAGGTCTGGAGTGCTGTGACTTCACTTGCATCCAGGACATAGAAACATAGACATAGAAACATAGAAAATAAGTGCAGGAGTAGGCCATTCGGCTCTTCGAGCCTGCACCGCCATTCAATATGATCATGGCTGATCATCCAACTCAGTATCCCGTACCTGCCTTCTCTCCATACCCCCTGATCCAATCTAACTCCCTCTTAAATAAAGCCAATTAACTGGCCTCAACTACCTTATGTGGAAGAGAATTCCAGAGATTCACCACTCTCTGTGTGAAAAATGTCTTTCTCATCTCGGTGCTAAAAGATTTCCTCCTTACCTTAAACTGTGACCCCTTGTCCTGGACTTCCCCAACATCGGGAACAATCTTCCTGCATCTAGCCTGTCCAACCCATTAAGAATTTTGTAAGTTTCTATAAGATCCCCCCTCAATCTTCTAAATTCCAGCAATTACAAGCCGAGTCTATCCAGTCTTTCTTCATATGAAAGTCTTGACATCCCAGGAATCAGTCTGGTGAACCTTCTCTGTACTCCCTCTATGGCGAGAATGTCTTTCCTCAGATTTGGAGACCAAAACTGTACACAATACTCCAGGACCTTGGTGAAGGCGTGCCAGTGAAGTCACAAGCAGCCCTTGCTGGTGCATGGCGTTCAGAGAGAAATCCAGCATCCCATTAGAACATAGAACTGTACAGCAGACACAGCATGCTGCAGATGCTGGTCCACACCAAAGATAGACACAAAGTGATGGAATAACTCAGCAAGCACAAAGTGCTAGTGTAATTCTGCTGTTAATCCAGTGCTTTGAGTCTATCATAGAACAGTACAGCACAGGAACAGGACGTCCAGCCCAAAATGTCCGTGCCAAACACTATGCCAATTTAAACCCATAGGAAGGAACTGCAGATGCTGGTTTGAACCGAAGATAGACACAAAAAGCTGTAGTTACTCAGCAGGTCAGACAGCATCTCTGGAGACAAGGAATAGGTGACGTTTTGCGTGTGAAGAAGGACCTCGACCAGAAATGTCACCTTCTCCGAAGACTGGAGGGTGGCAAATGTTGTGCCTCTTTTCAAGAAGGTGCAGGGAAAATGCTGGGAACTGTAGGCCGGTGAGCTTAACATTTGCAGTTGGAAAGTTACTAGAGAGTACTCTGAGGGATAGGATATACAGGCATTTAAACAGACAAGGGCTGATTTGGGACAGTCAGCATGGGTTTGTATGTGGGAGGTCATGTCTCACAAATCCGATCTTTTGAAGATGTGACCAAAAAGGTTGATGAGGGCCGAGCTGTAGAAGTTGTTTATAGGGACTTCAGCAAAGCATTGGGGTGGGAGATTACAACCTTCACGTGGTCCACCCTGTTTCAACAAATGCAATCAACTTGGCGTGCATAAACAAAAGATCAAACAGAACAAGTTGTCTTACATAGAAACATAGAAACATAGAAAATAGGTGCAGGAGTAGGCCATTCGGCCCTTCGAGCCTGCACCGCCATTCAATGTGATCATGGCTGATCATCCAACTCAGTATCCCGTACCTGCCTTCTCTCCATACCCCCTGATCCCTTTAGCCACAAGTGCCACATCTAACGCCCTCTTAAATATAGCCAATGAACTGGCCTCAACTACCTTCTGTGGCAGAGAATTCCAGAGACTCACCACTCTCTGTGTAAAGAATGTTTTCCTCATTTCGGTCCTAAAGGAATTCCCCCTTATCCTTAGACTGTGACCCCTTGTTCTGGACTCCCCCAACATCGGGAACAATCTTCCAGCATCTAGCTTGTCCAACCCCTTAAGAATTTTGTAAGTTTCTATAAGATCCCCCCTCAATCTTCTAAATTCCAGCGAGTACAAGCCGAGTCTATCCAATCTTTCCTCATATGAAAGTCCTGACATCCCAGGAATCAGTCTGGTGAATCTTCTCTGTACCCCCTCTATGGCAAGGATGTCTTTCCTCAGATTTGGAGACCAAAACTGTACGCAATACTCCAGGTGTGGCCTCACCAAAACCCTGTACAACTGCAGTAGAACCTCCCTGCTCCTATACTCAAATCCTTTCGCTATGAATGCTAACATACCATTTGCTTTCTTCACTGCCTGCTGCACCTGCATGCCTACTTTCAATGACTGGTGTACCATGACACCCAGGTCTCGTTGCATCTCCCCCTTTCCTAATCTGCCACCATTCAGATAATAGTCTACCCTCATGTTTTTGCCACCAAAGTGGATAACCTCACATTTATCCACATTATACTGCATCTGCCATGCATCTGCCCATTCACTCAGCCTATCCAAATCACCCTGCAGCCTCCAAGCATCCTCCTCACACATATAACACATCCACTGGTTCTCCCTTATCCACTCTACTAGTTACATCGTCAAAAATTCTATAAGATTCGTCAGACATGATTTTTACCTTTCGTAAATCCATGCTGACTTTGTCCAATGATTTCACCACTTTCCAAATGCGCTGCTATCCCATCTTTAATAACTGACTCTAGCAGTTTCCCCACTACCGATGTTAGACTAACTGGTTTGTAATTCCCCGCTTTCTCTCTCCCTCCTTTTTTTAAAAAGTGGGGTTACATTAGCTACCCTCCAATCCTCAGGAACTACTCCAGAATCTAAGGAATTTTGAAAAATTATCACTAATGTATCCACTATTTCTGTGGCTACCTCCTTGAGTACTCTGGGATGCAGATTATCTGGCCCTGGGGATTTATCGGCCTTCAATCCGTTCAATTTACCCAACACCATCTCCCGGCTAACCTGGATTTCACTCAGTTCCTCCATCTTATTTGACCCCAGTTCCACTGCTATTTACGGCAGATTATTTATGTCCTCCTTAGTGAAGACAGAACCAAAGTAGTTATTCAATTGGTCTGCCATGTCCTTGTTCCCCATGATCAATTCACCTGTTTCTGACTGCAAGGGACCAACATTTGTTTTAACTAGTCTCTTTCTCTTCACATATCTATAAAAACTTTTGCAGTCAGTTTTTATGTTCCCTGCCAGTTTCCTTTCATAATCTATTTTCCCTTTCCTAATTAAGCCCTTTGTCCTCCTCTGCTGGATTCTGAATTTCTCCCAGTCCTCCGGTAGGCTGCTTTTTCTGGCAAATTTGTATGCCTCATCTTTTGTTTTTATACTATCCCTGATTTCCCTTGTTATCCATGGATGCACCACCTTCCCCGATTTATTATTTTGCCAAACTGGTATGAACAACTTTTGTACTTCATCCATGCAGTCTTTAAATACCTTCCATTGCACATCCACTGTCAACCCGTTAAGAATCACCTGCCAGTCTATCTTGGCCAATTCACATCTCATACCTTCAAAGTTACCTTTGTTCAAGTTCAGAACCCTTGTTTCTGACTTAATTTTGTCACTCTCCATCCTAATGAAGAACTCAACCATATTATGGTCACTCTTGCCCAAGGGGCCACGCACAACAAGACTGCTAACTAACCCTTCCTCATTACTCAATACCCAGTCTAGAATAGCCTGCTCTCTCGTTGGTTCCTCCACATGTTGGTTGAGAAAACTATCCCGCATACATTCCAGGAAATCCTCTTCCTCAGCACCCCTGCCAATTTGATTCACCCAATCTACATGCAGATTGAAGTCACCCATTATAACCGTGTTACCCTTGTTGCACGCATTTCTAATTTCCTGTTTGATGCCATCCCCAACTCCAATACTACTGTTAGGTGGCCTGTACACAGCTCCCACTAGCGTTACAACTTTAGGCTGTGCACGCCACATGCAAGAAGAAGAAGCATTCAACAAGGTGCCGCATGGTATGCTGTTCTGAAGATTGCATGTGATCCAAGGAGAGATCGCTGAATAGATAGGAAATTGGCTCCATTGAAGGAAGCAGAGGGTGATGGTGGAAGATTGCTTCTCAGAATGGAGGCCTGTGACTAGTGGTGGGCCTCAGGGTTCGGTGCTGGGCCCGTTACTGTTTGGCATCTACATCAATGATTTGGATGAGAACATACAGGGCAAGATTAGCAAGTTTGCTGATGATACAAGAGCTAGTAGATTTGCAGATAGTGAAGATGGTTGTGAACGATTGCAGCAGGATCTGGATCGATTGGCCAGGTGGGCGGAGGAATGGTTGATGGTGAGGTGTTGCATTTTGGGATGTTGAACAAGGACAGGACCTACACAGTGAATAGTGGGCCTCTGGGTAGTGTTGTAGAGCAGAGGGATCTAGGAGTGCAGGTGCATGGTTCCTTGATGGCTGAGTTGCAGGTAGATAGGGTGGTCAAAAAGGCTTTTGGCACACTGGCCATCATTAGAGTATTGAGTGTAGAAGTTGGGAGGTCATGTTGCAGTTGTATAAGACGTTGGTAAGGCCACATTTGCAGTATTGAGTTTATTTCCCTTGCCATTTATGAATGTTCAAGCCTTGTCCCTTTCTGGTTGAGAAGTCTTCACATCGATTACAGGGTTATTGCAACCTAGTGGTATGAATAACTTCAAGTAACCCTTGCATCCCCACTCTCTCTGTCCCTCCCCCACCCACGTCATTGTACTAGTTGCAAAGCTGTCTTGTTGACTCTCATTGTCAGCACCTCATTTTCACCCAGCACACAGCTGACAGTGTCCTGTTTCCTTGATCATCATTACTTTGCATATCTTTAATTTTACTTCAGAGTCACGTGAGTGACTATGTGAAGAAGCCCCACCAGGTGCATGCGTGTCATTACGTCCGCGCATGTCGCACTGAACGGGCTGGAGGGCGCAGCTCCACCAGCGGTAAGTAGTAAACTCGCAGGTAAGTGGTTTTGAAAACTTTGCCTGAGAGTATTTAACTCCGTAAAGCTGGCTCGAGAAGTCAGTAGGAGTTGGTGGTATGGAGCGGTCAGGTAGGAGAGTTCGCTCTAAGCGTGGGTCCACGGATTCACTAAATCGATCAGGTCGGGAGATTAGCGCGGCAACGCCGGTTCCGATACCGGGTGCCGTTTTACCAACTGCAGTTTCATTAGAAAGTGAACTTTCCACACCAGCTCCAGGGACTCAGGAGCCTGAGGCCACCGATAGCCATAGAAAGGCTAAAAGAAAATCTATCAGACCTGTGTTGTTAGACGAATCTGAAGAAGAATGTGACTCCCCTCCAGATGATAAAAGAATGTGGGGGAGGATGCAGAATATGGAGAAGATGCTCCAAACTCTGATAAATCAAGGGGCTAAGGACCCAGTGATTCCCCAGGCAGCTGTTCAACAAGGCCCATATCAAGAGGAATATGTGGAATGTCAGCAAGGGGATTTCCTTCCAGCGCCTTGTTTAGGACTGGAGGATGCCTCCCTAATAGATGACTTGGGAGAAGCGGGGCAGGATGCAGCTGACCCCATGTCTGGTGTCCCTGCTTATGTGCAAACACCAGAGCACAAGAGTCACGCTCCGGGTGCCCCGGATATTGCAATGAGTTTTGCTATTCCATATAACCATATAACCATATAACAATTACAGCACGGAAACAGGCCATCTCGGCCCTTCAAGTCCGTGCCGAACAACTTTTTTCTCTTAGTCCCACCTGCCTGCACTCATACCATAACCCTCCATACCCTTCTCATCCATATGCCTATCCAATTTATTTTTAAATGATACCAACAAACCTGCCGCCACCACTTCCACTGGAAGCTCATTCCACACCGCTACCACTCTCTGAGTAAAGAAGTTCCCCCTCATGTTACCCCTAAACCTCTGTCCCTTAATTCTAAAGTCATGTCCTCGTGTTTGAATCTTCCCTATTCTCAAAGGGAAAAGCTTGTCCACATTAACTCTGTCTATCCCTCTCATCTCTATTCCGGAGGGGACTGGTGAGGCAATGGACGAGTAGTTTGCAAACAGCGTTAGTTATTTAGTGTCTCACCAGCTCCAGCAAGCTATAATGCAAGAGACTACCAACTAGTACAAAACACCTGTCAATTGTGCAGCATTGAAAGTGCCTACGGTGAACCCAGCTATTTGGGCACCCATGAGTCCTTCTATGAGGGGACAGGAGGTTCGACATCAACACGTCCTCCAACTGGTGGCTGCAGCAATTACTGCATTTGGCACTATGGTCAAAGGGACCATGATAAATCAGACACAAAAAGATATGTTGGCTCTGTTATGCAATGCATTTTTTGAAGTAAATTGCATTAGAAAATCGCCATCAGACCAACTCTTAATCAAAAATTTGCTGCATTGTGTAAGATGACGAATATACAAATGCCTGAGTTCCTGTTTGGAACGGAACTTGTCAAACAGATACGAGATATTGATGATGAGGCGAAAACTATTGGTTTGATGAAGCCAAATACATCACGGCCACCTTTTCGCAAACCTGGGTTTGTGTATAAAAGATCGGATCCAAGTGCTGGGCCCAGCAGGGGAAGGCCAGTGGGGCAACGAGGTTACCCACCAAGACAAAGCGGCTTCAACCCCAATATGAGCAGACAGCAGGCTTTCAGGCCAACTGCAGAGGTACAGGGAACTTCTGTTAAAGGTTCTGATGCACAACCTCCTATTGGAGGTAGATTACAATTGTTTTACAATGAATGGTGCTGTATAGCATGTGATATGTTTATACTAAATACTGTGTCAGGTTCTACCATTGAGTTTATCTCTGGGATAGATCCACCTCAGCAGCACAAGCCAAATAAAATGTTGGTGTTTTCTGCTCCGGAGACTGAACAGGTTAACGAAGAGATTAAGAATTTGTGTAAAAAAGGAGTGATTGAAAAAGCCATTTCTCATCCTCAACAATTTGTGTCTAATATATTCCCCAGACCTAAGAAAGATGGGGGTTGTAGAGTAATTCTGGACCTCACTCACTTAAATTCTTCAGTGCTCTATAGACATTTTAAAATGGACACCTTTGTTACTGCAAAACAGCTGGTCTCACAAGGTTGTTATATGGCAACTATTGATTTGCAAGATGCATATTATTCAGTACCAATTCATGCTCATTATCGCAGGTACTTGAAATTTAATTGGATGGGACAGCTATGGCAATACAAAGCATTGCCTAATGGATTAAGCACAGCACCTAGGCTATTTACTAAATTGTTAAAACCTGTGCTGGGGCTGTTAAGGGCCCGTAATCACATTGTCATGGCTTCACTAGATGATATCTTAATTATCAGCAACACTAAAGAGTCAGCTGAGGAATCGGTTGCAGTAACCAAAAATGTGTTTGAATCATTAGGGTTTTTGGTCCATCCAGCTAAGTCCAAATTACAGTCAACCCAAAATATTCAGTATTTGGGATTTCTTATTGATTCAGTTGATATGATAGTAACATTACCAGCAGCCAATGTTGTGGATATTGCTGAGGTCTGTACTTGTCTCACACAAAAACGTTATCCCTCCATCCGAGATGTTGCTAAGGTTATTGGGAAATTGGTAGCAGCTTTCCCTGTAGTACAGTTCGGACCTTTGCATTATCAACATTTGCAAAGAGCAAGAGAACAAGCACTAAAAGAGCATGCAGGCCATTTTGATCGGGTACTGCAGTTACCAACCACAGCTCTAGCAGAATTGCAGTGGTAGATTGTTAATGTCAGTCAAGCTACCAATAACATTTTAGTGCAGGAACCTTCAATGATTTTACAGACTAATGTGAGTGCTCTCGGATGGGGGGCTATGGACATTGAGTCCAGCTGTGGAGGTAGATGGAATGAACAAGAAGGTTTGATTCTTCACACACAAAGAATAAATTATTTGGAATTATTGGGGGCATTTTATGGGTTAAAAGCATATTGCTCCACAATGAATAATTTACACGTTCAACTCCAGATTGATAACACTACGGCAGTGGCATATATTAATCATATGGGAGGAGCGAGATCAGTTTCATGTGATAGCATGGTTAATCTCATATGGCATTGGTGTATTTCAAGAAACATTTGGGTTTCAGCCATCTATCTGTCAGGGGTAGACAACGTGGTGGCAGACCAAATGTCACGAAAATTCAATGATAATATAGAATGGACGTTGAATTCTAAAGTTTTTCAAACAATTGTCACTCGATTTGGATTGCCAGATATTGATCTGTTTGCATCCAGACTGAATCACCAGTTGCCTAAATATGTTTCATGGGAACCAGATCCAGGAGCTGTAGCTGTGGATGCATTTTCATTACATTGGGGACAATCATTCTTTTATGCTTTCCCTCCATTTTGTCTGATTACAAAATGTTAAACCAAAATAGAGCGTGACTCCGCCAAAGGCATTTTGGTGGTCCCAGATTGGCCAACACAACCATGGTTTCCATTGGTACTCAGAATGATGGTTCAGCCATTCATGATGGTTCCCAGCTGCAGTAATTTATTGGTGCATCCGGTTACAGGAGAAAGCCACCCATTACATGACCGTATCAATTTGTTGGTCTGCAGGTTCTGAACAGACCATTCCAAGGCCTTGGATTGTCGAACAGGACCATGGAGGTTATCACTGCAGCCTGGAGGAATAGTACTAAAAAAACAATATGTGGTTCATATTAAGAAATGGGAGATGTTTTGTGTACAGTCAAATTTATCGTATCATACAGCAAGGATCAGTGATGTGTTGGAGTTCCTTGCTAAGTTGCATTTTAATGAGCATTTGAGTTATAGTGCCATTAACAGTGCTCAGTGCTTTGTCCTCTTATTTAGGACAGTCCTCAGGACAACAGCCAGTCTTTTTTGGGCTCATCCAATAGTATCCCGATTTATGAGAGGAATTTTTAACAAAAACCCTCCTAAACCTAGATATACAGAAATCTGGGAGTCTGAAGAAGGGTCTCGACCCGAAACGTCACCTATCTCCTTCGCTCTTTAGATGCTGCTGTACCCGCTAAGTTTCTCCAGCCTTTTGTGTGCCCTCTGGGATATTAGTATAGTTCTCACACTGCTTCGGCAATGGGCTCCAATTACGTCATTGTCTATGCAGAGATTAAAGGGCCTGCCTACCAGCATGCAACTCTATGCGATGAGTGCGACCTAAGGTGGTCGCTTGAGCCGTCCGGCGTCGCGGGGCCGGTCCCACTTCGATCGTCAGAGCCGTGTGGAATTGTGCAGAGTTCGTCCCGACATCGTGCGGGGCTCCGAAAAACTGACTATGTTCAAAAATTCTGCGCAGCAACAGCTTGTCGGCTCGCAGTCGCCTCGACGCATGACACACCGCCTCGACATTGTGCCTCCGTGAACCTATCTGTAGGTGCCTCCATGACCCTCTATGTGTGTGGCTCCGTGGCCCTCTGTGTGTGTGTGTGCCTCTGTGCCCCTCTCTGTGTGCCTCTCTCTGTCCTGGCGAACTTACCTTAAGACTTCGCTCCAAGTTCGCCTCACTTTGCGCCACGTTGCGCCACTCACCCGACCTCCGCGCGGCCCTCGCTGCCGGTTTGGTTGCGCTTGCCGCATGCAGGCGCATGCTGGTGGGAATGGCCCTGTACAGGGGATCACCCGACCTCCGCGCGGCCCCCGCTTCTAGTTTGATCGCGCTCATCGCATGGAGTCGGATGCTGGTAGGACAGGCCCTTAACTCTGAAAGTGGTTATGCTAATGGAGCTGGTTTCAGCACAACGTGTACAAACATTACAATTGTTACGAATAGATTGTATGCATTTGTATTTAGATGACTTTACATTTTATGTCTATGGTTTAATCAAACAAAGCAGGCCAGGTATGGCAGGAACCAAGGTGACGTTTAAAGCATATCCTGTTGACCAAATGTTATGTGTAGTTAAACACTTAAGGCAATATCTTGAGTTAACAAGGAGTCTCAGAGGTTCTGAGACAGGACTGCTCATTAGTCACAAAAAGCCATATAAAAGAGTGTCAGTACAAACTATTTCTAGATGGTTGAAACAGGTTCTCAATTGTGCTGGAGTTGACACTCATGTGTTTAAATCTCACTCCACCAGGGCGGCTTCCACATCCGCGGCAAAGGCTCAGGACGTGCCGCTAGACCAAATCCTCGCGGCCGCAGGATGGTCTAGAGAATCAACTTTCTCACAGTTCTATGATAAACCTGTACAGACAGTGCCACGGTTTGGGCATGCTGGTTTGGGTTCCGTTTAATTCATTTGCTTTGTTTATATCATTGTTTTTAATTTCCTCCTGGGATAGAGAGGTTATTACTGAATTTTTGTTATTATTGTTATTAAAAATAGTTATTAAATAATTTGAAGCAATGTTCAATATATTATTTGTTACTACTGTGTCAACCGAAGCAGTTTGTCGTATGGAGTGCATCTACGGCATGTAAACACAGAGCTTTGAAATCTTCACGTAGTCACTCACGTGACTCCGAAGTAAAATAGTTAGATTAAATGAGAACTTACCAGTTCGAAGTTTGATCCTTATTGTATGAGGAGTTACGTGCCCTCCGCTCCCACCCTCATAATCTAAGAGATCATCAGGTAGTTCTAGTCTTCTTAAAGCCTTACTATGTTACTTCGGCTATATATTTTTTCTGTGTTTTCACGCCGCTGCTTTGAAGTATGACACGCATGCGCCTGGCAGGAAATCACAAAGCTATGAACTCTTCACAGAATCACTCACGTGACTCCAAAGTAAAATAGTAATATTAAGCGAGAACTTACCAGTTTGAAGTTTGATCTTGATTTGATGAGGAGTTACGTTGGTGATAACGTGCCCGCCACGCCCAACCCTCCCTCATAAAGGATCATATGGTAGTTCTCGAGTCACTGATCTTACTATGTACTTCGGTGCTGTTTATTTGTGATTTCATACCGCTTTGTGATTTCATTGGTGCGCATGCGGCCTGGCCGGTCTTCTTCACGTAATCACCAACGTAACTCCTCATAAAATCAAGATCAAACTTCAAACTGGTAAGTTATCATTTAATCTTACTCTTTTACTTAGTTAAACATCCAATGATCCAGTTCTGAAAATTTACAAGGAATGGTTTGATCTCGCGCCGGGTGTTGAGCAGCCAGGTTGTTGTCTCTGTTGGCGTCGATGTCTGCCAGGCCCTGACAGAGCTCCATTTGGTGGGTGGTAGGGCGGGCACCCAGAGATGCCATGGTTGGCTGTCTGTTGTTCTGCTCCACATCCACAAGCTGGGCTCGGACGGAGGGAGGGAGCCCCCATCTCCACACGCTGGCGTTGAAATGCCCAACTCCAGTACCAAGTCTGTTGAGCTTCACTCATGCTCCTCTTGGGAGCTCAGACCCTGGACAGCTTTTATCTGGTGAAGAGATGTCGCTGTGTAACAAAGATGCCTTCCACCCCTGTGACCACTTGGTGGCTATACAGTGTGCTTTTGTCTCAGTTGGCTGGATGGATGGATGCTAGGAGTTATTTTCCATGTGGAGCAAAGGAATGATGGGACTTCAGTCGGGGTGGCCTCTGCTCTCTGCTGATAGCCCAATTGCCAGTCACAGAGTCATATGTCATGGAAACAGGCCCTTCTCCCTCACTCGTCCATGCCGATAAAGATGCCTCATTAAGCTTCTCCCACCTGCCCAAGTTTGGCCCATATCCCTCTAAACTCTTCCTATCCGTCGCCTCTTGCATAAAGCTACATAATTTTTGGAGAAGAATTTTTGAAATTTTCTCAAAAGCACTGAAAACAAAATTGGTTCCCAACACGGAATTGATTATTCTAGGTACCTCAGAAGCCTGCTCTGAGCTATCATTATTGCAAAGACGTTTCCTTAATTATGGTCTGCTAACGGCGAAAAAACGAAAACTCAAATTTTGGAAACATACATCTGTCCCTACTCTTAAAATGCTACATCTTGAAAATATTCGACTCGTCTTAGCAGAAAAACCAGAGCATTTTTCGAAGACATGGACACCATTGATTGATTTATTACAAGGATAGTATGGTGCAACACAATTTTGGAGTTAAATCCAATTACGGGTTGGGTGATGGGTGGGGAGGGATGCGAGCCAGGTAAATCATCACTTCCCTTTTTCTTTTTTAATTTCTCTATTCCTTCCTTATTTCTTTTACTTACTCACTCATTGGCTACACCATTTTGGTAGTCTAGGGGTTCTATCCTTGCACATTCCACTTTTTCTCCCTTCTTTTCTCTTAACTATAGCTAAAAGTCAAAATTGTAAAACAAAAATGTTTCCTATCCGTGTACCTGTCCCAGTGTCTTTTAAATGTTATCATGGTACCTGCTTCAACTACCTCCTCTGGCAGCTCGCTCCATACACTCACCAGTTAAAGTCAAGTTAAAACGATATCTTTTTTAACAACTTTGGATTTGACACATATCAAATCTTGTGCAATGTCTCAGTGTCTCAGGGCGCCACGCGATTGTCAGCCCCGTCAACAGTCTGTCTGTCTGTGTTTTTTTTGCATTTTTTGTATTTTTAGTGTGTTAAAAGTCTTTGTAAATGTTGTCCGGTTTGTTTTATGTTGGGGGAGGGGATGGGGGAGGGGGAAACTTTTTTTTCAGTTTGTTACATGCCTGAGATGTGGTTATTTTTGGGATCGCATTCTCCGGTGGCTCTGCGACCCACCATTGATGGAGTTGGAGGCCTCCTCAGACTGATTTTGGGCACCACCGCAGGGCATGGACTTATATCGGAGCCGATCCCTTGCCTGGGATCGTTCCAACCGCGGCCTGCGGACTTTACCATCGGGAGCTCGCAGTCTCGGGAGAGGCAAGTTGGGTAGCTCCAACCAGCCCCAACCCACGGCCTGATTGTCCGGCACAGGGGGGCAGCCATCCTCCCGATGCAGGAGCTGGTTGTCTTGATGCGGAGGGTCCAAACGCCGCTGGCTACGGGAGTCAAGATCGTCCCGTCAACGGAGGGCTCGAGGCCCCGACCGCAGGAGAGCTAAGGGAAGAGATTTGAACTTTTTTTCCCCTTGGATCACAGTGAGAAATGTGGAGGAGTCACTGTGATGGATGTTTATGTTAAAGTGTGTTTGGTTGCTTTTTATTTGTATGACGGGCTAGGCAAATGAAATTCCTCGTATGATGCAAAACATACTTGGCTAATAAAGTATTATTGTGATTGTGATTGTGATTGCAGGAACTGCTGTGACAAATTCTGAGCTGACACAACCCATAATAAGACACAGAGTGCTGGAGTAACTCAGCGGGTCAGGCAGCATCTGTGGAGAACATGGATAGGTGATGTTTCGAGTCAGAATCTCTCTTCAGGCTGAAAGTGGAGGTGGAGGGTGGAGGTGGGGGGTAAACTTTGGTATATACCAGCAGCTGGAGTTCCTTCCTACCCAATCTAAAACCAACACACATTTATTGCTAAGTAGCACTTTGCAGAAACGCTCTTACCTGTAATGGAAAAGGTGTAATTTACTTCAGAATTCTTGTCCCAGCTCATGTGAATGGATACGTTAGTAACGTTTATTATCCAATTTGTAATATTCGGCCGGCTTGGTACTGTAAAATTGAACAGGTCCAGTATTAGCAAACAGTCCCATAATTATTTTGCCCACACTTTAAAAGTATTTGAACTCATTCCTTTCTGAATTGTCTTGGTACAGCTGTGACCTAAAGCTAAATAATAGTAAGCTGAAAGTCTGTTTCATCACGGGTTTGTGAAGGACAGAGAGAACTGCATGGTAGCACAGTGGTACCTGCTGCCTTACAACTGAGTTGCTGCCTTACACTACCAGAGACCCAGGTTGGATGCTGGTCATGGGTGCTGTCTGTGCGGAGTTTGCATGTTCACCCCGTGACCGCTTGGGTTTCTTTTGGGTGGTCTGATTTCCTCCCAAAGACTTCACATCCTAAAGATGTCAGGTTAATTGGCCTGTGTAAATTGTGTATAGGTGAGTGGTAGAATCTGGGGGTGAGGGGGGGGGTTGAGAACAGCACAGAGAGAATGACATTGGATTAGGTTCATGTCGGATTAGCATAAATGAGTAGCTCACAGTCGGTGAGGACTCTGGGCCAAAGTGCATGGTTCAAGTGTAGTTTAGAAGTACAGCGTGGAAACATGCCCTTCGGCCCGCAAGTCTGTGCCATCAGTGATCACCCCTTACACTAGCACTATCCTACACACTAAGCATAATTTACAATTTTTACCAAAGCCAAATTAACCCACAAACGCAGACATCTTTGGAGTGCGGGAGGAAACCAGAGCACCCAGAGAAAACCCATGCTGTCACAGGCAAAACGTACAAACTCTGTCCAGACAGCACCAGTGGTCAGGATTGAGCTTGGTTTGCTAGCACTGCAAGGCAGCAACTGTTCCGCTGTGCCACCGTGCTCTCTCATGCTGTATCTCTACTTTCTATCGATGCACAGATCTCAGTCATCCTGACTAACGGGCAATCAAATGTGGATGGAGAGGTTGGTGCACGAGAGGCTCATTCATGAGAGAGCATTGGCCTGGGACGAATGAAACATATGGGTGTGTAAAGTCACGACAGATCTACATATGTTGTTGGGGAATATACTGCGTACATTTAATGCACTGTAGGATGGTGTGAGTCCACAGCTTAGGGTTGTAACAGAATGCTTCAGACCAGTTGCAGTTCAGTGTGTGAAGAACGGCTAACCAGCAGGAGAGTGCGGAACCAGATCCCAACATTGATTATAACCATATAACCATATACCAATTGCAGCACGGAAACAGGCCCTCTCGGCCCTTCCAGTCCGTGCCAACCATTTATTTTCCCCTAGTTCCATCTACCTGCACTCAGACCATACCCCTCCATTCCCTTCCCGTCCATATACCTATCCACTTTACTTTTATATGTTAAAATCGATCCTGCCTCCACCACTTCTGCAGGAAGATCATTCCACACAGCCACCACTCTATGAGTAAAGAAGTTCCCCCTCATGTTACCCCTAAACTTCTGTCCCTTAATTCTCATGTCATGCCCTCTTGTTTGAATCTCCCCTACCCTCAATGGGAAAAGCTTATCCACGTCAACTCTGTCTATCCCTTTCATCATTTTAAAGACCTCAATCAAGTCCCCCCTTAACCTTCTGCGCTCCAAAGCAGAAAGACCTAACTTGTTCAACCATTCTCTGTAACTTAGTTGCTGGAACCCAGGCAACATTCTAGTAAATCTCCTCTGTACTCTCTCTATTTTGTTGACATCCTTCCTATAATTAGGCGACCAAAATTGTACACCATACTCCAGAATTGGTCTCGCCAATGCCTTGTACAATTTTAACATTACTTCCCTACTCCTATATTCAATGCTCTGATTTATAAAGGCCAGCACACCAAAAGCTTTCTTTACCACCCTATCTACATGCGATTACATTCTCAAGACGACCATGAGAACTTTGTAAGTTTGAGGAACACAATTCAATCCATTAAGTCTACTCAGCCATTGCTGATCTATCTCTCGCCCTCAACCACATTCTCCTGCCTTCTCCCCATAACCCCTGATACCCATACTAAACAAACATTGTCAATCCCAGCATTACGTCCCTGTTTTTGTATTCTGGCCTTCTTGAAATAAATGCTGATATTGCATTCGCCTTCCTTACTACCCAATTAATTTGCAAATGGTTCCATGATAAACTGGTTCCACAATCCCCTCTGCCTGCTCGTGATCTATATCCCTCCATTCCCTGCATATCAATCTAAAGCCTCTTAAACACCGCTATCGCATCTGCCTCCACAACCTGCTCTGGCTGGACGTTGCAGCCACTTATCACCCTTGACAAATCTCCTTTAAACTTTGCCCTTCTCACCTTCACCCCGGTCTTTGATATTCCCACCCTGGGAAAAATATTCTGACTGTCTACTCATAATTTTATATACTTCAATCAGGTCTCCCCTCACCTGCCTTTGATCCAAAGAAAACAATCCACATTTGTCCAACCATTCCCTCTAGTTGAACATTTAAAGCCGGCAGATTTCGGGTAAACCTCCTCTGCCCACAGACTGGAAGTGTCACAGCTGGCATCCTGGTGCCATCGCAACATCCTGGAGCTCAAAGCTCTTAAGATGGTGGAATTGATTGTAGATTTTAGAAGAGCTCCCCCCACTCACCATCAACAATACTACAGTTACATCTGTGGAGTCATTTAAGTTCTATGGAACCATCATCTTCAAGGACCTTAAGTGGGAGGCCAGTATCAACTCAACAGTCAAAAAGGCCCAACAGAGGATGTACTTCCTGCAGCAGCTGAGAAAACCCAATCTGCCACTGGCTAATGATGGTCCAGTTTTTTACTGCCATCATAGAGTCTGTCCTCACCTTCTCCATCATGGTCTGGTTTGGCTCAGCCACCAAGCACGACATCTGGAGGCTGCAGCGCATTATTCGATCAGCCGAGAAGGTTATTGGCTGCAACCTTCCCCCCCATTGATGAACTGTACACTGCAAGGGCCAGGAGGCATGGGGGCAAGATCATCTCTGACCCCTCTCACCCTGGCCACAAACTCTTTGAATCACTTCCCTCTGGAAGGCGACTCCGGACTGTCAAAGCTGCCACAGCCGGACACAAAAACTTAATGACCAAAAGTCTGAAGCCTCCTTGTGCTCTGGTATTTTATTTAATTCTTCACATGTTTAAATTATAATGTTTTATTTTTAATTGTCTACTGTATATCGTGTAGTTACTTGCGAGCAACGCACCAAGGCAAATTCCTTGCATGTATACATACTTAGGCCAATAACATTTATTCTATTCAATTCTGCACCTCTCTCCAATTTATCCTTGTGGTTGAAACCCTCTAATTCAGGCAACATTCTGGTAAACCTCCTCTGCACCCTCTGCAAAGCCCCCACATCCTTCCTGTAATGGTATATTCACCAATCCTCCACAGAGATTTCACAATGACATCCGTGACATCAATAATGAACTATCTTTTCTGAGACTTCATCAGAATGGAAAAAACAAAACCAACGTCCTCGCATTTATCTGACAGCCTTCAAAGGAGAAGGCAGGAAGCAAGCAGCGCGGGGCGGCACGGTGACACAGCAACTCTGGGTGCTGTCTGTACGGAGTTTGCATGTTCTCCCCGTGACCCCGAGGGTTTTCTCCGGGTGCTCTGGTTTCCTCCCATGCCCCAAAGATGTCCACTTTTGTAGGCCTCTGGGCTAGAACTAGTGTATAAGGATCGTTGGTTGGCATGGCCTCGGTGGGCCAAAGGGCCTTTTTCTATGCTGAATCTCCAAACTAAACTCCACAAACCAAGTTTGTCCCAGCAAACAAATCAGTCAATGTTTTGCTTAACACAGTGTGCTCTGTAGATGGACTTGTGTCGACTGCGTGGGAATGGTCATTGGTATAAGGGATTCAATGATTTCTGGGGAGAGTGGTTCTCGTAAGTGGTTTTGTTTATCATGGTGGCTGACCATAGTCTTTCCATAGCAAAATTTCAGCTGCATATAAAGACAGCTGTTAGACAGAATGCACAGTGTAAATTTGGTCCTTCTTTGCGAACCACTCAAAGAAACATAGATGCCTTGGGCTTTCCCAACATGGTCTTGGCCACCAAACACGTCCATTAGGATCCACCAATGCAAAGGTCCACAAAATGCTAGGGAAAAGCTCTCTGCTCATCCTTGAAATGGACCAAAGTTCTTTGGAATTCTGATCATCATAAATCATTACAATCTTGGATGCCTACCTTCACGTTGTACTGTCAGACTTTGATCTATAACATCTGTCCAACTGTTGGAATTACGGATTGTGACACTACAGTTGTGAAGATCACAAAGATTTGTAATATTGAAACTGTTTCCATCCTTTGCTTCAGTTTCTGAAAGACAAAAATGAACCAAATGACAAAAATGCCAATCCATTTAAGAAATAAAGAACATGGATAGGTGACGTTTCACAGAGTGCTGGAGTAACTCAGCGGGTCAGGCAGCATCTGTGGAGAACATGGATAGGTGACGTTTCACAGAGTGCTGGAGTAACTCAGCGGGTCAGGCAGCATCTGTGGAGAACATGGATAGGTGATGTTTCACAGAGTGCTGGAGTAACTCAGCGGGTCAGGCAGCATCTGTGGAGAACATGGATAGGTGACGTTTCACAGAGTGCTGGAGTAACTCAGCGGGTCAGGCAGCATCTGTGGAGAACATGGATAGAACATGCAAACCAACACCTGCAGTTCCCTCCTACACATTTGTGAACATAGAAACATAGTTTCGGGTCGGGATCCTTCTTCAGACTGATTGTGGTGGTGGGGGAGTGTTTATTAGATACAGGGGTGGGGGGGGGCTTGATATGCAGACAGTTGGACAAATGCCAGTGATGAAATGATAAAATGTGTGAGGTAAGGTCATAAGTGCTTTCAGCCCATCGAGTCTACTCCACCATTCAATCATGGCTGATCTATCTCTCCCTCCTAACCCCATTCTCCTGCCTTCTCTCCATAACCTCTGACACCCGTACTAATCAAAAATCTATCGATCTCTGTCTTAAAAATATCCACGGACTTAGTCTCCACAGCTGTCTGTTTGCAAATAATTCCACAGATTCACCACACACACCAAAGAAATTCCTCCTCATCTCCTTCCTAAAGGAATGCCCTTTAGTTCTGTATTAAGGATAGATCAGGTGCGAATTGTGAAGCCAGAGGAAGGAATTCTGGTTGAAGGGCGTGGGGGGGTGAGGAGAAATGTGTGTGTTCGGAGGGGGCACAGGTAGAAGAGAGGGGCAGAAAGTAGGGGTTGGGATTTTTGATCAGTTATCTGATCACCAATCATTTCTGTTTCATCACACATGGAGAGGATGTTTCCACTAGTGGGACAGTCGAGGACCAGAAGCCACAGTCTCAGAATTAAAGGACGTTCTTATAGGAAGGAGATGAGGAGGAATTTCTTCAGTCAGAGGGTGGTGACTCTGTGGAATTCTTTGCCACAGACGGCTGTGGATATATTTAAGGCAGAGATAGATAGATTCTTGATTAGTGTGGGTGTCAGAGGTTATGGGGAGAAGGCAGGAGAATGGGGTTAGGAGGGAGAGGTAGATCAACCATGACTTAATAGGCCGAAAGCCTTAATTCTACTCCTGTCACTAATAACTTTATGACCTTATGACATGTGGATAAGTCTTCCCTGCAGGTTTGTTCATTGTTTTACAACCTCCACCCTCAGCCTTCCCTTGTCAAGAGAAAAGCTGGATGCAGTTTAATTCCTCTCACTCCCTCCTTCTTCAAATCCTGAGACCATCCTCGAGAAGATATTTTGCAGCCTCGTCACTGTCTGCAGATCTTTCTGATCAATTGATTGCAAAACTGTCCACCATATTTCAGCATTATCAATGATTTAAACTTGGACCAACACATGTTGAGCATAGAAGTTGGGAGGTCATGTTGCAGTTGTATAAGATGTTGGCGAGGCCTCATTTAAAGGTTTGTGTTCCGTTCTGGGCACCATGTTATAGGAAAGATGTTGTCAAGCTAGGAAGGGTACAGCGCGGATATACCAGGCTGTTGCCAGGACTGGGGGATCTGAGCTGGCGGGAGAGGTTGAATAGGCTGGGACTCTATTCCTTGGAGCGCAGGAGTATGAGGCGGGATTTTATAGAGGTGTACAACATCATGAGAGGAATAGATCGGGTTCTCTTGCCCACAGTAGATGAATTGAGGACCAGAGGTTTAAGGTGAAGGGGAAAAGATTTAATAGGAATCTGAGGGGTAACGTTTTCACACAAAGGATGGTGGGTGTATGGGACAAGCTGCCAGAGGAGGCAGGGACCCAACATTTAAGAAACAGTTGGACAGGTACATGAATAGGACAGGTTTGGAGGGATATGGGCCAAATGCGGGCAGCTGGGACATGTTGGCTGGTGTGGGCATATTACTCTATGCTTCTCTGCGTTTCATTCCTGCCTTCCCAGAGAACAGCCCAACAGCAGTCTGAAGATGGGTCTGGACTCGAAACGTCACCCATTCCTTCTCTCCAGGAATGCTGCTTGACCTGTTGAGTTACTCCAGCATTTTGTGTCCACCTTCAGCCCAGTAGCTTGGTTTGCTGATTGATGTTACAAATCACCAGCGCTTTGTTACCATTGCTATGCACATCGCTCCATGCTGTTGGTGTCTGGGGCAGGTTAACTTCCTGCTATAAGCTACTGAAGCTGTTTAAGAACCAGAGCAACTGATTTATTGATAAACTTGCTTGCTTTAACTTTAACAATCGTGTTGTAATATTAAAAGTTTTAAACTTTGTACGGTGACAGAAGGAAGTGTACGATTGAGCCTTTGTACATGAGGTGTAAACACACCCTTGTCCCATCTACCCCTTTGCCCATACTCACCGTCGTTGGGACAGATGAGTCCTGATCCATCGTGACGATGTTGTTCATTGCTCAACTTCACTTCCAGACACAGCCCATAGTCAAAGAGTACCCGTAGGGCAAAGGCCTCAACCAGAAACGTCACAGAAATGCTTCCTGACCCGTTGAGTTACTCCAGCACTTTGTTTCTATCTTTGAAATAATCCAGCATCTGCAGTTCCGTTTTATTATTTTTGCAACATATCCTTCCTATGCCACAGGAATTGTCGAGCCATGGAGTCATACCGTACGAAACAGGCCCAACTTGCTCATGTCAACCATGATGTCCCACCTGCCCATGTTTGGCCCATGCACCTGTCCAAATTACCTTTATATGGTGTTATAGTACCTGCCTCAACGACCTCCTCCAGCAGCTTGTTCTATGTAACCAACACCCTCGGTGTGAAAAATATTACCCCTGAGATTCCTATTAAATCCTTCCCCCTCTCACCTTAAACATGTATCCTTCGTTACATTTTAATGGTACCTCATTGACTGAAGTTTGAGGTCATATAAGATGTTATACTGATACAAATACTTTATTTTGTGTTGCTGAACTATTTATAAGAAATCTACTTGCAAAAGGAGAGCAGAGAAGGTGTTTTTAATTGAGACGAATGACAAGACAACAGCATGGTGGCGCAGCGGTAGAGTTGCTGTCTGACAGTGCCAGAGTCCTGGGTTCAATCCTGACTACAGGTGATGCCTGCACAGAGTTTGTGCTTTCTCCCCGTCACCTGCGTGGGTTTTCTCCGAGATTTTCCCGCACTCCACGGATATACAGGTTTGTTGGTTAATTGGCTTGGTTTAAGTGTAAAATCGTCCCTAGTGTGTGTAGGGCAGTGTTAGTGTGTGTGTGTGGGGGGGGAGGGCGGGGTCACTGGTCAGTACTCGGTGGGCCGAAGGGTCTGTTTCCTAGCTTTATCTCTAAAATAAACATTACAGCTCACCCCCTCCGTGACCCACTGGTCAACCTGAGGAGCACCTTCAGCAACAGACTGGTTCCACCAAGATTCAGCCCAGAACGCCACAGGAGATCCTTCTTCCCTGTGGCTATCAGACTGTACAGCTCCTCCCCTTCTGTCGTGGTGGTAGACTGACTCCCCCCCCAATCTTTGCTCATCCCCCATCTCTCCAGTCGCCACTTTAATTTAATGTTTCATGTAGTTTGTGTTTTTATGCTGTTGGCAGATCAATCTCCCGCCTGGGATTAAATACAATTCCATCGTATCGTATAATTACCTTCGGTCGAGGTACAATTCCAACTATATGTCACGTTGCATCCTTCTGAGCCTTTTTTTGGCACCACTGAGAACACACTCGATTTGCGTTCAATTTGGAAAGAATCTTGAAAACAAAATTATTCAAAAACAATGTTTACTTGATTAGTTTTCATTAATCACACTAAACTGTACTCAAGCCGCTCGTTCTGAAGGTTGCGAACATTTGAACATAAAGGGATAAAAAAGATCTTATTGTGTTTCTGCATCATTGCAGCATATGCCCAATGTGTATTTTACTGAGGGCAGTTGGCAATACAAACACACATTGTAAAGTCTATCCCTCATATAAAAGTTTCAACATTGAGCATTGGTACAGATTTGGTGGTCCACGCTGACTGTGCTGAATATAAAACAGTACAGCACAGCAACAGGCCCTTCAGCCCACAATGTCTGTGCTTAACATGATGCCATGACTAACCATATAACCATATAACCATATAACAATTACAGCACGGAAACAGGCCTTCTCGGCCCTTCCAGTCTGTGCCAACCATTTATTTTCCCCTAGTCCCATCTACCTGCACTCAGACCATACCCCTCCATTCCCTTCCCGTCCATATACCTATCCACTTTACTTTTAAATGTTAAAATCGATCCTGCCTCCACCACTTCTGCTGGAAGATCATTCCACACAGCCACCACTCTCTGAGTAAAGAAGTCCCCCCTCATGTTACCCCTAAACTTCTGTCCCTTAATTCTCATGTCATGCCCTCTTGTTTAAATCTTCCCTACCCTCAATGGGAAAAGCTTATCCACGTCAACTCTGTCTATCCCTTTCATAATTTTAAAGACCTCAATCAAGTCCCCCCTTAACCTTCTGCGCTCCAAAGAATAAAGACCTAACTTGTTCAAGTTAGACTAACTCCTATCTGCCTGCATATAATCCCCATCCCACCATCGCCTGCTCATCCATGTGCCTATCCAAATGTCTCTTTACCACCACCCCTGGCAGCACGTTCCAGGCATGCAGCACCTTCTGTATAAAATACCTAGCCCCACACATCTCCTTTAAACTTTGCCCCTCTCACCCTAAAGCTCTGCCCTCTCGTATTTTATTTTTCCCTCCTGGGAAAAAGATTCTGACTGTCTACTCTATCGATGTTTCATCATTTTATATACTTCCATCAAGCCTCGCTGTAACCTCTGTGTTTCAGAGAAAACAATCCAAGTCTGTCCAACCTCTCCCTGTAGCTAATACCCCCGAATACAGGCAGCATCCGGGTAAACTTCCTCTGTACACTCCCCAAAGCCTCCACATCCTTCTTGCAACAAAACAACCAGAACTGCTCGCAATACTCCAAATGTGGCCTGATTCAAAGTCCAAAACAGCTGCATCATGAATTCCAGACTCTTAAAGGCTTAAAGAAGAAGGGACAAATTTAAGCTAATCCTATTTTCCTGCACATGGTCTGTATCTGTCCATCCATTGCCTGTTCATGTGTCTCTTAAATGTCACTGTCACCTCTGCTTCCATCTCCTCCACAGGCAGCACATTCCAGGCACCTACAACTTCCAGCAAACAAAAACCTGACTCACAAATCTCCTTTAAGCTTCCTCCCTCTCATCCTAAAACTATATCCTCCAGTACTTTTACATTTCCTGGGGAAAAGACTAAATCTACCGCTATCTACGTCGCATAACGTATTATGCTCCTATCACATCTCCACTCAGCCTCTAATGTTCCACAGAAAACAATCTAAGTTTGTTCATCCACTCTTTGTAGGTAATACTCACAAATACAAGCAGTGTTCCGCCAAGATCTCTTCCACACCCTCTACAAAGCCTCCACATCCTTCCTGTACTGTGGTGACCAGAACTGCATACCATATCCCAATTATTTTATACAGCTGCACCACGAGTTCCCAATAGTTATACACAATTCCATAATCAATAAAGGCAAGAAAGCTGTATGCTTTTACCAGCCTACCTTCTATTGGTGCTGTTTTCAGGGAGCTATGCACTTGAATCCCAAGATTCCACCATATGTCATTGTTCCTAAGGGTTATGCCATGAACTGTGTACATATTTAACTAGGGCAGCTTACAACCCAGCGGTATGTATGTTAACCATATAACCATATAACATTGACAGCACGGAAACAGGCCATCTCGGCCCTTCAAGTCCGTGCCAAACAACTTTTTTCCCTTAGTCCCACCTGCCTGCACTCATTCCATAACCCTCCATACCCTTCTCATCCATATGCCTATCCAATTTATTTTTAAATGATACCAACGAACCTGCCGCCACCACTTCCACTGGAAGCTCATTCCACACCGCTAGCACTCTCTGAGTAAAGAAGTTCCCCCTCATGTTACCCCTAAACTTCTGTCCCTTAATTCTAAAGTCATGTCCTCTTGTTTGAATCTTCCCTATTATCAAAGGGAAAAGCTTGTCCACATCAACTCTGTCTATCCCTCTCATCATTTTAAAGACCTCTATCAAGTCCCCCCTTAACCTTCTGCGCTCCAGAGAATAAAGACCTAACTTGTTCAACCTATCTCTGTAACTTAACTGTTGAAACCCAGGCAACATTCTAGTAAATCTCCTCTGTACCCTCTCTATTTTGTTGACATCCTTCCTATAATTGGGCAACCAAAATTGTACACCATACTCCAGATTTGGTCTCACCAACGCCTTGTACAATTTTAACATTACATCCCAGCTTCTATACTCAATGCTCTGATTTATAAAGGCTAGCATACCAAAAGCTTTCTTTACCACCCTATCTATATGAGATTCCACCTTCAAGGAACTATGCACGGTTATTCCCAGATCCCTCTGTTCAACTGTATTCTTCATTGATTTCTGTATATTGATTTCTCTAACTTCAAGCAACCCTTGCTTTCCCTCTCTCTCCGCCCCTCCCCTACTCTAGCCATCCTACTAATTTCACTGTTGTCCTGCTTAGTTACACTGCTTGTATCCACTCGTTATCACCTTCTCCACTACCAACAATGGCCCATTGTGGGCTCCATCTTTCCTTGAACATCATTGGTGGCTTTCATTTGTTCTTTTCATTCCTTTCATTCATTTGTTCTTTGTGCCTTTTCATTTCTCTAGTTTCCCTCTCCCGTGACTCTGTCTCGACCCAAAACATCACCTATTCCTTTTCACCAGAGGTGCCGCCTGACCTGCTGAGTTACTCCAGCATTTTGTGTCTATTAACTATGCACTTTCCTCTTGCGTTTGACCTCCCAAAGTGCGACACCTCACCCCTGTCCAGGTTGTACACCGCCAGCATTTCCCCGCCCATTCCCTCAACTGATCTACATCTTTCTGGGTCTTTTGACAACCTCCCTCGCAATGCACAACTCTGCCAACTTTTCAGTGGTCTGCAAACTTATAAACAGCCGGCCCAAATGACATTGCACAAGCTGAAGGACCTGTACTAATCTCTGGGGAACACCACAGGTTACAGACTTCCAGTCACAACCACTCTACTTCCATCACCACCCTTGCCTTCCCTGGCCAAATCACTTTTGAACTTTGAATTTGGGAATGTTATTTTGAATAAGGTGGGACATATTGAGTACACACAACACTTACCCTTTTTTGGGTTGGTCATTATTGTTCCACCGCAAGTTCTGCTGCAATTCGTCATGAAGTTTATGAGTGGTTTATAGTTGGTGCAGGGCTCAAGACTATCTACTCTTCCCATTGTATTATTCTGAGTCGCTTCAAGCAGGGTCACGTTCCTAGGAGCATTCTCTTTCTCAGCAAGAATGCTAATGTTGAGATTATCACTGATATTGTATCTTATATTCAGAGTGAAATGTGCATCCCCCACGTTTTCTACAGTGCAAGAAATATCATAACTATCTGAAAGAAAAATATGAGAAGTTTTGTTTTGGACAACTCAACAAATTTTGGTCAACAAAATATTGCTCTATATATAATAGTCCTGAATAGTTTCTCATTACATAGAGTTACAAAAGACCTTTCTAAACAATGAGTCACCAACAGCCTGCATGGTTAGGCAACAATAAAGGTTTGCTAGGGCTACACGTGTGGGTTTAAACTAAATAGCGGGGGGGGGGGAGGCGGAGGGATTGACACACATGGGAGTATAAAGATGGAGTTGAAGGGGAAGTGAGTACAGGAAAAGTTACAAAAGACACTCAAATTAATGGGAAGGAAAGTTCGAGGAGGGATAAGAGAGTAAGGTCAGTGCCAGTTGTGAGCGGTGCGAGAGCGGAGGTGAATACCGAGGTCAAAGTGTTGTATATGAATGCAATTATGAATATGAATATTGAAAAAAATAAAGTGGATGAGCTTGTGGCTGAGTTAGAAATTGGCAAGTATGATGTTGTGGGAATTACAGAGACATGGCTGCAAGAGGGCCTGGGCTGGGAACTGAATATTCACTGGAATACCTCCTATCGAAAAGACAGACAGGTGGGCAAAGGGGGTGGGGTAGATCTGTTGGTGAGGAATGAAATGCAGTCCCTTGCAAGGGGTGACATTGAATCAGGAGATGTGGTCAGTATAGATAGAACTATGGAATTGTAAGGGTAAAAAGACCCTAATGGGATTTATCTACAGCCCCCAAAGGGTAGCCTGGATATAGGGTTGAATCAGGAGTTTAAATTGGCATGTAGCAAAGGGAATGCTGTGGTTGTTATGGGAGATTTCAACATGCAGGTAGACTGGGAAAATCAGGTTGGCACTGGACCCCATGAAAGGGAGTTTGTGGAGTGCCTTCGTGAAGGATTCTTAGAGCAGCCTGTATTGGAGCCTACCAGGGAGAAGGCAATTCTGGATTTAGTGTTATGTAATGATCCGGATTTGATACAGGACCTCGAGGTTAATGAGCCATTAGGAGGCAATGACCATAATAAGGTCAAGTATAATCTACAATTGGAGAGTGAGAAGGGTAGGTCGGAGGTGTCAGTGTTGCAGTTGAATAAAGGGGACTATGGGGCCATGAGGGAGGAACGGCCAAAGTTGACTGGAAAGATACACTAGCAGGGATGACAGTGGAACAACAACGGCAGGTGTTTCTAGGAATAATACAGAAGGTGCAGGATCAGTTCATTCCAAACAGGATCAAAGATTCCAAGGGGAGTAAGGGGTGACCGTGGCTGACAAGGAACGTCAGGGACAGTTTAAAAATAAAAGAGAAGAAGTACAACGTAGCAAAGATGAGCGGGAAGCAAGAGGATTGGGTAATGTTTAAAGAGCAACAGAAGATAACTAAAAAGGCAATACGGGGAGAAAAGATGAGGTACAAAGGTAAGCTCGCCACGAATATAAAGCAGGATAGTAAAAGCTTCTTTAGGTATGTGAAGAGGAAAAATTAGTTAAGACCAAAGTTGGACCCTTGAAGACTGAAAAAGGTGAATGTATTATGAGGAACAAGGAAATGGCAAATGAGTTGAACAGGTACTTTGGATCCGTCTTCACTAAGGAGGACACAAACAATTTCCTGATATAGTAGTGGCCAGAGGATCTGGGGTGACGGAGGAACTGAAGGAAATCCACATTAGGCAGGAAATGGTGTTGGGTAGACTGATGGGACTGAAGGCTGATAAATCCCCAGGGCCTGATGGTCTGCATCCCAGGGTACTTAAGGAAGTGGCTCTAGAAATCGTGGATGCATTGGTGATACTATTCCAATGTTCTATATATTCAGGATCAGTTCCTGTGGATTGGAGGGGAGCTAATGTTATCCCACTTTTTAAGAAAGGCGGGAGAGAGAAAACAGGGAATTCTAGACCAGTTAGCCTGACATCGGTGGTGGGGAAGATGCTGGAGTCAATTATAAAAGATGAGATAGCCGCACATTGAGATAGCAGTAACAGGATCGGTCTGAGTCAGCATGGATTTACGAAGGGGAAATCATGCTTGACTAATCTTCTGGAATTTTTTGAGGATGTAACTCAGAAAATGGACAAGGGAGTGCCAGTGGATGTAGTGTGCCTGGACTTTCAGAAAGCATTTGATAAGGTCCCACATAGGAGATTAGTGGGCAAAATTAGAGCACATGGTATTGGGGGTAGAGTACTGACATGGATAGAGAAGTGGTTGGCAGACAGGAAACAAAGAGTAGGGATTAACGGGTCCCTTTCAGAATGGCAGGCAGTGACTAGTGGGGTACCGCAAGGCTCGGTGCTGGGACCGCAGCTATTTACAATATATATCAATGATTTAGATTAAGGGATTCAAAGTAACATTAGCAAATTTGCAGATGACACAAAGCTGGGTGGCAGTATGAACTGTGAGGAGGATGCTATGAGAATGCAGGGTGACTTGGACAGGTTGGGAGAGTGGGCAGATGCATGGCAGATGCAGTTTAATGTGGATAAATGTGAAGTTATCCACTTTGGTGGCAAAAACAGGAAGGCTGATTATTATCTAAATGGTGTCAAGTTGGGAAAAGGGGACGAACAACGGGATCTGGGGGTCCTTGTTCATCAGTCTATGGAAGTAAGCATGCAGGTACAGCAGGCAGTGAAGAAAGTGAATGGCATGTTGGCCTTTATAACAAGAGGAATCGAATACAGGAGCAAAGAGGTCCTTCTGCAGTTGTACAGAGCCCTAGTGAGACCACACCTGGAGTATTGTGTGCAGTTTTGGTCCCCAAATTTGAGGAAGGGCATTCTTGCTATTGAGGGAGTGCAGCGTAGGTTTGCAAGGTTAATTCCCGGGATGGCGGGACTGTCATATGCTGAGAGAATGGAGCAGCTGGGCTTGCACACTCTGGGGTTTAGAAGGATGAGAGGGGATCTTATTGAAACATATAAGATTATTAAGGGTTTGGACACACTAGAGGCAGGAAACATGTTCCCGATGTTGGGGGAGTTCAGAACCAGGGCCCACAGTTTAAGAATAAGGGGTAAGCTATTTAGAACGGAGACGAGGAAACACTTTTTCTCTCAGAAAGAGTCTATGGAATTCTCTGCCTCAGAGAGCGGTGGGCAGAGGAATGGTTGATTTAATTTAATACAGAGAAAGGGAGCTGTTGCATTTTGGGAAGTCTAAGATGGACAGGACCTACACAGTGAATGGTAGGCCTCTGGGGAGTGTTGTAGAACAGAGGGATCTAGAAGTGCAGGTGCATGGTTCCTTCAATCATGTTGCAGTTGCATAAGACATTGGTGAGGCCGCATTTAGATTATTGTGCAGAGTTCTGGGCACCATGTTACAGGGAAGAGGTTGTCAAGCTGGAAAGGGTTCAGAGAAGATTTATGAGGAAGTTGCCAGGACTAGAGTGCCTGAGCTGTAGGGAGAGGTTGAGATGGCTGGGACACTATTCCTTGGAGTGCAGGAGGATGAGGTGTGATCTTATGGAGGTGTATAAAATCAGAATCGAAGACCAGAGGACAGAGGTTTAACATGAAGGGGAAAAGATTTAATACGGATCAGAGAGGTAGGTTTTTCCCACAGTGGGTGGTGGGTGTATGGAACATGCTGCCAGAGGAGGTAGTTGAGGCTGGGACTATCGCAATGTTTAAGTAATTGCTGGACAGGTACATGGATTGGACAGGTTTGGAGGGATATGGACCAAACCCGGGCAGGTGGGACTAGTGTAGCTGGGACATTGTTGGTCAGTGTGGGCAGGTGGGCTGAAGGGCCTGTGTCCACACTGTATCATCCTATGACCCTATTACTCTATTTGTATTAGCAATAAAGTTGCGTGTCTATAATAGGCAAAGCACGATGTGCCAGTTGAGATTATAGGTTAGCATCATCAATTAAAAATCACTGCAAACAAACATTTTGTGAATTGAACCATCAATGCTTTTTTGTACACAAAATGGTGCCGGTGCACAGCGTTAATAAACATGCGTATCCCGTGACTAGAAAACAAAATAAGGACATTTAACTTTTTGGCAGTGCTGGTGTGCCATTCCATCACAAGATAAAGTACAGAGATCCCAATGAATAATCTCCAATTATAGAGTGGGGTGGGAGATTGCAACCTTCACGTGGTCCGCCCTGTTACGATGAATGCAATCAACCCGGCGTGCACAATCATATAAGATCAAATCGAACACGTTGTCCTACAACTTTAGGCTGTGCACGCCACACGCAAGAAGAAAAAGATTTATAGATTCATAGAGTGATACAGCATGGAAACAGGCCCTTCGGCCCAACTTGCCCACACCAGCCACCAATGTCGCAGCTACACTAGTCCCACTTGCCTGCGCTTGGTCCATATCCCTCCAAACCTGTCCTATCCATGTACCTGTCTAACTGTTTCTTAAACATTGGGATATTCCCAGCCTCAACTACCTCCTCTGGCAGCTTATTCCATACATCCACCACCCTTTGTGTGAAAAAGTTACCCCTCAGATTCCTATTAAATCTTTCCCCCTTCATCTTAAACCTATGTCCTCTGGTCCTCGATTCCGCTTCTCGGGGCAAAAGACTCTGTGCATCTACCCGATCTATTCCTCTCACGATTTTATACACCTCTATAAGATCACCCCTCATCCTCCTGCGCTCCATGGAAAAGAGACCCAGCATGCATCAAAACCCATGACCTCTGATCCTTAATTCACCCACTCAGGGTAAGAGAGGTTGGTGCCTCTACCTAACCTGTTACTCTCGTGATTTTAGACATTCAATTGAATTGAACAATGTGTACATTGTTTAAAAAGTTTTCTTACCACATGGCAGATCTTTAGGAGTTGTCAAAGCTAGAATTAAGAGCAGAATACAGTCTGTTACAGAATTGAATTCTTAACTTTCAAACCTAAATTACACTTTTGGCACTGTAAATGCAAAGATAATCCAGCAAATGCCTCTCAGTAGGACGAAGTTTGAAAAGGAGTAAATTGGAATAAACATGATTGGGCTTACAATCAACTCATTGGTAGGTTGTCTAGAATGTTCTAACATGATATGGACTGTCCTTGGGTTAGAGCTGAGGAGATGGGAGGTGTGGTGGGGAGTGGTCCCAGGTGTAGTAAGTATGGCAGCCGCATATACTGCACTACACTGGAATCATACAACTCACTTCTTACCATCCTTGTATCTGGAGCTTGATAAAAGCTTCGCTAACCAAACATTTCATTTTTACATGCTTACGTTAGTTCTGGCATCATTTCTCTACCAGAAGAATCATTTATCCTTCGCTGCCAATGGAACTGTGATCCATTTTTATCCTCAAATTCCAATCATCTACTGGTTTAAAGGCACGATGGTCAGAATGCAAGGCAAGACCACAGGAAGAATTGAATGCTCATGGTAATTTTACACAAAATGTTGGGGTAACTCAGTGGGTCAGGCAGCATCTGTGGAGAACATGGATAGGTGACGTTTCACAGAGTGCTGGAGTAACTCAGCGGGTCAGGCAGTATCTGTGGAGAACATGGATAGGTGACGTTTCACAGAGTGCTGGAGTAACTCAGTGGGTCAGGCAGCATCTGTGGAGAACATGGATAGGTGACGTTTCACAGAGTGCTGGAGTAACTCAGCGGGTCAGGCAGTATCTGTGGAGAACATGGATAGGTGACGTTTCACAGAGTGCTGGAGTAACTCAGCGGGTCAGGCAGCATCTGTGGAGAACATGGATAGGTAACATTTAAGGTCGGGACCTTTCCACACAAACCTTCACCTATCCATGTTCTTCAGGGATGCTGCCTGACCGGTTCTGTTACTCCAGAACCTTTTGTCTTTTTGCGCACATATTTTGCAGTTCCTTTGTTTGTCTGTGTTTGTTACGAGTAAGTTTCCATTAACAATCTCAACCTGTGTCTGAAGAAGGGTCTCGACTAGAAACGTCACCCATTCCTTCTCTCAAATCATGCTGCCTGACCCGCTGAGTTACTCCTGCATTTTTGTGTCTACCAACAATCTCAAACTGATGTCTTAATTTGTTCTTTATTCTGTCAATGCTGCTTGCAGGTGCGAAGGATGTTAGCAAGAAGAAAGGGTGTCTGCATTAGTCAATGACCGGACAGGAGTGCAAATGGTTTGTTAGACATACATTGGACTGTTGTGCTAGGAGTGGATTCAGTAGTCTCTGCGGTGCTGTTGTGGGTAGCTGTTGTGTTAGCTGTGCCTGCAGAAAGATCAAAGTCAATAAGTGAAAGTGCACATATCTGAAGAAAATATATTTCACACCTGTTACCATTCCACACCCTACTAGGTTGGCAACATGCAATGAAGTGAAGCAATCAAAATCAGCCCGCTTGACCACAACATCTCAGCTTGGCAGCAGAAAAAGGCAGTATTTTAACTTCAAAATGAAAATGCGATTAAAACCAAATTGCTTGCAGACTGGCATATTACACCCTTAAATAAAATATAACTGCAAGCGACAAATATCAGTTGTGCCATTCAGATAGTGACCATTTCACCGGGCAACAATAGGAGCAGTAATTTACGCACCTCATCTCTAAGCTTCCTGTTTCTGGATCTTGGTGAAATCTCTGGACCGCCTTCAAACCTCCTTCAAACCTACCCCCTTCCATGGACTACACTTATACCTCACGCTGCCTCAGCAAGGCCAGCAGCAGAAACATGCCCGGTCGCACCCTGGCCACTCCCTCTTCTCCCCTCTCCCATCAGTCAAAAAGGTATAGAACTGTGCAAACGCACACCTCCAGATTCAGGGACAGTTTCTTCCCAGCTGTTATCAAGTAACGGAACCATCCTACCACAACCAGGGAGCCGCGCTGAACTACTATCTACCTCATTGGTGGCAGCCGGACTATCCTTGATCGGACTTTGCCGGCTTTACCTTGCACTAAACGTTATTCCCTTATCTTGCATCTGTACACTGTAAATGGCTCGATTGTAATCATGTACTGTCTTTCCGCTGACTGGATAGCACGCAACAAAAGCTTTTCACTGTACCTCGGTACATGTGATAATCAAGTAAACTGACTGATGCCATAACATGACGGTGTTTTGCATGCTATTCCCAGCGCACATTCTACTACCATCCTATTCAATCTCTCGACTCTTCTAAATATCTCTTCCGCCTTTAAGTGTAGCACCATTTCTTAATGCTTCAATGATTGGGCTTCTGAACAGTCCGTCCACAAGCTAGGGTACTGTCCAATTCACCTCTACCCCGTTGATGACATTGGACTTTGTCTATGGAACTGGTGCGCTACAATGCTGAGAACTATATTCTGCACTCTGTATCTTCCCCTTTGCTCTACCTAGTGGACTGAGTTTGAACTGATTGTAGCTATGTGTGGAATATCTGAAATGTTTGTTTAACAAAGCTTTTTATTTTACCTCAGAACATGTGACAATGATAAACCTAGATCTACTTATCCTAGGTCTCAACAGATCCTCGAAATCCACACCCTCTGGTCTAAAGAAGCAACAAAGCGCTGATGTGTAGGAAGGAACTGCAGATGCCAGTTTAAACTGAAGATAGGCACAACAAGTTGGAGTAACACAGCGGGTCAGGCAGCATCTCTGGAGAGGAGAAATGAGACCCTTCTTCAGACTGGAGCTTCTTGTGTCTAATAAAGTGTTGATATTCACTAGGTCTTGACAGCATGAATCTCCAAAAACTAATGGCAACAAAAGGTTTAGAGGGCCAAAAGGGACAAATTGGACAAGCTTAGATGGGACATCTTGGTCAGGATGGATAGGTTGGGCTGAAGGGCCTGTTTCTCTGCTCCATCACTGTAATGAAACATTGAGGAGAAATGTACTCCAACTACTGGGATGTCCGGTGCTGTGGAACTCGATCCATTAATCTGGAACCTCGTATGAGATGCTTTGTAGTAGATCTCAGTGGACAAGTGAGACCACACTTGGAGCACTGAATGCAGCTCTTGTCGCCCAGCTCCATGAAGGATGTCCTTCAGTTGGAAAGTGTAGAGGAGGTTCACCATGATGTCACCTGGGTTTGTGAGCTTGTGTTACAGGGAGAGGTTGGATAGGCTGGGGCCTTTTATTTGAGAGTGTAGGAGGCTGAGGGGGTGACCTTATTGAGGTGTACAAGATCATGAGGGGCATGGATAAAATAAATGCCCAGTTTTTCTGATAGTGGAGGATTCTAAAACTAGACGGCAAAGGCTTAGTTGAGATGGGAAAGATTGAAAGGGTAGTCTGTATGTGGAATGAGCTGCCAAAGGAAGGTATACAGGCAATAGAAGCTACAGCTATACGACGCTACAGAGGCAAATACAATTATGACTTTTGAAAGACATTGGGACAGGTAGATAGATAGGAATGTTTTAAAGCAGGGTCAGCAACCTATGCGGCCCGTAACCCAAAATCATCCCGCCCACAGGCCGATTTATTTTCAGTAATTATCCGGCCCGCAGACTTCCATCATCTCTGGTCCCTCCCGGGCCCGAGGCCATGGCACCGAGGCACACTGATGCAATGTCTGTACTGCACAGTTCAATGGCTCTATTCTGATCCCTCAGCGTGTGCTTCAGTTGAATTGATGAGCACTATAATACCAATCATTTACCATGAACAGAACAAGAGAATGTTTCATACCAATAAAAAAAAACAATTAAATCCTTGCTGAAAAAGAATGCGCTTTTTGAATCACCACTGTGACTCAATCTATGTCACTCCATCCTCTTGTTTCTTAAAGGTTGGTGAGGGGGTTCTGTTCACATGCTGGAAAGGAGATGTGATCACCATCAAAACAACAGCGAGGCAGTGTAAGAGAGTTTGAGCTGATTTAAATTCCTCGAGGAGTGAAATATAGAGACCTAGAAAATAGGTGCAGGAGTATGCCATTCAGCCCTTCGAGCCAGCACCACCATCCAAAATCAGTACCCCGTTCCTGCTTTCTCCCCATATCCCTTGATTCTGTTAGCCCTAAGAGCTAATTCCAAGTGTCTCTTGCACACTTGACCACAACGTTGCTGCCAAGCTATTTGTGGACATACGTGAGCTAGTTGTGTTCACTGCTGAAGCTGTGCTGGAGGGTGTGTGAGAAGTGCGATCTGCTGGAAGAAACAAAAACAGTGAGCAGAAATACAAGCCACCAAAATAAACTCTCTCCCACACATACATTCCACTCTGCGGAGACCAGAGTGCCTCGTGCGGTCTGAGCCACCACTGGTGCTGGACCGCCAATGCAGGAGATAGCCCAGGGATGTTTCTTCGGGAGCATGCAACAGGGGGTGTGCACCTCGCAGCTCAACGGCATGCAGCAAGGGAGAAAATGGATGACTGCTCGATAGACCAAACGGAGGAAGCAGGTAATCCAGCAGATTCCCAGAGAGCAACCGGCTCAAGACTCAGGACTCCAGGCAAGAGTGTTTTACCCAAAACAGAACAATTCAATTCTTACTTGCAGCAGCACAACAGATATGTAAACACAGTATTCTGTACCACCCATAATTAACAGCAAAAAATGTTCAGAATATATATTTAAAAAACATACAAATAAATAAACCATATTAATACAGTCAAAATGTAATGCCCCCAAGTCTATGTAGTTAGGAGCCTATTTGGAGGTTGTAGTGTTTAATATTAAAATTTAACTCTCGTAGGAAGTGAAGCCAGAACCCCACGATAATGAAACCATGACTTGGATTGTTGTCCCTGGAACGTGGGGGTTGAGGGGAGACCTGATGGGAGTATATAAAATGATGAGGGGCACAGAGAGGGTCAACAATCGCAACCTCTTCCCAGGAGAAGACTAGAGGCCATAGGTTCAGCTTAAACGGGTGGTTTGCAGGAGGTATGTGGGGCAAGTTTCTTTAGGCAGAGGCAGATACAACAGTGTAATTTAAGAGATTTTAGACAGGCACATGGATATGCAGGGAACAGAGGGAATGGAAGGATATGGACCATCTGCACGTCGACAAGAGCTGGCCTTGGTGTCATGTTCAGCACGGACATTGTGGGCTACGGAGCCTGTTCTGGTGTTGTACTGTTTATGGATGGTTCGACTTCAATGGGAGGACCATGGCCGAGACAGACACAGAGTGCTGGAGTAACTCAGCGGGTCAGGCAGCATTTCTGGAGAAAAAGGGTGGGTGACCTTTCGGGTCAGAAACATTTTTCGGACTCAAGTCCGAAGAAGGGATCCGACCTGAAATGTCAACCACCCTTTTTCTCCAGAAATGCTGCCCGTCATCCTAAGTTCCTCCAGCACTTTGTGTCTACCTTGAGACCATGTTGCAAGATTTCAATACAGTGATCCCTGGATGAATGGCTGTACTTCACAACAGTAGTACAGAGACAATAGCCATGATCGAAGGGCCGAATGGCCTACTCCTACACCTATGTGAGTGTAGGAGTAGGCCATCCCTCCAGCCCTTCAGTGAGTGAATGGTTGGAGGGATGGTGCAGGAATGTGGGGCCACTTGGAGCAGAATGGGGAAGGAAAGACAGACACACACATCAGGATCGCTTCCCAATTGGGCAGAGATGAAAATCTGGGTGGCGGGTGAGAAACTGTGCAGAGGTTCTCAACGAGAGAAGCAAAACTGAAAATGTTAGGCTGATAACTAGTGAGAAAGGTTTGTCAATGAAATTGTTGAACAGTACAGCACAGGAACAGGCACAATGGCCCACAATGTCCGTGTCAACGTGATGGTATCGTCCTAAACATGTGAACTACAAAGCTAGGACCAAATGTCATAGTCTCAGAATTAAACGATGTTCATTTAGGAAGGGCATGAGGAGGAATTTCTTTAGTCAGAGGGTCTTGAATTTGTGGAATTCATTGCCACAGAAGGGTGTGGAGGCCAAGTCAATGGATATCTTAAAGGCAGAGATAAATCGATTCTTGATTAGTACGGGTGCCAGGGGTTTTAGCGAGATGGCAGGAGAACTGAGTTAATAAGAATAGACAGATCAGCCATGATTGAATGGCGGAGTAGATGTAATGGGCTGAATGGCCTGTTTCTGCTCCTATCACTTATGAACATGAATTAAGCAGAAGACTGAGAGACAAGTCATGGATTGGCAGTGGAGGCCATGTCATTGAGTTTTTTTAAAGTGGAGATTGACAGATTTGTGATGAGTCAGGGGAGAAGGCAGTAGAATGGGGTTGAGGAAAGGATAGATCAGCCATGAGTGAACGATGGAGTAGACTTGATGGACCTGTCTTCACAACGTTCTTCACATGGTTCTGTCTTCACTAAGGAAGACATAAATAATCTGCCGGAAATAGCAGGGGACCAGGGGTCAAATGAGATGGAGGAACTGAGTGAAATCCAGGTTAGCCGGGAAGTGGTGTTAGGTAATTTGAATGGATTAAAGGCCGATAAATCCCCAGGGCCAGATAGTCGGCATCCCAGAGTATTCAAGGAAGTAGCCCCAGAAATAGTGGATGCATTAGTGATAATTTTTCAAAACTCTTTAGATTCTGGAGTAGTTCCTGAGGATTGGAGGGTAGCTAATGTAACCCCACTTTTTAAAAAAAGGAGGGAGAGAGAAAACGGGGAATTACAGACCAGTTAGTCTAACATCGGTAGTGGGGAAACTGCTAGAGTCAGTTATTAAAGATGGGATAGCAGCACATTTGGAAAGCAGTGAAATCATTGGACAAAGTCAGCATGGATTTACGAAAGGTAAAAGTCATGTCTGACGAATCTTATAGAATTTTTGACGATGTAACTAGTAGCGTGGATAAGGGAGAACCAGTGGATGTGTTATATCTGGACTTTCAGAAAGCTTTCGACAAGGTCCCACATAAGAGATTAGCATACAAACTTAAAGAACACTGTATTGGGGGTTCAGTATTGATGTGGATAGAGAACTGGCTAGCAGACAGGAGGCAAAGGGTAGGAGTAAACGGGTCCTTTTCAGAATGGCAGGCAGTGACTAGTGGGGTGCCGCAAGGCTCAGTGCTGGGACCCCAGCTATTTACAATTAATGATCTGGATGAGGGAATTAATGATCTGGATGAGGGAATTAAATGCAACATCTCCAAGTTTGCGGATGACACGAAGCTGGGGGGCAGTGTTAGCCGTGAGGAGGATGCTAGGAGGGTGCAAGGTGACTTGGATAGGTTGCGTGAGAGGGCAAATGCATGGCAGATGCAGTATAATGTGGATAAATGTGAGGTTATCCACTTTGGCGGCAAAAACAGGAGGGTAGATTATTATCTGAACGGTAGCCGATTAGGAAAAGGGGAGATGCAACGAGACCTGGGTGTCATGGTACACCAGTCATTGAAAGTAGGCACGCAGGTGCAGCAGGCTGTGAAGAAAGCGAATGGTATGTTGGCATTCATAGGAAAAGGATTTGAGTGCAAGAGCAGGAAGGTTCTACTGCAGTTGTACAGGGTCTTGGTGAGGCCACACCTGCAGTATTGCGTACAGTTTTGGTGTCCTAATCTGAGGAAATACATTCTTGCGTTCATAGAGGGAGTACAGAGAAGGTTCACCAGACTGATTCCTGGGATGGCAGGACTTCCATATGAAGAAAGACTGGATAGACTCGGCTTGTACTCGCTGGAATTTAGGAGATTGAGGGGGGATCTTATAGAGACTTACAAAATTCTTAAGGGGTTGGACAGGCTAGATGCAGGAAGATTGTTCCCGATGTTCGGGAACTCCAAAACAAGGGGTCAAAGTTTAAGGATAAGGGAGAAATCTTTTAGGACCGAGATGAGAAAACATTCTTTACACAGAGAGTGGTGGGTCTCTGGAATTCTCTGCCACAGAAGGTAGTTGAGGCCAGTTCATTGGCTATATTTAAGAGGGAGTTAGATGTGGCCCTTGTGGCTAAAGGGATCAGGGGGTATGGAGAGAAGGCAGGTACGGGATACTGAGTTGGATGATCATCCATGATCACATTGAATGGCGGTGCAGGCTTGAAGGGCCGAATGGCCTACTCCTGCACCTATTTAATATGATTCTATGATTCTATGACCGAATAGCCTACTGCTGCTCCTGTGACTCATTAACACATTAACAAGTGGAATTGGGATGATTAAGAGCATCTTGTGCTTTCCTGATGAGCTGGCGAGGGTGATAACAATGGAGAGATGACAATATGGTTGAAGAAACAATAAGAGGAGTGAGGGGGAGTGTTAGTAATCAATGAGGAACGAGGAGTTGAACTGAAGACAAGGGCTGATAAACCTGCCTTGAATGGACAATAGATCTTCACACTGCTGAGAGAGGTCCAAGAGGTCATTTACAAGCTCATTTATCCCACAAATAGCATCATGGGGGGAGGGGTAATAGAGAGGGATTTTAATTATCAAATATTAACTGGGAGTGTTATATAGTCATTACAATTAGTATTGAGCACACAGAATTTGTAAATGGCATTTGACAGAGTTTGTATTGGGTGTTCTTGGACATACTTGAACCTGTTGCCACTGAAGTATTCACTGATAAAGCGGTGCTGGTGGGAGTGAGTGCTGTGTCATCTGTTGGGAGAACACAAGTGTGAGGAGTGACGCAGACACAGACTAGCTCTGCCACAGCCTGACAAGACATGCCTTCCACCATTTTGTAGACGTAGCCCAGCCCATCACACACACACCTGACTTCCCACCATTGACTCCATCCACACTTCACGCTGCCTCGGAAAAGCAGCCGACATAATCAAAGACTTGTCCAATCCCACCTGTCCCTTTGACTGCTCTCACTTTCTCCAAGTTCAAGGTGTAGCCATGAGCACTTGTCTGGGCCCAGCTATGTCTGCCTTTTTGCCATTTACGGCGATCAGTCCTTGTTCCAGACGTACACTGGCCCCGTCCCCCAACGCTTTCTCTGCAACATCGACAACTGCAACGGGGCTGCCTCCTGCACCCCTGCAGAACTCACACATGCATTTCATTAACTTCACCACTAACTTCCACCCTGCACTCAAATTCACCTGGACTATCTCTGACACCTCTCTCCCTTTTCTTGATTTCTCTGTCTCCGTTACAGGAGACAGACCATTGACTGACGTCTACTACAAACCTACTGACTCCCACAGTTCTCTGGACTATATCTCCTCCCACTCTCGAGTCACAGAGTGATACAGTGTGGAAACAGGCCCTTCGGCCCAACTTGCCCACATCGGCCAACACCTACACTAGTCCCACCTACCTGCATTTGCCCATATCCCACCAATCCTGTCCAATCCACATACCTTCCTAACTGTTTATTATACATTGATATAGTCCCAGCCTCAACTACCTCCTCTGTCAGCTTGTTCCATACACCCTCCACACTATGTGTGAAAAGGTTAACCCTCAGATTCCTATGAAATCTTTGCCTCTTCACCTGAAATGTCCTCTGATCCTCGACTCCCCTACTCTGGGGAAGTGATTCGGTGCATCCACTTAATCTACATGTCGCACGATTTGATACATCTCAGATCAGATCATCTCTCATCGTCCTGTGCTCCAAGCAATAGAGTCCCAGCCTACTCAACCTCTCCCTAGAGCTCAGACCCTCTGGTCCTGGCTACATCCTTATAAATCTTCTCTGCACCATTTGCAGCTTGACACCATCTTTCCTATAACATGGTGCCCTGAACTGAACTGATCCAACCTCACCAACATCAGATATAACTGCAACATTACCTCCCAACTTCACCAAACCCTGAGGCATATCACTAGTCACACCACGAGTATCTTGCAAATACGCTATTCCCTGTTCTCAATTCCTCCGTCTCTGCTGCATCTGTTCCCAAGATGTCACTTTCCATTCTAGGACATCTATGAGGTACAATTAGTCTGTACTAACCCAGCCACACTGCTGAGAAAGATCCAGGCCATTAGGTAAAAGTAATCACACTATACACTCTGGTAGCACAGTGATGCAGCTGGTAGTGTTGCTGCCTCACAGCGCCAGAGACCCGTGTTTGATCCGGACCTCAGGTGTTTTTTGTGCGGAGTTTGAATGCTTTCCCTGTGACCACGTGCGTTTCCTCTGGGTGCTCCGGTTTCCTCCAACATATTAAAGACGTGCAGGATTGTAGGTTGATTGGCCCTCTGTACATTGCTCCTGGTGTGGAGGGAGTGGATGAGAAAGTGGGATAACATAGAACTAGCGTGAAGGCCGGTGTGGACTTGGTGAGCCAAAGGACCTGTTTCAATGTCTCTCTAAACTCTAAGCATGGACTTCTGGGCAAGAACAATGAAATATTCGTCTTTTTTACCCCATTATTTGAGGGAGTACAAAAGGCAGTAGAACAAGATCCAAAGGAGAGCCAAGAGGCTAAAAACTCATTTAATCTGTGGTGAGGAAAGAAATTGGCAAGGCTGTTAATATATATGTGTGGACATATATTTGTACATTCTCCCCGTGACCCTCATGGGTTTTTCCAGGTGTTTCAGTTTCCACCTAAATTCCCCAAATGTCCAAGTCTGTAGTTTGATTGGCGTCTGCATATTGTACATTGTCCCTCGTGTGTAGGATAGTGTTAGCGTACGGGGTGATCGCTGCTCAGCGTGGCCAGTGGGCCAAAGAACCTGTTTCCACACGGTGTCACTAAAGTCCAAAATAAATCACACGCACGTGTTGACAAACATTATGATTTTGAGAGAGTTTAGGGTTTCCGTGTAGATATACCTGAAGATGATGTGAGTGAAGTAGTCACTGATGAAGCGGTGCTGGTGGGAGTGAGTGCTGTGTGATCTGTTGGGAGAACACAAGTGTGAGGAGTGACGCAGACACAGACTAGCTCTGCCACAGCCTGACAAGACATGCCTTCCACCATTTTGTAGACGTAGCCCAGCCCATCACACACACACCTGACTTCCCACCATTGACTCCATCCACACTTCACGCTGCCTCGGAAAAGCAGCCGACATAATCAAAGACTTGTCCAATCCCACCTGTCCCTTTGACTGCTCTCACTTTCTCCAAGTTCAAGGTGTAGCCATGAGCACTTGTCTGGGCCCAGCTATGTCTGCCTTTTTGCCACTTACGGCGATCAGTCCTTGTTCCAGACGTACACTGGCCCCGTCCCCCAACGCTTTCTCTGCAACATCGACAACTGCAACGGGGCTGCCTCCTGCACCCCTGCAGAACTCACACATGCATTTCATTAACTTCACCACTAACTTCCACCCTGCCCTCAAATTCACCTGGACTATCTCTGACACCTCTCTCCCCTTTCTTGATTTCTCTGTCTCCATCACAGGAGACAGACCATTGACTGACGTCTACTACAAACCTACTGACTCCCACAGTTCTCTGGATTATATCTCCTCCCACTCTTGAGTCACAGAGTGATACAGTGTGGAAACAGGCCCTTCGGCCCAACTTTCCCACACCGGCCAACATGTCCAACCTGCACTAGTCCCACCTACCTGCATTTGCCCATATCCCACCAAAGCTGTCCAATCCACATACCTTCCTAACTGTTTATTATACATTGAGATAGTCCCAGCCTCAACTACCGCCTCTGTCAGCTTGTTCCATACACCCTCCACTCTATGTGTGAAAAGGTTAACCCTCAGATTCCTATTAAATCTTTCCCTCTTAACCTGAAATGTCCTCTGATCCTCGACTCCCCTACACTGGGGAAGTGATTCGGTGCATCCACTTAATCTACATGTCGCACGATTTGATACACCACAGATAAGATCAGCTCTCATCGTCCTGTGCTCCAAGCAATAGAGTCCCAGCCTACTCAACCTCTCCCTAGAGCTCAGACCCTGTAGTCCTGGCTATATCCTTATAAATCTTCTCTGCACCATTTCCAGCTCGACACCATCTTTCCTATAACATGGTGCCTTGAACTGAACTGATCCAACCTCACCAACATCAGATATAACTGCAACATTACCTCCCAACTTCAACAAACCCTGAGGCATATCACTAGTCACACCACGAGTATCTTGCAAATACCCTATTCCCTGTTCTCAATTCCTCCATCTCTGCTGTATCTGTGCCCAAGATGTCACTTTCCATTCTAGGACATCTATGAGGTACAATTAGTCTGTACTAACCCAGCCACACTGCTGAGAAAGATCCAGGCCATTAGGTAAAAGTAATCACACTATACACTCTGGTAGCACAGTGATGCAGCTGGTAGTGTTGCTGCCTCACAGCGCCAGAGACCCGTGTTTGATCCTGACCTCAGGTGTTTTTTGTGCGGAGTTTGAATGCTTTCCCTGTGACCACGTGGGTTTCCTCTGGGTGCTCCGGTTTCCTCCAACATATTAAAGACGTGCGGGATTGTAGGTTGATTGGCCCTCTGTACATTGCTCCTGGTGTGGAGGGAGTGGATGAGAAAGTGGGATAACATAGAACTAGCGTGAAGGCCGGTGTGGACTTGGTGAGCCAAAGGACCTGTTTCAATGTCTCTCTAAACTCTAAGCATGGACATCTGGGCAAGAACAATGAAATGTTCGACTTTTTTACCCCATTATTTGAGGGAGTAGAAAAGGCAGTAGAACAAGATCCAAAGGAGAGCCAAGAGGCTAAAAACTCATTTAATCTGTGGTGAGGAAAGAAATTGGCAAGGCTGTTAATATATATGTGTGGACATATATTTGTACATTCTCCCCGTGACCCTCATGGGTTTTTCCAGGTGTTTCAGTTTCCACCTAAATTCCCCAAATGTCCAGGTCTGTAGTTTGATTGGCGTCTGCATATTGTACATTGTCCCTCGTGTGTAGGATAGTGTTAGCGTACGGGGTGATCGCTGCTCAGCGTGGCCAGTGGGCCAAAGAACCTGTTTCCACATGGTGTCACTAAAGTCCAAAATAATTCACACGCACTTGTTGACAAGCATTATGATTTTGAGAGAGTTTAGGGTTTCCGTGTAGATATACCTGAAGATGATGGGAGTGAAGTAGTCACTGATGAAGCGGTGCTGGTGGGAGTGAGTGCTGTGTGATCTGTTGGGAGAACACAAGTGTGAGGAGTGACGCAGACACAGACTAGCTCTGCCACAGCCTGACAAGACATGCCTTCCACCATTTTGTAGACGTAGCCCAGCCCATCACACACACACCTGACTTCCCACCATTGACTCCATCCACACTTCACGCTGCCTCGGAAAAGCAGCCGACATAATCAAAGACTTGTCCAATCCCACCTGTCCCTTTGACTGCTCTCACTTTCTCCAAGTTCAAGGTGTAGCCATGAGCACTTGTCTGGCCCCAGCTATGTCTGCCTTTTTGCCACTTACGGCGATCAGTCCTTGTTCCAGATGCACACTGGCCCCGTCCCCTAACGCTTTCTCTGCAACATCGACAACTGCAACGGGGCTGCCTCCTGCATTCATGTGAACTCACACATGCATTTCATTAAATTCACCACTAACTTCCACCCTGCCCTCAAATTCACCTGGACTATCTGTGACACCTCTCTCCCCTTTCTTGATTTCTCTGTCTACATTACAGGAGACAGACCATTGACTGACGTCTACTACAAACCTACTGACTCCCACTGTTCTCTGGATTATATCTCCTCCCACTCTCGAGTCACAGAGTGATACAGTGTGGAAACAGGCCCTTCGGCCCAACTTGCCCACACCTTCCAACACCTACACTAGTCCCAACTACCTGCATTTGCCCATATCCCACCAAACCTGTCCAATCCACATACCTGCCTAACTGTTTATTATACATTGAGATAGTCCCAGCCTCAACTACCTCCTCTGTCACGTTTCCAAAGAGGGGTCTCGACCCGAATCGTCGCCTATCTCCTTCGCTCCTTAGATGCTGCTGCACCCGCTGAGTTTCTCCATCCTTTTGTGTACCCTTGATTCTCCAGCATCTGCAGTTCCTTCTTTGATACCTCCTCTGTCCATACGCCCTCCACATTATGTGTGAAAAGGTTACCCCTCAGATTCTTATTAAATCTTTCCCTCTTCACCTGAAATGTCACCCGTAGTTTGATTGGCGTCTGCATATTGTACATTGTCCCTCGTGTGTAGGATAGTGTTAGCGTACGGGGTGATCGCTGCTCAGCGTGGCCAGTGGGCCAAAGAGCCTGTTTCCACACGGTGCACTAAAGTCCAAAATAAATCACACGCACGTGTTGACAAGCATTATGATTTTGAGAGAGTTTAGGGTTTCCGTGTAGATATACCTGAAGATGAAGGGAGTGAAGTAGTCACTGATGAAGTGGTGCTGGTGGGAGTGAGTGTTGTGTGATCTGTTTGGAGAACACAAGTGTGAGGAGTGACGCAGACACGGACTAGCTCTGCCACAGCCTGACAAGACATGCCTTCCACCATTTTGTAGACGTAGCCCAGCCATTGCCACTTACGGCGATCAGTCCTTGTTCCAGACGTACACTGGCCCCGTCCCCCAACGCTTTCTCTGCAACATCGATGACTGCAACGGGGCTGCCTCCTGCACCCCTGCAGAACTCACACATGCAATTCATTAACTTCAACACTAACTTCCACCCTGCCCTCAAATTCACCTGGACTATCTCTGACACCTCTCTCCTCTTTCTTCATTTGTCTGTCTCCATCACAGGAGACAGACCATTGACGGGTACCATTTTCTTCGGCTACTCCTGTTTCGTTCTAGACTACAAAGATGTGCGGGTTTGTAGGTTAATTGGTTTCGGTAAAGATTGTAAATTGTCCCCAATGCGTGTTGGATACTGTTCGTGTGCGGGGATTGCTGGTCGGCGCGGACTCGGTGGGCCGAAACTGCATCTCTAAACTAAGCTAAACTGAACTAAACTAATGTAGCTACTGCTGGATGACGGAATGAGATTGCCAAAGCTGCATCTCATGGTTTTACTATCATTCATTCCAAATCTGATACAGTCCACACATCATACATTTTGGGGTGGCACAGTGGCGCAGCGGTAGAGTTGCTGCCTTACTTCACCAGAGACCCGGTTCCATCCTGACCACGGGAGCTGTCTGTTCCCTTGGAATATCCTTAATCGGACTTTACTGGCTTTACCTTGCATTAAGCTTTATTCCCTTATCATGTATCTATACACTGTAAATGGCTCAATTGCAATCATGTATGGCCTTTCCACTGACTGGCTAGCACGCAACAAATCCTTTTCACTCTACCTTGGTACACGTGACAATAAACTAAACGGAACTGTTGGGAGTTTGTACATTCTCCCCGTGACCCTCATGGGTTTTTCCAGGTGTTTCAGTTTCCACCTAAATTCCCCAAATGTCCAGGTCTGTAGTTTGATTGGCGTCTGCATATTGTACATTGTCCCTCGTGTGTAGGATAGTGTTAGCTTACGGGGTGATCGCTGCTCAGCGTGGCCAGTGGGCCAAAGAACCTGTTTCCACACGGTGTCACTAAAGTCCAAAATAAATCACACGCACGTGTTGACAAGCATTATGATTTTGAGAGAGTTTAGGGTTTCCGTGTAGATATACCTGAAGATGATGGGAGTGAAGTAGTCACTGATGAAGTGGTGCTGGTGGGAGTGAGTGCTGTGTCATCTGCTGGGAGAACACAAGTGTGAGGAGTGACGCAGACACAGACTAGCTCTGCCACAGCCTGACAAGACATGCCTTCCACCATTTTGTAGACGTAGCCCAGCCCATCACACACACACCTGACTTCCCACCATTGACTCCATCCACACTTCACGCTGCCTCGGAAAAGCAGCCGACATAATCAAAGACTTGTCCAATCCCACCTGTCCCTTTGACTGCTCTCACTTTCTCCAAGTTCAAGGTGTAGCCATGAGCACTTGTCTGGGCCCAGCTATGTCTGCCTTTTTGCCACTTACGGCGATCAGTCCTTGTTCCAGACGTACACTGGCCCCGTCCCCCAACGCTTTCTCTGCTACATCAACGACTGCAACGGGGCTGCCTCCTGCACCCCTGCAGAACTCACACATGCATTTCATTAACATCACCACTAACTTCCACCCTGCCCTCAAATTCACCTGGACTATCTCTGACACCTCTCTCCCCTTTCTTGATTTCTCTGTCTCCATTACAGGAGACAGACCATTGACTGACGTCTACTACAAACCTACTGACTCCCACAGTTCTCTGGATTATATCTCCTCCCACTCTTGAGTCACAGAGTGATACAGTGTGGAAACAGGCCCTTCGGCCCAACTTTCCCACACCTGCCAACATGTCCAACCTACACTAGTCCCACCTACCTGCATTTGCCCATATCCCACCAAACCTGTCCTATCCACGTACCTGCCTAATTGTTTTTATACATTGAGATAGTCCCAGTCTCAACTACCTCCTCTGTCACGTTTCCGAAGAGGGATCTCGACCCGAAACGTCGCCTATCTCCTTCGCTCCTTAGATGCTGCTGCACCCGCTGAGTTCTTCCAGCATTTTGTGTACTCTCGATTCTCCAGCATCTGCAGTTCCTTCTTTAATACCTCCTCTGTCAGCTTGTTCCCTACACCCTCCACACTATGTGTGAAAAGGTTAACCCTCAGATTCCTATTAAATCTTTCCCTCTTCACCTGAAATGTCCTCTGATCCTCGACTCCCTTACTCTGGGGAAGTGATTCGGTGCATCCACTTAGTCTATGTCTCACGACATGATACATCTCAGATAAGATCATCTCTCATCCTCCTGTGCTCCAAGCAATAGAGTCCCAGCCTACTCAACCTCTCCCTAGAGCTCAGACCCTCTGGTCCTGGCTACATCCTTATAAATCTTCTCTGCACCATTTGCAGCTTGACACCATCTTTCCTATAACATGGTGCCCTGAACTGAACTGATCCAACCTCACCAACATCCGATATAACTGCAACATTACCTCCCAACTTCACCAAACCCTGAGGCATATCACTAGTCACACCACGAGTATCTTGCAAATACGCTATTCCCTGTTCTCAATTCCTCCGTCTCTGCTGCATCTGTTCCCAAGATGTCACTTTCCATTCTAGGACATCTATGAGGTACAATTAGTCTGTACTAACCCAGCCACACTGCTGAGAAAGATCCAGGCCATTAGGTAAAAGTAATCACACTATACACTCTGGTAGCACAGTGATGCAGCTGGTAGTGTTGCTGCCTCACAGCGCCAGAGACCCGTGTTTGATCCTGACCTCAGGTGTTTTTTGTGCGGAGTTTGAATGCTTTCCCTGTGACCACGTGGGTTTCCTCTGGGTGCTCCGGTTTCCTCCAACATATTAAAGACGTGCGGGATTGTAGGTTGATTGGCCCTCTGTACATTGCTCCTGGTGTGGAGGGAGTGGATGAGAAAGTGGGATAACATAGAACCAGCGTGAAGGCCGGTGTGGACTTGGTGAGCCAAAGGACCTGTTTCAATGTCTCTCTAAACTCTAAGCATGGACTTCTGGGCAAGAACAATGAAATATTCGTCTTTTTTACCCCATTATTTGAGGGAGTAGAAAAGGCAGTAGAACAAGATCCAAAGGAGAGCCAAGAGGCTAAAAACTCATTTAATCTGTGGTGAGGAAAGAGATTGGCAAGGCTGTTAATATATATGTGTGGACATATATTTGTACATTCTCCCCGTGACCCTCATGGGTTTTTCCAGGTGTTTCAGTTTCCACCTAAATTCCCCAAATGTCCAGGTCTGTAGTTTGATTGGCGTCTGCATCTTGTACATTGTCCCTCGTGTGTAGGATAGTGTTAGCGTACGGGGTGATCGCTGCTCAGCCTGGCCAGTGGGCCAAAGAACCTGTTTCCACACGGTGTCACTAAAGTCCAAAATAATTCACACGCACGTGTTGACAAGCATTATGATTTTGAGAGAGTTTAGGGTTTCCGTGTAGATATACCTGAAGATGATGGGAGTGAAGTATTCACTGATAAAGCGGTGCTGGTGGGAGTGAGTGCTGTGTGATCTGTTGGGAGAACGCAAGTGTGAGGAGTGACGCAGACACAGACTAGCTCTGCCACAGCCTGACAAGACATGCCTTCCACCATTTTGTAGACGTAGCCCAGCCCATCACACACACACCTGACTTCCCACCATTGACTCCATTGCCTCGGAAAAGCAGCCGACATAATCAAAGACTTGTCCAATCCCACCTGTCCCTTTGACTGCTCTCACTTTCTCCAAGTTCAAGGTGTAGCCATGAGCACTTGTCTGGGCCCCAGCTATGTCTGCCTTTTTGCCACTTACGGCGATCAGTCCTTGTTCCAGACGTACACTGGCCCCGTCCCCCAACGCTTTCTCTGCGACATCGACGACTGCAACGGGGCTGCCTCCTGCACCCCTGCAGAACTCACACATGCATTTCATTAACTTCACCACTAACTTCCACCCTGCCCTCAAATTCACCTGGACTATCTCTGACACCTCTCTCCCCTTTCTTGATTTCTCTGTCTACATTACAGGAGACAGACCATTGACTGACGTCTACTACAAACCTACTGACTCCCACTGTTCTCTGGATTATATCTCCTCCCACTCTCGAGTCACAGAGTGATACAGTGTGGAAACAGGCCCTTCGGCCCAACTTGCCCACACCTTCCAACACCTACACTAGTCCCAACTACCTGCATTTGCCCATATCCCACCAAACCTGTCCAATCCACGTACCTGCCTAACTGTTTATTATACATTGAGATAGTCCCAGCCTCAACTACCTCCTCTGTCACGTTTCCAAAGAGGGGTCTCGACGCGAATCGTCGCCTATCTCCTTCGCTCCTTAGATGCTGCTGCACCCGCTGAGTTTCTCCATCCTTTTGTGTACCCTTGATTCTCCAGCATCTGCAGTTCCTTCTTTGATACCTCCTCTGTCCATACGCCCTCCACATTATGTGTGAAAAGGTTACCCCTCAGATTCTTATTAAATCTTTCCCTCTTCACCTGAAATGTCACCCGTAGTTTGATTGGCGTCTGCATATTGTACATTGTCCCTCGTGTGTAGGAGAGTGTTAGCGTACGGGGTGATCGCTGCTCAGCGTGGCCAGTGGGCCAAAGAGCCTGTTTCCACACGGTGTCACTAAAGTCCAAAATAAATCACACGCACGTGTTGACAAGCATTATGATTTTGAGAGAGTTTAGGGTTTCCGTGTAGATATACCTGAAGATGAAGGGAGTGAAGTAGTCACTGATGAAGTGATGCTGGTATGAGTGAGTGTTGTGTGATCTGTTGGGAGAACACAAGTGTGAGGAGTGACGCAGACACGGACTAGCTCTGCCACAGCCTGACAAGACATGCCTTCCACCATTTTGTCGACGTAGCCCAGCCATTGCCACTTACGGCGATCAGTCCTTGTTCCAGACGTACACTGGCCCCGTCCCCCAACGCTTTCTCTGCAACATCGATGACTGCAACGGGGCTGCCTCCAGCACCCCTGCAGAACTCACACATGCAATTCATTAACTTCACCACTAACTTCCACCCTGCCCTCAAATTCACCTGGACTATCTCTGACACCTCTCTCCTCTTTCTTCATTTGTCTGTCTCCATCACAGGAGACAGACCATTGACGGGTACCATTTTCTTCGGCTACTCCTGTTTCGTTCTAGACTACAAAGATGTGCGGGTTTGTAGGTTAATGGTTTTGGTAAAGATTGTAAATTGTCCCCAATGCGTGTTGGATACTGTTCGTGTGCGGGGATTGCTGGTCGGCGCGGACTCGGTGGGCCGAAACTGCATCTCTAAACTAAGCTAAACTGAACTAAACTAATGTAGCTACTGCTGGATGACGGAATGAGATTGCCAAAGCTGCATCTCATGGTTTTACTATCATTCATTCCAAATCTGATACAGTCCACACATCATACATTTTGGGGTGGCACAGTGGCGCAGCGGTAGAGTTGCTGCCTTACTTCACCAGAGACCCGGTTCCATCCTGACCACGGGAGCTGTCTGTTCCCTTGGAATATCCTTAATCGGACTTTACTGGCTTTACCTTGCATTAAGCCTTATTCCCTTATCATGTATCTATACACCGTAAATGGCTCAATTGCAATCATGTATGGCCTTTCCACTGACTGGTTACCACGCAACAAAACCTTTTCACTCTACCTCGGTTCACGTGACAATAAACTAAAGGGAACTGTTGGGAGTTTGTACATTCTCCCCGTGACCCTCATGGGTTTTTCCAGGTGTTTCAGTTTCCACCTAAATTCCCCAAATGTCCAGGTCTGTAGTTTGATTGGCGTCTGCATATTGTACATTGTCCCTCGTGTGTAGGATAGTGTTAGCGTACGGGGTGATCGCTGCTCAGCGTGGCCAGTGGGCCAAAGAACCTGTTTCCACACGGTGTCACTAAAGTCCAAAATAATTCACACGCACGTGTTGACAAGCATTATGATTTTGAGAGAGTTTAGGGTTTCCATGTAGATATACCTGAAGATGATGGGAGTGAAGTAGTCACTGATGAAGTGGTGCTGGTGGGAGTGAGTGTTGTGTGATCTGTTGGGAGAACACAAGTGTGAGGAGTGACGCAGACACAGACTAGCTCTGCCACAGCCTGACAAGACATGCCTTCCACCATTTTGTAGACGTAGCCCAGCCCATCACACACACACCTGACTTCCCACCATTGACTCCATCCACATTTCGTGCTGCCTCGGAAAAGCAGCCGACATAATCAAAGACTTGTCCAATCCCACCTGTCCCTTTGACTGCTCTCACTTTCTCCAAGTTCAAGGTGTAGCCATGAGCACTTGTCTGGGCCCAGCTATGTCTGCCTTTTTGACACTTACGGCGATCAGTCCTTGTTCCAGACGTACACTGGCCCCGTCCCCTAACGCTTTCTCTGCAACATCGACGACTGCAACGGGGCTGCCTCCTGCACCCCTGCAGAACTCACACATGCATTTCATTAACATCACCACTAACTTCCACCCTGCCCTCAAATTCACCTGGACTATCTCTGACACCTCTCTCCCCTTTCTTGATTTCTCTGTCTCCATTACAGGAGACAGACCATTGACTGACGTCTACTACAAACCTACTGACTCCCACTGTTCTCTGGATTATATCTCCTCCCACTCTTGAGTCACAGAGTGATACAGTGTGGAAACAGGCCCTTCGGCCCAACTTTCCCACACCTGCCAACATGTCCAACCTGCACTAGTCCCACCTACCTGCATTTGCCCATATCCCACCAAACCTGTCCTATCCACGTACCTGCCTAACTGTTTATTATACATTGAGATAGTCCCAGCCTCAACTACCTCCTCTGTCACGTTTCCGAAGAGGGATCTCGACCCGAAACGTCGCCTATCTCCTTCGCTCCTTAGATGCTGCTGCACCCGCTGAGTTCTTCCAGCATTTTGTGTACCCTCGATTCTCCAGCATCTGCAGTTCCTTCTTTAATACCGCCTCTGTCAGCTTGTTCCCTACACCCTCCACACTATGTGCGAAAAGGTTAACCCTCAGATTCCTATGAAATCTTTCCCTCTTCACCTGAAATGTCCTCTGATCCTCGACTCCCCTACTCTGGGGAAGTGATTCGGTGCATCCACTTAATCTACATGTCGCACGATTTGATACACCACAGATCAGATCATCTCTCATCGTCCTGTGCTCCAAGCAATAGAGTCCCAGCCTACTCAACCTCTCCCTAGAGCTCAGACCCTCTAGTCCTGGCTACATCCTTATAAATCTTCTCTGCACCATTTCCAGCTTGACACCATCTGTCCTATAACATGGTGCCCTGAACTGAACTGATCCAACCTCACCAACATCAGATATAACTGCAACATTACCTCCCAACTTCACCAAACCCTGAGGCATATCACTAGTCACACCACGAGTATCTTGCAAATACGCTATTCCCTGTTCTCAATTCCTCCGTCTCTGCTGCATCTGTTCCCAAGATGTCACTTTCCATTCTAGGACATCTATGAGGTACAATTAGTCTGTACTAACCCAGCCACACTGCTGAGAAAGATCCAGGCTATTAGGTAAAAGTAATCACACTATACACTCTGGTAGCACAGTGATGCAGCTGGTAGTGTTGCTGCCTCACAGCGCCAGAGACCCGTGTTTGATCCTGACCTCAGGTGTTTTTTGTGCGGAGTTTGAATGCTTTCCCTGTGACCACGTGGGTTTCCTCTGGGTGCTCCGGTTTCCTCCAACATATTAAAGACGTGCGGGATTGTAGGTTGATTGGCCCTCTGTACATTGCTCCTGGTGTGGAGGGAGTGGATGAGAAAGTGGGATAACATAGAACCAGCGTGAAGGCCGGTGTGGACTTGGTGAGCCAAAGGACCTGTTTCAATGTCTCTCTAAACTCTAAGCATGGACTTCTGGGCAAGAACAATGAAATATTCGTCTTTTTTACCCCATTATTTGAGGGAGTAGAAAAGGCAGTAGAACAAGATCCAAAGGAGAGCCAAGAGGCTAAAAACTCATTTAATCTGTGGTGAGGAAAGAAATTGGCATGGCTGTTAATATATATGTTTTTGATTGTTGTAAAGAAGAACTGGCATCCTCTTACAAAATCCTATTTGGCATTCAGCAATATATTCCTTGTTTGGCAACTTAACATCCAAGTTGTGATAAAAACCTTCCTTTTGCAATTTCCATCAAAGAAACAAAATCGATGAAAATCGAGTGCCTCAGTCTGAATGGCAGCTGCCTGATACTTGAACTTCAGGTGTCCACGGGAATTGTGTAGATAATGGAACCGTTTAAGCTTCTAGCACAAGGTGGGCATGGTGGCGCAGCGATAGGATTGCTGCCTCACACGCTAGAGACCTGGGTTCGATCCTGAACACGGATGCTCTCTGTGTTCAATTTGTACTTTCTCCCCGTGACCTGCGTGGGTTTTCTTCGGCTACTCCTGTTTCCTGCTACACTACAAAGATGTGCGGGTTTGTAGGTTAATTGGTTTCGGTAAAGATTGTAAATTGTCCCCAATGTGTGTTGGATACTGTTCGTGTGCGGGGATTGCTGGTCGGCGCAGACTCGGTGGGCCGAAACTGCATCTCTAAACTAAGCTAAACTGAACTAAACTAATGTAGCTACTGCTGGATGACGGAATGAGATTGCCAAAGCTGCATCTCATGGTTTTACTATCATTCATTCCAAATCTGATACAGTCCACACATCATACATTTTGGGGTGGCACAGTGGCGCAGCGGTAGAGTTGCTGCCTTACTTCACCAGAGACCCGGTTCCATCCTGACCACGGGAGCTGTCTGTTCCCTTGGAATATCCTTAATCGGACTTTACTGGCTTTACCTTGCATTAAGCTTTATTCCCTTATCATGTATCTATACACTGTAAATGGCTCAATTGCAATCATGTATGGCCTTTCCACTGACTGGTTAGCACGCAACAAAACCTTTTCACTCTACCTCGGTACACGTGACAATAAACTAAACGGAACTGTTGGGAGTTTGTACATTCTCCCCGTGACCCTCATGGGTTTTTCCAGGTGTTTCAGTTTCCACCTAAATTCCCCAAATGTCCAAGTCTGTAGTTTGATTGGCGTCTGCATCTTGTACATTGTCCCTCGTGTGTAGGATAGTGTTAGCGTACGGGGTGATCGCTGCTCAGCGTGGCCAGTGGGCCAAAGAGCCTGTTTCCACACGGTGTCACTAAAGTCCAAAATAAATCACACGCACGTGTTGACAAGCATTATGATTTTGAGAGAGTTTAGGGTTTCCGTGTAGATATACCTGAAGATGAAGGGAGTGAAGTAGTCACTGATGAAGTGGTGCTGGTGGGAGTGAGTGTTGTGTGATCTGTTGGGAGAACACAAGTGTGAGGAGTGACGCAGACACAGACTAGCTCTGCCACAGCCTGACAAGACATGCCTTCCACCATTTTGTAGACGTAGCCCAGCCCATCACACACACACCTGACTTCCCACCATTGACTCCATCCACACTTCACGCTGCCTCGGAAAAGCAGCCGACATAATCAAAGACTTGTCCAATCCCACCTGTCCCTTTGACTGCTCTCACTTTCTCCAAGTTCAAGGTGTAGCCATGAGCACTTGTCTGGGCCCCAGCTATGTCTGCCTTTTTGCCACTTACGGCGATCAGTCCTCGTTCCAGACGTACACTGGCCCCGTCCCCCAACGCTTTCTCTGCAACATCGACGACTGCAACGGGGCTGCCTCCTGCACCCCTGCAGAACTCACACATGCATTTCATTAACTTCACCACTAACTTCCACCCTGCCCTCAAATTCACCTGGACTATCTCTGACACCTCTCTCCCCTTTCTTGATTTCTCTGTCTACATTACAGGAGACAGACCATTGACTGACGTCTACTACAAACCTACTGACTCCCACTGTTCTCTGGATTATATCTCCTCCCACTCTCGAGTCACAGAGTGATACAGTGTGGAAACAGGCCCTTCGGCCCAACTTGCCCACACCGTCCAACACCTACACTAGTCCCAACTACCTGCATTTGCCCATATCCCACCAAACCTGTCCAATCCACGTACCTGCCTAACTGTTTATTATACATTGAGATAGTCCCAGCCTCAACTACCTCCTCTGTCACTTTTCCGAAGAGGGGTCTCGACCCAAAACGTCGCCTATCTCCTTCGCTCCTTAGATGCTGCTGCACCCGCTGAGTTTCTCCAGCTTTTTGTGTAACCCTCGATTCTCCAGCATCTGCAGTTCCTTCTTTAATACCGCCTCTGTCAGCTTGCTCCATACGCCCTCCACACTATGTGTGAAAAGGTTACCCCTCAGATTCCTATTAAATCTTTCCCTCTTCACCTGAAATGTCACCCGTAGTTTGATTGACGTCTGCATATTGTACATTGTCCCTCGTGTGTAGGATAGTGTTAGCGTACGGGGTGATCGCTGCTCAGCGTGGCCAGTGGGCCAAAGAGCCTGTTTCCACACGGTGTCTCTAAAGTCCAAAATAAATCACACGCACGTGTTGACAAGCATTATGATTTTGAGAGAGTTTAGGGTTTCCGTCTAGATATACCTGAAGATGAAGGGAGTGAAGTAGTCACTGATGAAGCGGTGCTGGTGGGAGTGAGTGCTGTGTGATCTGTTGGGAGAACACAAGTGTGAGGAGTGACGCAGACACAGACTAGCTCTGCCACAGCCTGACAAGACATGCCTTCCACCATTTTGTAGACGTAGCCCAGCCCATCACACACACACCTGACTTCCCACCATTGACTCCATCCACACTTCACGCTGCCTCGGAAAAGCAGCCGACATAATCAAAGACTTGTCCAATCCCACCTGTCCCTTTGACTGCTCTCACTTTCTCCAAGTTCAAGGTGTAGCCATGAGCACTTGTCTGGCCCCAGCTATGTCTGCCTTTTTGCCACTTACGGCGATCAGTCCTTGTTCCAGACGTACACTGGCCCCGTCCCCCAACGCTTTCTCTGCTACATCAACGACTGCAATGGGGCTGCCTCCTGCACCCCTGCAGAACTCACACATGCATTTCATTAACACCACCACTAACTTCCACCCTGCCCTCAAATTCACCTGGACTATCTCTGACACCTCTCTCCCCTTTCTTGATTTCTCTGTCTCCATTACAGGAGACAGACCATTGACTGACGTCTACTACAAACCTACTGACTCCCACTGTTCTCTGGATTATATCTCCTCCCACTCTTGAGTCACAGAGTGATACAGTGTGGAAACAGGCCCTTCGGCCCAACTTTCCCACACCGGCCAACATGTCCAACCTACACTAGTCCCACCTACCTGCATTTGCCCATATCCCACCAAACCTGTCCTATCCACGTACCTGCCTAACTGTTTTTATACATTGAGATAGTCCCAGCCTCAACTACCTCCTCTGTCACGTTTCCGAAGAGGGATCTCGACCCGAAACGTCGCCTATCTCCTTCGCTCCTTAGATGCTGCTGCACCCGCTGAGTTCTTCCAGCATTTTGTGTACTCTCGATTCTCCAGCATCTGCAGTTCCTTCTTTAATACCTCCTCTGCCAGCTTGTTCCCTACACCCTCCACACAATGTGTGAAAAGGTTAACCCTCAGATTCCTATTAAATCTTTCCCTCTTCACCTGAAATGTCCTCTGATCCTCGACTCCCCTACTCTGGGGAAGTGATTCTGTGCATCCACTTAGTCTATGTCTCACGACATGATACATCTCAGATAAGATCATCTCTCATCCCCCTGTGCTCCAAGCAATAGAGTCCCAGCCTACTCAACCTCTCCCTAGAGCTCAGACCCTCTGGTCCTGGCTACATCCTTATAAATCTTCTCTGCACCATTTGCAGCTTGACACCATCTGTCCTATAACATGGTGCCCTGAACTGAACTGATCCAACCTCACCAACATCAGATATAACTGCAACATTACCTCCCAACTTCACCAAACCCTGAGGCATATCACTAGTCACACCACGAGTATCTTGCAAATACGCTATTCCCTGTTCTCAATTCCTCCGTCTCTGCTGCATCTGTTCCCAAGATGTCACTTTCCATTCTAGGACATCTATGAGGTACAATTAGTCTGTACTAACCCAGCCACACTGCTGAGAAAGATCCAGGCCATTAGGTAAAAGTAATCACACTATACACTCTGGTAGCACAGTGATGCAGCTGGTAGTGTTGCTGCCTCACAGCGCCAGAGACCCGTGTTTGATCCGGACCTCAGGTGTTTTTTGTGCGGAGTTTGAATGCTTTCCCTGTGACCACGTGGGTTTCCTCTGGGTGCTCCGGTTTCCTCCAACATATTAAAGACGTGCGGGATTGTAGGTTGATTGGCCCTCTGTACATTGCTCCTGGTGTGGAGGGAGTGGATGAGAAAGTGGGGTAACATAGAACTAGCGTGAAGGCCGGTGTGGACTTGGTGAGCCAAAGGACCTGTTTCAATGTCTCTCTAAACTCTAAGCATGGACTTCTGGGCAAGAACAATTAAATATTCGTCTTTTTTACCCCATTATTTGAGGGAGTAGAAAAGGCAGTAGAACAAGATCCAAAGGAGAGCCAAGAGGCTAAAAACTCATTTAATCTGTGGTGAGGAAAGAAATTGGCAAGGCTGTTAATATATATGTGTGGACATATATTTGTACATTCTCCCCGTGACCCTCATGGGTTTTTCCAGGTGTTTCAGTTTCCACCTAAATTCCCCAAATGTCCAGGTCTGTAGTTTGATTGGCGTCTGCATATTGTACATTGTCCCTCGTGTGTAGGATAGTGTTAGCGTACGGGGTGATCGCTGCTCAGCCTGGCCAGTGGGCCAAAAAACCTGTTTCCACACGGTGTCACTAAAGTCCAAAATAATTCACACGCACGTGCTGACAAGCATTATGATTTTGAGAGAGTTTAGGGTTTCCGTGTAGATATACCTGAAGATGATGGGAGTGAAGTATTCACTGATAAAGCGGTGCTGGTGGGAGTGAGTGTTGTGTGATCTGTTGGGAGAACGCAAGTGTGAGGAGTGACGCAGACACAGACTAGCTCTGCCACAGCCTGACAAGACATGCCTTCCACCATTTTGTAGACGTAGCCCAGCCCATCACACACACACCTGAGTTCCCACCATTGACTCCATTGCCTCGGAAAAGCAGCCGACATAATCAAAGACTTGTCCAATCCCACCTGTCCCTTTGACTGCTCTCACTTTCTCCAAGTTCAAGGTGTAGCCATGAGCACTTGTCTGGGCCCCAGCTATGTCTGCCTTTTTGCCACTTACGGCGATCAGTCCTTGTTCCAGACGTACACTGGCCCCGTCCCCCAGCGCTTTCTCTGCGACATCGACGACTGCAACGGGGCTGCCTCCTGCACCCCTGCAGAACTCACACATGCATTTCATTAACTTCACCACTAACTTCCACCCTGCCCTCAAATTCACCTGGACTATCTCTGACACCTCTCTCCCCTTTCTTGATTTCTCTGTCTCCATTACAGGAGACAGACCATTGACTGACGTCTACTACAAACCTACTGACTCCCACTGTTCTCTGGATTATATCACCTCCCACTCTCGAGTCACAGAGTGATACAGTGTGGAAACAGGCCCTTCGGCCCAACTTGCCCACACCTTCCAACACCTACACTAGTCCCAACTACCTGCATTTGCCCATATCCCACCAAACCTGTCCAATCCACATACCTGCCTAACTGTTTATTATACGTTGAGATAGTCCCAGCCTCAACTACCTCCTCTGTCACGTTTCCAAAGAGGGGTCTCGACGCGAATCGTCGCCTATCTCCTTCGCTCCTTAGATGCTGCTGCACCCGCTGAGTTTCTCCATCCTTTTGTGTACCCTCGATTCTCCAGCATCTGCAGTTCCTTCTTTGATACCTCCTCTGTCCATACGCCCTCCACATTATGTGTGAAAAGGTTACCCCTCAGATTCTTATTAAATCTTTCCCTCTTCACCTGAAATGTCACCCGTAGTTTGATTGGCGTCTGCATATTGTACATTGTCCCTCGTGTGTATGAGAGTGTTAGCGTACGGGGTGATCGCTGCTCAGCGTGGCCAGTGGGCCAAAGAGCCTGTTTCCACACGGTCTCACTAAAGTCCAAAATAAATCACACGCACGTGTTGACAAGCATTATGATTTTGAGAGAGTTTAGGGTTTCCGTGTAGATATACCTGAAGATGAAGGGAGTGAAGTAGTCACTGATGAAGTGATGCTGGTGTGAGTGAGTGTTGTGTGATCTGTTGGGAGAACACAAGTGTGAGGAGTGACGCAGACACGGACTAGCTCTGCCACAGCCTGACAAGACATGCATTCCACCATTTTGTAGACTTAGCCCAGCCATTGCCACTTATGGCGATCAGTCCTTGTTCCAGACGTACACTGGCCCCGTCCCCCAACGCTTTCTCTGCAACATCGATGACTGCAACGGGGCTGCCTCCAGCACCCCTGCAGAACTCACACATGCAATTCATTAACTTCACCACTAACTTCCACCCTGCCCTCAAATTCACCTGGACTATCTCTGACACCTCTCTCCTCTTTCTTCATTTGTCTGTCTCCATCACAGGAGACAGACCATTGACGGGTACCATTTTCTTCGGCTACTCCTGTTTCGTTCTAGACTACAAAGATGTGCGGGTTTGTAGGTTAATTGGTTTCGGTAAAGATTGTAAATTGTCCCCAATGCGTGTTGGATACTGTTCGTGTGCGGGGATTACTGGTCGGCGCGGACTCGGTGGGCCGAAACTGCATCTCTAAACTAAGCTAAACTGAACTAAACTAATGTAGCTACTGCTGGATGACGGAATGAGATTGCCAAAGCTGCATCTCATGGTTTTACTATCATTCATTCCAAATCTGATACAGTCCACACATCATACATTTTGGGGTGGCACAGTGGCGCAGCGGTAGAGTTGCTGCCTTACTTCACCAGAGACCCGGTTCCATCCTGACCACGGGAGCTGTCTGTTCCCTTGGAATATCCTTAATCGGACTTTACTGGCTTTACCTTGCATTAAGCCTTATTCCCTTATCATGTATCTATACACCGTAAATGGCTCAATTGCAATCATGTATGGCCTTTCCACTGACTGGTTACCACGCAACAAAACCTTTTCACTCTACCTCGGTACACGTGACAATAAACTAAAGGGAACTGTTGGGAGTTTGTACATTCTCCCCGTGACCCTCATGGGTTTTTCCAGGTGTTTCAGTTTCCACCTAAATTCCCCAAATGTCCAGGTCTGTAGTTTGATTGGCGTCTGCATATTGTACATTGTCCCTCGTGTGTAGGATAGTGTTAGCGTACGGGGTGATCGCTGCTCAGCGTGGCCAGTGGGCCAAAGAACCTGTTTCCACACGGTGTCACTAAAGTCCAAAATAAATCACACGCACGTGTTGACAAGCATTATGATTTTGAGAGAGTTTAGGGTTTCCGTGTAGATATACCTGAAGATGATGGGAGTGAAGTAGTCACTGATGAAGTGGTGCTGGTGGGAGTGAGTGTTGTGTGATCTGTTGGGAGAACACAAGTGTGAGGAGTGACGCAGACACAGACTAGCTCTGCCACAGCCTGACAAGACATGCCTTCCACCATTTTGTAGACGTAGCCCAGCCCATCACACACACACCTGACTTCCCACCATTGACTCCATCCACATTTCGTGCTGCCTCGGAAAAGCAGCCGACATAATCAAAGACTTGTCCAATCCCACCTGTCCCTTTGACTGCTCTCACTTTCTCCAAGTTCAAGGTGTAGCCATCAGCACTTGTCTGGGCCCAGCTATGTCTGCCTTTTTGCCACTTACGGCGATCAGTCCTCGTTCCAGACGTACACTGGCCCCGTCCCCCAACGCTTTCTCTGCAACATCGACGACTGCAACGGGGCTGGCTCCTGCACCCCTGCAGAACTCACACATGCATTTCATTAACATCACCACTAACTTCCACCCTGCCCTCAAATTCACCTGGACTATCTCTGACACCTCTCTCCCCTTTCTTGATTTCTCTGTCTCCATTACAGGAGACAGACCATTGACTGACGTCTACTACAAACCTACTGACTCCCACAGTTCTCTGGATTATATCTCCTCCCACTCTTGAGTCACAGAGTGATACAGTGTGGAAACAGGCCCTTCGGCCCAACTTTCCCACACCTGCCAACATGTCCAACCTGCACTAGTCCCACCTACCTGCATTTGCCCATATCCCACCAAACCTGTCCTATCCACGTACCTGCCTAACTGTTTTTATACATTGAGATAGTCCCAGCCTCAACTACCTCCTCTGTCACGTTTCCGAAGAGGGGTCTCGACCCGAAACGTCGCCTATCTCCTTCGCTCCTTAGATGCTGCTGCACCCGCTGAGTTCTTCCAGCATTTTGTGTACTCTCGATTCTCCAGCATCTGCAGTTCCTTCTTTAATACCGCCTCTGTCAGCTTGTTCCCTACACCCTCCACACTATGTGTGAAAAGGTTAACCCTCAGATTCCTATTAAATCTTTCCCTCTTCACCTGAAATGTCCTCTGATCCTCGACTCCCCTACTCTGGGGAAGTGATTCGGTGCATCCACTTAATCTACATGTCGCACGATTTGATACACCACAGATCAGATCATCTCTCATCGTCCTGTGCTCCAAGCAATAGAGTCCCAGCCTACTCAACCTCTCCCTAGAGCTCAGACCCTCTAGTCCTGGCTACATCCTTATAAATCTTCTCTGCACCATTTCCAGCTTGACACCATTTTTCCTATAACATGGTGCCCTGAACTGAACTGATCCAACCTCACCAACATCAGATATAACTGCAACATTACCTCCCAACTTCACCAAACCCTGAGGCATATCACTAGTCACACCACGAGTATCTTGCAAATACGCTATTCCCTGTTCTCAATTCCTCCGTCTCTGCTGCATCTGTTCCCAAGATGTCACTTTCCATTCTAGGACATCTATGAGGTACAATTAGTCTGTACTAACCCAGCCACACTGCTGAGAAAGATCCAGGCCATTAGGTAAAAGTAATCACACTATACACTCTGGTAGCACAGTGATGCAGCTGGTAGTGTTGCTGCCTCACAGCGCCAGAGACCCGTGTTTGATCCGGACCTCAGGTGTTTTTTGTGCGGAGTTTGAATGCTTTCCCTGTGACCACGTGGGTTTCCTCTGGGTGCTCCGGTTTCCTCCAACATATTAAAGACGTGCGGGATTGTAGGTTGATTGGCCCTCTGTACATTGCTCCTGGTGTGGAGGGAGTGGATGAGAAAGTGGGATAACATAGAACCAGCGTGAAGGCCGGTGTGGACTTGGTGAGCCAAAGGACCTGTTTCAATGTCTCTCTAAACTCTAAGCATGGACTTCTGGGCAAGAACAATGAAATATTTGTCTTTTTTACCCCATTATTTGAGGGAGTACAAAAGGCAGTAGAACAAGATCCAAAGGAGAGCCAAGAGGCTAAAAACTCATTTAATCTGTGGTGAGGAAAGAAATTGGCATGGCTGTTAATATATATGTTTTTGATTGTTGTAAAGAAGAACTGGCATCCTCTTACAAAATCCTATTTGGCATTCAGCAATATATTCCTTGTTTGGCAACTTAACATCCAAGTTGTGATAAAAACCTTCCTTTTGCAATTTCCATCAAAGAAACAAAATCGATGAAAATCGAGTGCCTCAGTCTGAATGGCAGCTGCCTGATACTTGAACTTCAGGTGTCCACGGGAATTGTGTAGATAATGGAACCGTTTAAGCTTCTAGCACAAGGTGGGCATGGTGGCGCAGCGATAGGATTGCTGCCTCACACGCTAGAGACCCGGGTTCGATCCTGAACACGGATGCTCTCTGTGTTCAATTTGTACTTTCTCCCCGTGACCTGCGTGGGTTTTCTTCGGCTACTCCTGTTTCCTGCTACACTACAAAGATGTGCGGGTTTGTAGGTTAATTGGTTTCGGTAAAGATTGTAAATTGTCCCCAATGTGTGTTGGATACTGTTCGTGTGCGGGGATTGCTGGTCGGCGCAGACTCGGTGGGCCGAAACTGCATCTCTAAACTAAGCTAAACTGAACTAAACTAATGTAGCTACTGCTGGATGACGGAATGAGATTGCCAAAGCTGCATCTCATGGTTTTACTATCATTCATTCCAAATCTGATACAGTCCACACATCATACATTTTGGGGTGGCACAGTGGCGCAGCGGTAGAGTTGCTGCCTTACTTCACCAGAGACCCGGTTCCATCCTGACCACGGGAGCTGTCTGTTCCCTTGGAATATCCTTAATCGGACTTTACTGGCTTTACCTTGCATTAAGCTTTATTCCCTTATCATGTATCTATACACTGTAAATGGCTCAATTGCAATCATGTATGGCCTTTCCACTGACTGGTTAGCACGCAACAAAACCTTTTCACTCTACCTCGGTACACGTGACAATAAACTAAACGGAACTGTTGGGAGTTTGTACATTCTCCCCGTGACCCTCATGGGTTTTTCCAGGTGTTTCAGTTTCCACCTAAATTCCCCAAATGTCCAAGTCTGTAGTTTGATTGGCGTCTGCATATTGTACATTGTCCCTCGTGTGTAGGATAGTGTTAGCGTACGGGGTGATCGCTGCTCAGCGTGGCCAGTGGGCCAAAGAACCTGTTTCCACACGGTGTCACTAAAGTCCAAAATAAATCACACGCACGTGTTGACAAGCATTATGATTTTGAGAGAGTTTAGGGTTTCCGTGTAGATATACCTGAAGATGAAGGGAGTGAAGTAGTCACTGATGAAGTGGTGCTGGTGGGAGTGAGTGTTGTGTGATCTGTTGGGAGAACACAAGTGTGAGGAGTGACGCAGACACAGACTAGCTCTGCCACAGCCTGACAAGACATGCCTTCCACCATTTTGTAGACGTAGCCCAGCCCATCACACACACACCTGACTTCCCACCATTGACTCCATCCACACTTCACGCTGCCTCGGAAAAGCAGCCGACATAATCAAAGACTTGTCCAATCCCACCTGTCCCTTTGACTGCTCTCACTTTCTCCAAGTTCAAGGTGTAGCCATGAGCACTTGTCTGGGCCCCAGCTATGTCTGCCTTTTTGCCACTTACGGCGATCAGTCATCGTTCCAGACGTACACTGGCCCCGTCCCCCAACGCTTTCTCTGCAACATCGACGACTGCAACGGGGCTGCCTCCTGCACCCCTGCAGAACTCACACATGCATTTCATTAACTTCACCACTAACTTCCACCCTGCCCTCAAATTCACCTGGACTATCTCTGACACCTCTCTCCCCTTTCTTGATTTCTCTGTCTACATTACAGGAGACAGACCATTGACTGACGTCTACTACAAACCTACTGACTCCCACTGTTCTCTGGATTATATCTCCTCCCACTCTCGAGTCACAGAGTGATACAGTGTGGAAACAGGCCCTTCGGCCCAACTTTCCACACCATCCAACACCTACACTAGTCCCAACTACCTGCATTTGCCCATATCCCACCAAACCTGTCCAATCCACGTACCTGCCTAACTGTTTATTATACATTGAGATAGTCCCAGCCTCAACTACCTCCTCTGTCACTTTTCCGAAGAGGGGTCTCAACCCAAAACGTCGCCTATCTCCTTCGCTCCTTAGATGCTGCTGCACCCGCTGAGTTTCTCCAGCCTTTTGTGTACCCTCGATTCTCCAGCATCTGCAGTTCCTTCTTTAATACCGCCTCTGTCAGCTTGCTCCATACGCCCTCCACACTATGTGTGAAAAGGTTACCCCTCAGATTCCTATTAAATCTTTCCCTCTTCACCTGAAATGTCACCCGTAGTTTGATTGGCGTCTGCATATTGTACATTGTCCCTCGTGTGTAGGATAGTGTTAGCGTACGGGGTGATCGCTGCTCAGCGTGGCCAGTGGGCCAAAGAGCCTGTTTCCACACGGTGTCTCTAAAGTCCAAAATAAATCACACGCACGTGTTGACAAGCATTATGATTTTGAGAGAGTTTAGGGTTTCCGTGTAGATATACCTGAAGATGAAGGGAGTGAAGTAGTCACTGATGAAGCGGTGCTGGTGGGAGTGAGTGTTGTGTGATCTGTTGGGAGAACACAAGTGTGAGGAGTGACGCAGACACAGACAAGCTCTGCCACAGCCTGACAAGACATGCCTTCCACCATTTTGTAGACGTAGCCCAGCCCATCACACACACACCTGACTTCCCACCATTGACTCCATCCACACTTCACGCTGCCTCGGAAAAGCAGCCGACATAATCAAAGACTTGTCCAATCCCACCTGTCCCTTTGACTGCTCTCACTTTCTCCAAGTTCAAGGTGTAGCCATGAGCACTTGTCTGGGCCCAGCTATGTCTGCCTTTTTGCCACTTACGGCGATCAGTCCTTGTTCCAGACGTACACTGGCCCCGTCCCCCAACGCTTTCTCTGCAACATCGACGACTGCAACGGGGCTGCCTCCTGCACCCCTGCAGAACTCACACATGCATTTCATTAACTTCACCACTAACTTCCACCCTGCCCTCAAATTCACCTGGACTATCTCTGACACCTCTCTCCCCTTTCTTGATTTCTCTGTCTCCATTACAGGAGACAGACCATTGACTGACGTCTACTACAAACCTACTGACTCCCACTGTTCTCTGGATTATATCTCCTCCCACTCTCGAGTCACAGAGTGATACAGTGTGGAAACAGGCCCTTCGGCCCAACTTTCCCACACCGGCCAACACCTACACTAGTCCCAACTACCTGCATTTGCCCATATCCCACCAAAGCTGTCCAATCCACATACCTTCCTAACTGTCTATTATACATTGATATAATCCCAGCCTCAACTACCTCCTCTGCCAGCTTGTTCCATACACCCTCCACACTATGTGTGAAAAGGTTAACCCTCAGATTCCTATTAAATCTTTCCCTCTTCACCTGAAATGTCCTCTGATCCTCGACTCCCCTACTCTGGGGAAGAGATTCTGTGCATCCACTTTATCTATGTCTCACGATTTGATACACGTCAGATAAGATCATCTCTCATCGTCCTGTGCTCCAAGCAATAGAGTCCCAGCCTACTCAACCTCTCCCTAGAGCTCAGACCCTATAGTCCTGGCTACATCCTTATAAATCTTCTCTGCACCATTTGCAGCTTGACACCATCTGTCCTATAACATGGTGCCCTGAACTGAACTGATCCAACCTCACCAACATCCGATATAACTGCAACATTACCTCCCAACTTCACCAAACCCTGAGGCATATCACTAGTCACACCACGAGTATCTTGCAAATACGCTATTCCCTGTTCTCAATTCCTCCGTCTCTGCTGCATCTGTTCCCAAGATGTCACTTTCCATTCTAGGACATCTATGAGGTACAATTAGTCTGTACTAACCCAGCCACACTGCTGAGAAAGATCCAGGCCATTAGGTAAAAGTAATCACACTATACACTCTGGTAGCACAGTGATGCAGCTGGTAGTGTTGCTGCCTCACAGCGCCAGAGACCCGTGTTTGATCCTGACCTCAGGTGTTTTTTGTGCGGAGTTTGAATGCTTTCCCTGTGACCACGTGGGTTTCCTCTGGGTGCTCCGGTTTCCTCCAACATATTAAAGACGTGCGGGATTGTAGGTTGATTGGCCCTCTGTACATTGCTCCTGGTGTGGAGGAAGTGGATGAGAAAGTGGGATAACATAGAACTAGCGTGAAGGCCGGTGTGGACTTGGTGAGCCAAAGGACCTGTTTCAATGTCTCTCTAAACTCTAAGCATGGACTTCTGGGCAAGAACAATGAAATGTTCGTCGTTTTTACCCCATTATTTGAGGGAGTAGAAAAGGCAGTAGAACAAGATCCAAAGGAGAGCCAAGAGGCTAAAAACTCATTTAATCTGTGGTGAGGAAAGAAATTGGCAAGGCTGTTAATATATATGTGTGGACATATATTTGTACATTCTCCCCGTGACCCTCATGGGTTTTTCCAGGTGATTCAGTTTCCACCTAAATTCCCCAAATGTCCAGGTCTGTAGTTTGATTGGCGTCTGCATCTTGTACATTGTCCCTCATGTGTAGGATAGTGTTAGCGTACGGGGTGATCGCTGCTCAGCCTGGCCAGTGGGCCAAAGAACCTGTTTCCACACGGTGTCACTAAAGTCCAAAATAAATCACACGCACGTGTTGACAAGCATTATGATTTTGAGAGAGTTTAGGGTTTCCGTGTAGATATACCTGAAGATGATGGGAGTGAAGTATTCACTGGTGAAGCGGTGCTGGTGGGAGTGAGTGTTGTGTGATCTGTTGGGAGAACACAAGTGTGAGGAGTGACGCATGATACTAACTTCCACCCTGCCCTCAAATTCACCTGGACTATCTCTGACACCTCTCTCCCCTTTCTTGATTTCTCTGTCTCCATTACAGGAGACAGACCATTGACTGACGTCTACTACAAACCTACTGACTCCCACAGTTCTCTGGATTATATCTCCTCCAACTCTCGAGTCACAGAGTGATACATTGTGGAAACAGGCCCTTCGGCCCACACTTGCCCACCTACACTAGTCCCATCTACCTGCATTTGCCCCATATCCCACTACTCCTCTCCTATCCATGTACCTGTCTAACTGTTTATTAAACATTGCAATAGTCCCTGCCTCAACTACCTCCTCTGGTCCTCGATTCTCCTACTCTGGGCAAGATGTTCTGTGCATCTACCTGATCTATTCCTCTCATGATTGTATACACCTCTATAAGATCACCCCTCATCTTTCTACGTTCCAAGAAATTTGTACTCCACCTCGTATATCACTGTATTAAATTCCACCAACTATTCTTCAGACCACCTGGCCAACCAATTAAGATCCTGATGCAATTTTCACAGCCATCTTTACTATCTGCAATATCACCCATATTTGTATCTTCTGGACACTTGCTATTCTTGACACGTATGTTCTCATCCAAATGATTGATATAGATGACAAACAGCAATGGGCCCAGCACTGAACCCTGAGGCACACCGCTAGTTACACCACTAACACCTTGCATATACACTATTCCCTCCTCTCAATTCCTCTGTCTCTGCTGCATCTGTTCCCAAGATGTGACCTTCTGTTCTGGGACATCTGGGATGTCCTCCATCTTTACTTCCCTCCCTTATTCTTGAACTGTTGCCCCTGGTTCTGGACTCCCCCAACATCATAGAAATTAGGTGCAGGAGTAGGCCATTCGGCCCTTCGAGCCTGCACCACCATTCAATATGATCATGGCTGATCATCCAACTCAGTATCCTGTACCTGCCTTCTCTCCATACCCTCTGTTCCCCTTAGCCACAAGGGCCACATCTAACTCCCTCTTAAATATAGCCAATGAACCAGCCTCAACTACCCTCTGTGGCAGAGAGTTCCAGAGACTCACCACTCTCTGTGGGAAAAAAGTCCTTCTCCCCTTGTCCTGGACCTCCCCAACATCAGGAACATGTTTCCTGAATCTAGCCTGTCCAAACCTTCAATAATTTTATATATTTCTATAAGATCCCCTCTTATCTTTCTAAATTCCGGTCAATACAAGCACAGTTGACCCATTCTTTATCATATGACAGTCCCACCATCCCGGGAATTAACCTTGTGAACCTACGCTGCGCTCCTTCAATAGCAAGAATATCCTTCCGCAAATTAGGGGACCAAAACTGCACACAATACTCCAGGTGTGGTCTCACCAGGGCCCTGTACAACTGCAGAAGGACCTCTTTGGTCCGATACTCAACTCCTCTTGTCATGAAGGGCAATATGCTATTCACTTTCTTCACTTCTTGCTGTACCTGAGTGCATACTTTCGGTGTCTGATGTACAAGGACGCCCAGGTCTCGTTATACTGAAGAAGGGTTTTGGCCTGAAACCTTGCCTATTTCATTCACTCCATAGATGCTGCCTCACCTGCTGAGTTTCTCCAGCATTTTTGTCTACCTTTGATTCTTCAGCATCTGCAGTTCCTTCTTAAACATCTTAACCATTCAGATAATAATCTGCCTTCCTATTCTTGCCTCATAGCATCCCCTTCACAGTTCACACTGCCACCCAGTTGAGCTTTGTGGCACCCCACTAGTCATTGCCTGCCATTCTGAAAGGCCTGTTAATCCCTACTCTTTGTTTCCTGCCTGCCAACCAATTTTCTACCCATGTCAATACCCTACACCCAATAACGTGCTCTTATTTTGCCCACTAATCTCCTGTGTGGGACCTTGTCAACAGCTTTCTGTAAGTCCAGGTAAATCTACCGGCTTTTCCTTGTCCATTTTACTTGTTACATCCTCAAAAAATTCCAGAAGATTAGTGAAGCATGATTTCCCCTTCGTAATTCCATTGGAAAAATAGAAACATAGAAAATAGGTGCAGGAAGAGGCCATTCGGCCCTTCAAACCAGCACCGCCATTCATTGTAATCATGGCTGATCGTCCCCAATCAATAACCCGTTCCTGCCTTCTCCCCATATCCCTTGATTCCACTGGCCCCTAGAGCTCTATTTAACTCTCTCTTAAATCCGTCCAGTGCCTCCACTGCCCTCTGTGGCAGGGAATTCCACAAATTCACAACTCTCTGCATGAAAAAATATTTTCTCACCTCCGTCTTAAATGTCCTCCACTTTATTCTAAGACTGTGGTCCCTGGTTCTGGACTCGCTCAACATTGGGAACAGTTTTCCTGCATCTAGCTTGTCCAGTCCTTTTATAATTTTTTATGTTTCTATAAGATCCCCCCTCATCCTCTAAATTCCAGAGAATACGAGCCTAGTCTTTTCAATCTTTCCTCATATGACAGTCCCGCCATCCCAGGGATCAATCTTGTGAACCTACGCTGCGCTGCCTCAATCACAAGGATGTCCTTCCTCAGATTAGGAGACCAAAACTGGACACAATACTCCAGATGTCGTCTCACCAGTGCCCTATACAACTGCAGAAGAACCTCTCTACTCCTATACTGAAATCCTCTTGTTATGAAGGCCAACATTCCATTAGCTTTCTTCACTGCCTGCTGTACCTGCACGCCAACCTTCAGTGACCGGTGTACAAGGACGCCCAGGTCTCGCTGCACCTCCCCCTTACCTAACCTAACCCCATTGAGATAATAATCTGCCCCCTTGTTTTTGCCGCCAAAGTGGATAACCTCACATTTATCTATATTATACTGCATCTGCCACACATCTGCCCACTCACTCAACCTGTCCAGGTCACCCTGCAACCTCCTAACATCCTCTTCACAGTTCACACTGCCACCCAGCTTTGTGTCATCCACAAACTTGCTAGTGTTGCTCCTAATTCCCTCTTCCAAATCATTAATACATATGGTAAACAGTTGCGGCCCCAACACCGAGCCTTGCGGCACTCCACTCGCCACTGCCTGCCATTCTGAAAAGGACCTGTTCACGCCTACTCTTTGCTTCCGGTCTGCCAACCAATTTTCTATCCATGTCAACATCCTACCCCCAATACCATGTGCTTTAATTTTAGTCACCAGTCTCCCGTGCGGGACCTTATCAAAGGCTTTCTGAAAGTCTAGATACACTACATCCACTGGCACCCCTTCATCCATTTTACTTGTCACATCCTCAAAAAATTCCAGAAGATTAGTCAAGCATGATTTCCCTTTCATAAATCCATGTTGACTTGGACTAATCCTTTTACTGCTATCCAAATGCCCCATTATTACCTCTTTCATAATTGACTCCAGCATCTTTCCCATCACCGAAGTCAGGCTAACAGGTCTGTAATTCTCCGTTTTCTCTCTCGCTCCTTCTTGCAAAGTGGGATAACATTAGCTATCCTCCAATCCACAGGAACTGATCCTGAATCTATTGAACATTGGAAAATGATCACCAATCCATCCACTATTTCTAGAGCCACCTCGCTGAGGACCCTGGGATGCAGACCATCAGGCCCAGGGGATTTATCATCCTTCAGTCCCATTAGCCTACCCAATACTATTTCTCGCCTAATGAAAATTTCTTTCAGTTCCTCGACCCCCTTAGATCCTCTGTCCTCCAGTACTTCTGGGAGATTGTTTGTGTCTTCCTTAGTGAAGACAGATCCGAAGTACCTGTTCAATTCTTCTGCCATTTCCTTGTTGCCCATAATAATTTCACCCGTGTCTGCCTTCAAGGGACCCACATTTGACTTTGCTACTCTTCTTCCCTTAACATACCTTAAGAAGCTTTTTCTGTCCTTCTTTATGTTCCTGGCCAACTTCCCTTCGTACTTCATCTTTTCAGCCCGTATTCCCTGTTTTGTTTCCTTCAGTTGACCTGTGAAAGTTTCCCAATCCTCTGGCTTCCGGCTACTCTTTGCTGTGTTATACATCTTTTCTTTTAGTTTTATTCTATCCCTAACTTCTCTTGTCAGCCACAGTTGCCTCCTACTCCCTTTAGAATCTTTCGTCCTTTTGGAATGAAATGATCCTGCGTGTTCAGGATTATGCCCAGAAATTCCTGCCATTGCTGTTCCACCGTCATTCCTGCTAAGATCCCGTTCCAGTCTACCTTGGCCAGCTCCTCACTCATGCCTCCATAGTCCCCTTTGTTCAACTGCATCACTGACACTTCCGATTTAACCTTCTCCTTCTCAAATTGCAGATTAAAACTAATCATATTATGATCACTACCTCCTAGCTGACCCATTACATCAAGTTCTCTTATGAAATCTGGTTCATTGGACAACACTAAATCCAGAATTGCCTTTTCTCCCGTCGGCTCCGTTACAAGCTGCTCTAAGAATCCACCTCGGAGGCATTCTACAAACTCTCTTTCTTGGGGTCCTGATCCAACCTGATTTTCCCAGTCTACCTGCATATTGAAATCCCCCATCACCACAGTGGCATTACCTTTGTTACATGCCAGTTTTAACTCCTGCTGCAACTTACACCCTACATCCGGGCTACTATTTGGGGGTCTGTAGATAACACCAATTAGTGTCTTCTTGCCTTTACAATTCCTCAATCAATCCACAGTGACCCTACCTCGTCAGTCCCTATGTCTTCCCTCACAAGGGACTGAATTCCATCCCTCACCAGCAGAGCTACCCCCCTCCTCTGCCCACCTGCCTGTCCTTTCTATAGGATATATAACCCTGAATATTAATTTCCCAGGCCCGATCCTCCTGCAGCCACGTCTCAGTAATCCCCACAATGTCATATCTACCAACCTCTAACTGAGCCTCAAGCTTATCTACTTTACTTCTTATACTTTGCGCATTCATATACAATACTTTTATTTCCTTACGCATCTCACCTTTCACATCGATCCGTATTACACTTGGCCATACTCTCCTATCCCTTTGTGAGCTTCCTTTCCCGTTAATTCTGGGGTCATTAACCATCCCTTTACTCTCTTTCCCTTTAACTCCATCCTTGACTATCCCATTTGAAGAAACAAACAGGGTGATTAGCGACCACGGACAGAAGTGAACTTACAGAGGCTGCAGTCTACACCTTGCTACACATGACCCAGTAATGGTTCACATCAATCTCCTTGCAACTGGCTGCCCACAGACTCTAAACTAAGCTGGGGGCACACAAAAGGCTGGAGAAACTCAGCAGGTGCAGCAGCATCTAAGGAGCGAAGGAGATAGGCGACGTTTCGGGTCGAGACCGTTCGACATACACTTGGACCATTTCCGACATTTCCCTACCATTCCTTGACCTCACCATCTCTATTTCAGGTGATATACTCCTGACCGACATCCACTACAAACCAACTGACTCCCACAGCTACCTGGACTACTCTTCCTCCCTCCCTGAAAAACTGTTCCCACTCTAAACTAAGCTGGTCAGTCTGGAGCAAGTCCTCTTCAGTTAGATCGAATGAAATGGAGAGAAAGTTAATGAGGAAGTCAGCGGGACAGGCAGCAATTCTGCAGAGAAGGAATGGGTGATGTTTAAGGTCAGATGCCAACCCGATGCCAACCATCTTCTTCAGATACCAACTAAAAATGTCACCCATTCCTTCTCTCCAGAGATGCTGCCTGTCCTGCTGAATTACTCCAGCAGTTTGTGTCTATCTCCGGTGTAAACCAGCCCTACTAGGGACAAGTGGTGCAAATTAGCTTTGGCTAAAAACACTATGATGCATACGTCAGATGACTGTTTCAAGTGTATCTGTGCTTTTGTATCTATCCCTATTTAAATAAACCTTAAAATAAAATCTGCAGTTCCTTCCTACACAGGTTCATGAGGAATGCGACCCAATGAAGCATTACAGCCAACAAAGTGGGAATAAAGGACAAGTAACACACTCATACTTGGATGGACACTGCAGCGGATGCTTTGCCCTGAAAAGGAAGGAACGCGCTGACTTTTGTTCACCATTGCCTTTGCAAATAAATATTCGGCAGAGTTTAACCTGTGCTCATGAACATATGTTTCAGATTCTCTGCAGCAAGATTGTGTTTAATGTCCACATCATGCGCCGAGCTTGTGAAAGAGAAAGGAATCTCATCAACCAATGAGGCCTGACACACAACGGTGATAAAGACTGGAGAATGAGGATCATATTTGGATTACTGCCCAAGGAAAATGATGTAGATGTAGCCTTAACATGGGACTATGTCAGAGGGAAACAGTTCAACATCTATCTCAAGGTAAATTGATGATTGCCCATCCCAATGACTATCCCTTGCACATTCACTCTATATATTCCCTTCATGATTATGTGCACCTCTTTAAGATCACTCCTGAGCCTCCTGTGCACCAAAGAATAAGGTCCTAGCCTGCCCAACCTCTCCCTGTACCTCAGGCCCATCGAGTCCGGGCAATATAGAGGGCCATCGAGTATGGAAACAGGCTCGACTGGCCAATTTACCACACAGGCCAACATGTCCCATGTGCCTGCGTTTGGCCCATATTCCTCTGAATCTCTGATTTCTCATAACAGTTTAGGTACCTGTCTGTTTCTTAACTGTTGTGATAATACCTGCCTCAACGACCTCCTCCAGGAGCTCATTCCATACACCCACCATGATAAACCTCCTGTGTCCTCTGGTTCTCAATTACCATGCTCTGGGCAAAAGACAACCTATTTCTCTCATCATTTTGTATGCCTCATCCTCCTAAACATGGAAACATACAAAAAAAATAGGTACAGGAGTAGGCCATATGGCCCTTCGATCATGGCAGATCATCTAAAATCAGTACCCTACTGTTTGTTCCCAATATACCTTGATTCCTTTAGACCCAAGAGCTAAATCTAAAGGGCCTGTCCTAATTACGTGTCCTTGGCATGCAAATTACGTGACCTCATGGTCTCGTTGAGGCGTATGCGCATCGTGTGGCCGCGCGGGGCCGGTCCCACTTCGAAGCGCGGTGGGGTATGAAGTTGTGCGCGACATCGCGTGGGGCTCCGAAATTTTTGTAGTGAACAAAATCTTCGCGCATCAACGGCCTGTCGCGTAACTGACAGCCAAAGTGGGACAGGCCCAAGACCCTGGCGCGACGCAACGTCTCACCTCCGACAGCAGCAGAAGCAGGCAAACGATCGGCAAACTCGGCCTGGGGTTCACGGCCGTTGCGGTCCGGATCCGCCCCCAATTCTACTCCCAGAGCGGGGCCAAGAAAATTGAAGATAGACACAAAATGCAGGTGTAACTCAGTGGGACCGGCAGCATCTCTGGAGAGAAGAAATGGGTGACGTTTCGGGTCAAGACCCTTCATTTCAGACTGAAGAAGTGTCTCGACACGAAACATCACCCATTGCTTCTCTCCGGAGATGCTGCCGGTCCCGCTGAGTTACTCCAGCTTTGTGTCCATCTTCAAATGATGTCACGCGCTCCAGACGGCTGTGCGTATGCATGAAATCGCGCCTGACCTTTGCCGGACCATCGCGGCTCAACGCGGCCACGACGTTGCGTAATTTGCGTGCCAAGGACACGTAAGTGGGACAGGCCCTTAACTCTCTCTTGAAAACATCCAGTGAATTGGCCTCCAATGCCTTCTGTGGCAGAGAATTCCACAGATCAACAACTCTCTGGGTGAAAAAGTTTTTCCTCATCTCAAATCCTACCCCTTATTCTTGAACTGTGACCCCTGGTTCTGGACTCTCCCAACATCGGGAACATCTAGCCTGTCCAATCCTTTAAAAATTTGTATATGTTTATAAAAGATCCCCTCTCATCCTTCTAAGATCCAGTGAATACAAGCCCAGTCGCTCCATTCTTTCGTCATTGTTAATCTCTTGTGCACTCATAGTAGCTTCATGCCATCCTTCCTACTGCGTAGTGGCATGATTCTCCATTCAGGATGAGGCCAACATTAAGCGTTATCCCCACCCCTTCATGCCGCTTGTTCTGGAGTATGCAGTGCTATTGTGTTCAAAGCCAGGAGGCGTGTTGCTGATAGTGAGATACATACTTGCGGATGATGCATGGGTGCTTGGTATAGTAGTCACTGTCGGCGTGTTGCTGGTGATTGCTGTTGGATGAGATTGAAGGATTTTAAGGTGAGAATCAAATGTTCGTTGAGCAAAATAACTTGTCCAATCACACCCAAAAAAACATATCCCATCGTCACTTTTTCACCTATTGAAAAAGAATGGCCATTTCCTCTTGACCATTTGCTTACCCAGATTACCCAGCCTTGGTTTGATAATAGGTGGACTTGTTTGTTATGCTGTTACCCCTGGTTGTAACTTGTTCAACTCGAAGGGAGACAGACCCTTCCAATTTCTAATGTTTTAAAAAACAGCGAGATGCGGTTCAGAAAGAATTGTCACACACCATAAAACGTTGCTGCCAAACCCAGGGTTGGAATAGGAGCAGAAATTGGCCACTCAGTCTTCCCTGCCATTCAATCATGGCTGATCTATCTCTCTCTCTCTCAGCCCCATTCTCCCGCCTTCTCCCCATAACCCCTGACACCCACACTAATCAAGAACCTGCCAATCTCCGTCTTAAAAACACCCAATGATGGACTCCACAGCCGTCTGTGGCAATGAATTCCACAGATTCACCACCCTCTGGCTCAAGAAATTCCACCTCATCTCCTTTTGAAAAGAATGTTGTTTTATTTGGAGGCGGTGTCCTCTGGTCCTAGACTCCCCACTGGTGCAAACATCCTCTCCACATCCACTCTATGCAGATTCAATGCTGATAGGATTAGGCCTTGGGTGAGGGGAGTTGAAAATTTGCACAGTTTTCTGTACATGTGTAACTATTCAACCAAACATCACATACACATGTGTTTTGTTTCGTATGGGAGTCCCCATTCCCATTGGGAAAGAAAGTTCCATTAAAATTGCTTTCAGACAATACCCTTAAAACTCATTGACTGAATTCCGGTGACTCTTGTCCAACGAAGAAATGATGGTAATTGAGACTGAAACTGTTACCTGATTGTGCAGGAAGGTCGGAAGGTTTTATAGCTATTCTGTTCATTGCAGTGTTTCCTCTGAACTCCCAGAAGTACATCTATTTTTTTCAGTTAAAATCTTACCTATTCTCTCGGTTCCATTGTGAGAATTAGAATCATCCAAGACTGGGAATGAAATAAGCTGAGGACTGGAACTGTTAGCTTGTACTCTAGCACCATGTTGCCTTCATTTGCAAAGCCACAGTGACACTAATCCATAACCTTACCATCACAATTATTTGAGTAGGCTGGAACTCTATTCCATGGAGCACAGGAAGATGAGGGATGATCTTATAGAGGTGTATAAAATCATGAGAGGAATAGATCGGGTAGATGCACAGAGTCTCTTACCCAAAGTAGGTGAATCGAGGACCAGAGGACATAGGTTCATGGTGAAGGGGAAAGATTTAATAGGAATCCAGGGAAAATGTTTTGACACAATGGTGATGGGTGTAATGAACAAGCTGCCAGAGGAGGTAGTTGAGGCAGGGACTGTTGCAAAGCTTAAGAAACAATGATACAGGTACGTGGATAGGACAGGTTTAGAGGGATATGGGCCAAGCGCAGGCAGGTGGGACTAGTGTAGCTGGGATATGTTGGTCGGTGTGGGCAAGTTGGGCCAAAGGGCTTGTTTCCACACTGTACCACTGTATGCCTCTATGACTCTGTTTACTAACATTATTTCCATCTGTTAGCCATTGATACTATCTCTGCAAGAACCGCTGCAATTCCTTCCCGAGCTCCCCACAAGGTCTGAAGATGCCCTGGAGATTTATCCCTCCTAATTCCCTTTCATCAGTGTAGGGGAATCATGAGCCATAGGTTTGATGAAACATTTAATAGGAACCTGAGGGGTAAGCTTTTCCACACAGAGGGTGGTGGGTACATGGAACGATCTGCCAGAGGAGTTCAGGCAGATGCAATAACAACATTTAAAATACATTTGGGCAGGAACGGTTTAGAGGGAAATGGACCAAAGGTGGCAATATGAGACTAGATTAGAAGGGCCATCTTGGTCAGCATGGACAAGTTGGGTTGAAGGGCCTGTTTCCATACGGTATGAGTCTATGAATATAACCATATAACCATATAACAATTACAGCACGGAAACAGGCCATCTCGGCCCTTCAAGTCCGTGCCGAACAACTTTTTTCCCTTAGCCCCACCTGCCTGCACTCATACCATAACCCTCCATACCCTTCTCATCCATATGCCTATCCAATTTATTTTTAAATGATACCAACGAACCTGCCGCCACCACTTCCAATGGAAGCTCATTCCACACCGCTACCACTCTCTGAGTAAAGAAGTTCCCCCTCATGTTACCCCTAAACCTCTGTCCCTTAATTCTAAAGTCATGTCCTCGTGTTTGAATCTTCCCTATTCTCAAAAGGAAAAGCTTGTCCACATTAACTCTGTCTATCCCTCTCATCATTTTAAAGACCTCTATCAAGTCACCCCTTAACCTTCTGCGCTCCAGAGAATAAAGACCTAACTTATTCAACCTATCTCTGTAACTTAGCTGTTGAAACCCAGGCAACATTCTAGTAAATCTCCTCTGTACCCTCTCTATTTTGTTGACATCCTTCCTATAATTGGGTGACCAAAGCTGCACACCATACTCCAGATTTGGTCTCACCAACGCCTTGTACAATTTTAACATTACATCCCAGCTTCTGTACTCAATGCTCTGATTTATAAAGGCTAGCATACCAAAAGCTTTCTTTACCATCCTATCTATATGAGATTCCACCTTCAAGGAACTATGCACGGTTATTCCCAGATCCCTCTGTTCAACTGTATTCTTCAATTCCCTACCGTTTACCATGTACGTCCTATTTTGATTTGTCCTGCCAAGGTGTAGCACCTCACATTTATCAGCATTAAACTCCATCTGCCATCTTTCAGCCCATTTTTCCAACTGGCCTAAATCACTCTGTAGACTTTGGAAATCCTCTTCATTATCCACAACACCCCCTATCTTGGTATCATCTGCATACTTACTAATCCAATTTACCACCCCTTCATCCAGATCATTGATGTACATGACAAACAACAAAGGACCCAACACAGATCCCTGAGGCACCCCACTAGTCACCTGCCTCCAACCCGACAAACAGCCATCCACCATTACCCTCTGGCTTCTCCCATTCAGCCACTGTTGAATCCATCTTGCTATTCCTGCATTTATACCCAACAGTTGAACCTTCTTAACCAACCTTCCATGGGGAACCTTGTCAAAGGCCTTACTGAAGTCCATATAGACAACATCCACTGCTTTACCCTCGTCAATTTCCCTAGTAACCTCTTCAATATGATATCCAACTTAATTACAGCGGGGTTAGAGGCAAGAGGGATCTGTTTCATTTCATTTCGGAGTCACGTGTGACTTCGTGAAGAACCTGCCAGCACGCATGCGTGACATATCGTCGCAACGCATTGCTGCCGACGGCTGGAGGGGAGCGCGGCTCCCCACCAGCCCTTCAGAGGGCCGACTCAGGTAAGGCTAAGCCGCCTAGAGTTGGTGTTCCTGTTGTGGCGAGTGTTTTCTCTCCATACAGGAACATGGAAGGAGTAAGGGCCAGGACATCCGCAGGAGTCGCCGGCCACTTATCCCGGAGCCCTCCTCAACGGCTGCACCTGCGAGTCGGGCCGGGAAATAGGCGTGGAAGTCGGGGAGCCCTGTCACTACAGGGCCCGACCCGCCGATACACCGGAGCTCCAGTGATGGTTCGAGGAGCAGGATTACGGTGTGCCACCGGAGCAGGTAGACCCTGTCTCCGTATAGAGGTCGCCAACGGGCTCGTTGGTCAACCTGGGCTAGGGCTCGCGCGCTGCTGCACGGCCCTTCTCCCTGAGCCCTCGGAGGAGAGGGAGGGATGGGGCCCGTAAGCCTAACCCTTTAGAGACAAAGGCGTCACCTGCCGCTAAAATGCGGACTGGTGTAATGGCGGGACTCAAGTCCACTGGGAGACCTATCAGGACCAGTGGACTCCCCAACCAACGAAACCGGGAAGAGTCCCCCGTGGATGGGAGGACGGGACCATGCGTCGGCTAGGCCCACGATGTGGGCAGCCGGCAAGCCCGCGCAGGCGTCGGGTCACCACGCCGGGGCGTTGGGTGCCGACCACTCACCGCGTTTGCCCTCCGTGGCAGCGGGATCGAGCTCCGCCAAGGAGGCGTTTGAGCACACCTCCCACGCGGGAATCGCTCAGTTTTGCTGCGGCGGCTGGTAGCGACAACTTCCGGCACCGGGTTCACCTCGACGAGGTGCAGGCCGATGAACGGAGCCTCATCAGTTCAGCAGAACATGAGGACTCCGGCCGCCCGAGTTCTAAGGGCGAGGGGCGTATTGACCGGATGGAGCGGATGTTGGAGCTCCTCCTGCAACAGAATCAACGGGAGGAAGCATCCAGCTCCAGAGGGCACAAGGAGGTTTCACCATCGTCAGCAGGAGCCTGAGGCAGCCAGAGGATGAGGACGTTTTGGACCATACACCAGCTACATCGGAGGGCAGCAGGAAGAACTCCTCGATGTAACGGCAAAATTCGCATTATCAGAGACATCGGGACTACCCCTCAACCCCAAACTGGCTGCCACCGTGGACTTCCTGACCAACCATCAGCTCCAGGAGGAGGTCCTATCGGAGGCCATAAAACAGGCACAAAGCCCAGCGAACTGCAACTCCCTTCAACAAGCCCATAGTCAATACGCCAATCTGGGGCAACATCAGCCCAAGGATCAGGACCGAGGAGATGGAGCTCCAGCGGATCCTGAAGCTGCTCACTGCTGGGTTTACCGCGTTTGCGCGGTCGGTGGACGGGGAGGATCTGAGCACCAAGCAGGAGGATGCTCTGGCTCTATTGTGTACCACACAGTATGAGATAAACGCCTTCAGGAAGAGCGTCATCAAACCCACGCTGTACCCAAAATTTGCGGGGTTATGCAAAGCACCTCCTACGCCGCCACCCAGACAGTTGTTCGGGGAAGACCTCCCGAAGAGGGTCAAGGAGCTGGATGACCATGCTAAGACGGTGGGACTCATGCGGTCACATATCTCGACCAGGCAGCAGGCCAGGGAGTGCTGTTTTTCAGGCCACAAGGCCCTGCCGTTAGACCAGCAAGGACCTACGCTCCAGCTCCGCCTCAATTTCAGCAGCCTCAACAACCTAGGCCTTTTAGGGCTAGGGCCCCAGCGGCCAGCATGGAAAATGCGGACGCCGCATTATCAGCTCAATCCAGCACCACCACATCCGGCCAAACATATCAAGGTCCGCCGATAACCATGAAGGTAAGGCGGTCTGGATTTCATGCACCTGCATGTTTAACTTCACATGTTGGTGGGAGACTACGGCTCTTTCCGGAGGCATGCGGAACCATCACTTCTGATGAGTTTATCTTACAAAGTATTCAAGGCCATGAGATTGAATTCATCAATGGTAAAATCCCTCCATCCCAGCATATGCCAGATCGGAAATTTACACTGTCCAGCAAAGAGCGGCAGTAGGCTATGCTGAAATTTTAAGGCTACAAGGGAAAAGGATAGAAAGAACTATACACGAACCAATTGAATTTGTATCCAACGTAATTACAAAAACCAAGAGGGATGGAGGATGTCGGGTTATTTTTGATTTGACCCATTTGAATACTTTTGTAGAATATACCCATTTCAAAATGGAAACGTTCCAGACAGCCAAGTTATTGGGTTCTGAGGGCAGCTTTGTGGCATGCATTGATTAAAAGATGCATGCTATTCAGTATCCATTCCGAAACACCACAGGAAGTTCTTGCAATTTATCTGGATGGATCAGCTCTGGCAATACAGAGCTTTGCCAAATGTGCTTACACAGCCCTAGATTATTTACTAAATTGCTCAAACCAATACTGGCTACACTAGGAGACAAAATCACATAGTGTTGGCCTATCTAGGTGATGTCCTAATTATTGGGAATCAGCGGAACTGGCAGTTTCAGCCACCGTGGAAATTTTTTCAGGAAATGGGGTTCATTATCCATCCAGATAAATCAAAGTCCTGCCCTTCACAGGTCAAGGGTTATCTGGTGTTTACGGTGGATTCCAATCGCGTGAGGGCCACCATACCAACTAACTAGGTTGGGGATGTCACCCAAGTATGCAAGGATCTAGTCTGGGCCAGTATACCATCAATTAGACAAACTACTAAGGTGATTGGCAAGATTGTAGCTTTTTTTCCAGCTGCCCAATACGGGCCTTTGCATTATCAAAATTTGCAGAGAGCCAAGATCTCAACGTTAAAACTGAACGCTAGACATTTCGATAGACCAATGCAGCTGCCTCTCAAGGCACAGATTGAGTTACAATGGTGGATTGACAATATTTATGACTCACTTAAACCCATCATTTTGGCCAATCCGATGGTATACTTACAAACAGACGCAAGCTCCCATGGCTGGGGAGCTACGGACAACTACTCTAGTTGTGAGGGCAGATGGGACACCCTTGAATCTACCCTGTTGTTGTCACAAGGGATAAACTATTTGGAGATGCTAGGAGCATTTCACGGACTTCGAGCTTATCGTTCTAACCTTACTGATGCTCATGTCCATCTCCAAATAGATAATACCACTGCGGTGGCATATCTAAACCATATGGGCGGTACCAGGTCAATTTCATGTGATGAATTGGCAAATTCAATTTGGCTCTGGTGTGTTCGACGGAATATTTGGATTTCAGCTACCTATTTACCAGGTGAGCTCAATACAGTGGCGGACACCAGGTCACGCAAATTCAATGACAACATCAAGTGGATGTTGAATCCCCAAATATCCGCTAAAATTACAGCCAAATTTGGTGAACCGGATATCGACCTCTTTGCGTCACGGTTGAACCATCAGGTACCAACATACGTTCGTGGGAACCAGATCCTGGGGCAATGGCGATGGATGCGTCTCGCTGGACTGGGGGAAATGGGTTTCTATGCATTTCCTCCATTTTGTCTCATCAGTCGGGTGTTGCGGAAAATCCAGACAGATGCTGCTAAGGGCATTCTTATCATACCCGACTGGCCTACGCAGCCATGGTATCCGGTGGTCCTTGATATGATCAGTCAACCTTGGATCCTCTTAGAGGGCTGCCCACAATTGGTAACAAACCCTGTGTCAGGGGAACCACATCCCTGCCACAGTCATCTCAACTTATTGGCTTGCAGGTTCTGAACAGGCCATTACTGCGGTATGGCCTATCATCTAGAACCATGGATACCATCGGAGCGTCATGCTGGGAGTCCACCAGGCGGCAATACCTCTCTCACATCCGGAAATGGGAAACCTACTGCGGCCGCTCCCACATTGCATACGACGCTGTAACCATAACCGACGTATTGGAATTCTGGCGGGGTTGCATCATAATGAACACCTGAGCTACAGTGCCATCAACAGCGCCATGAGTGCGCTGTCATTCTACCTCAATATTGAGGTAGGATCCAACAGGCTGGTGTCCAGACTCATGCGGGGAATATTCAATTCCAATCCGCCCAGACCACGCTATAATATCACCTGGGATATCGGGAAAGTATTAACCCTGCTCAGGACGTGGTCGCCCATGGACGGGCTAGAGCTGGACAAACTCACCCTGAAGCTGGTGATGTTACTGGCACTGACTTCAGCGCAGAGGGTACAGACACTCCACAAAATCCAGATCGACAGGATGATCTCTACCCCTGCGGAAGTAGCCTTCGTCATAGACGAGCTACTCAAGCAGCATAGACCTGGGTTCACAGGGCTGCAGCTGAAGTTCCTGGCATACCCCGCTGATGCACGGCTATGTTTAGCCGCCCATATCTGTCACTATGTGAAAGTGACGAGAAAACTGAAGGAATGGAGAAACCTCACCATAGAGTGACGGTCCAGACGATATCCAGGTGGCTCAGGATCGTCTTGGGTAAGTCACGTGTTGACACTAATATCTTCAAATCCCATTCCACCAGGGCTGCATCAACGTCGGCGGCAAGGGTCATGGAGGTGCCCATGTACCATATTCTTGCCACAGTAGGGTGGCGAACGAAGCCACCTTCCAGCGGTTCTACAATAAATCTGTTGCCGCTCCTCTACAGTTCGCGGAGGCCGTGCTGAATGCAGGTCAAGAACGTGGAGATGTCCCCGAATGAGGGGTTTTCTTTTGTTGTTAACAAATGTTGCTCTTATTTTTCAGTACAAGCAGTGTGGAAAGTTGATTACTCCTATCCATCCTTATAAGTGGTGTGTGACAGCATGGACGTGGTCCAGGGCATGGAATCACAGAGCTTTGAAGTCTTCACGAAGTCACTCACGTGACTCCGAAATGAAATAGTAAGATTAAACGAGAACTTACCAGTTCGAAGGTTGATCTTTATTTTATGAGGAGTTGCGATGAGGGATTTCGTGCCCTCCGCTCCCAACCCTCGATCATAATCAACTGGTAATTAGAGTCTCTTCAATCTTACTATGCCAAATCATTTCTGTTGTAGTTTCTGTGATTCCACACCGCTACTTTGAAGAATGTTGCGCATGCGTGCTGGCGGGTTCTTCACGAAATCCCTCATCGCAACTCCTCATAAAATAAAGATCAACCTTCGAACTGGTAAGTTCTCGTTTAATCTTACTATTATATGGGTTGATGGTCGTGAGGTTGTCATAGGTTCAGAACACGTAGGAGCAGAATTAGGCCATAGTGGCACAGCAGTAGAGTCACAGAGTGGTACAGCACCGGAACAGCCTCTTCAGCCAAACTTGCCCTTGCCCACCAACATGTCCCAGCTACACTAGTCCCACCTGCCTTCATTTGGACCATCTCCCTCCAAATCTGTCCGATCCATGTATCTGTCTAATTGTTTCTTAAATGTTACAATAGTCCTTGCCTCAACTACCTCCTCTGGCAGCTTGTTCCATACACCCACCACCCTTTGTGTGAAAAAGTTACCCCTCAGATTCCTATTAAATCTTTCTCCCCTCATCTTAAACCCATGTCCTCTGGTTCTCGATTCCCCTACTCTGGGCAAGAGACTCTGTGCATCTACCCGATCTATTCCTCTCATGATTTTATACACCTCTATAAGATCACCCCTCATCCTCCTGACCTCCAGGGAATATTGTCCCAGCCTACTCAACCTCTCCCTATAGCTCATACCCTCTAGTCCTGGCAACATCCTCGTAAGTGTTTGCTGTACCCTTTCCAACTTGACAATATCTTTCCTATAACACCGTGTCCAGAACTGAACACAATACTCTAAATGCGGCCTCACCAACGTCTTATGCAACTGCCACATGACCTCCCAACTACTCTGACTGATGAAGGCCAATGTGCCAAACGCCATTTTGACCAATCTAACTACTGTGATGTTACCATCAAGGAACCATGCACCTGTACTCCTAGATCCCTCTACTCTACAACACTACCCAGAGGCCCACCATTCACTGTGTAGGTCCTGCCCATGTCAGACTTCCCAAAATGCAACACCTCACCTTTTTCTGTGTTGAATTCCATCAACCATTCCGCAGCCCACCTGAGCAATCGATTAAGATCCTGCTGCAATTTTTCACACCCATCTTCACTATCTGCAAAACCACCCACTTTGGTCTAATCTGCAAGCTTGCTAATCTTGCTACGTACGTTCTCATCCAAGTTGCTGCCTCACAGCTCCACGGGCTCTGTCTGTATAGAGATTGTGCATTCTCCCTATGACCATGTGGGCTTCCTCCGGGTCCTCCGGTTTCATCCCACATCCCAAACAAGTGCAGGTTTGTAGGTTAATTGGCTTCTGTAAATTGTCCCTAGTGTAAGGAGGACTCATTGGGCCGAAGGGTCTGTTTGCACACTGTATCTGTAAACTAAATTAAAAAGTCAATCTACAGAGTCTGTTCTGTGAATAAGCCTGAAGAAGCTGATGGTGAACAATGTGGGCCGCGGAACCGACTTTATCGGCTAGACATGTTTCAATATCTCCGGCTTTGGACGAGGCACTGCTGCGCTCTAAGCGACCTGGGCGTGGGTGTTGGAGAGCCGGGCGGAGGGAGGGATGGAAGCAGAAGCAGCGGCGGGGGCAGGGCTGGCAAGTTGCTCTCTGCAGTTCCGGCCATGGAGAAGCCTCAGTGCAAGAGTCCCGGGCCGTCGGAGGCCTCGGAAGCGTTGCGCCGCTGCCGTGAGAGTCTCTGCATCAAATTTTCCCAGGTGACCGGCATGGACCAGGCTGTGGCTCAGTGCATCCTGGAGGACAAGCAGTGGCTGCTGGAAGTAAGCACCAAGCACTGGGTAGAAGCGGTGGTAGATAGTGGCCTTCAAATGGGGGTGATTGGAGAAAGCATCCCTCTTGCCTGCTAGATTATCGGTTACCGATGTTGGGGGAGTCCTGAACCAGGGGTCACAGTTTAGGAATAAGGGGTAGGCTATTTAGGACTGAGATGTTTCTATGTTTCTATGAGGACAAACTTTCTTCACCCGGAGCGTTGTGAATCTGTAGAATTCTCTGCCACATAAGGCAGTGCAGGCCAATTCACTAGATGTTTTCAAGAGAGAGTTACATTTAGCTCTTGGGGCTAGCGGAATCAAGGGATTTGGGGAAAAAACAGGAAAGGGGTACTGATTTTAGATTATATTGAATGGCAGTGCAGGCTTGAAGGGCCGAATGGCCTATTCCTGCACCAATTTTCTATGTTTGTATGCATGAGTATAGGGCAATAAAACTCGACCGCTTGATTTTGAAGCATTCATGCATGGTGGAGGTATAATGTAGTCATAGAGTGATACAGTGTGAAAACAGGCCCTTCGGCCCAACTTGCCCACACCCGCCAACATGTTCCAGCTAAACTACCTGCTTTTGGTCCATATCAACTCCAAACTTGTCCTATCCATGTATCAGTCTAACTTGTTCCATACACCCACCGCCCTTTGTGTGGGAAAAGATACCCCTCAGATTCCTATGAAATCTTTTCCCCTTCACCTTAAATCTGTCCTCTGGTCCTCGATTCACCTTCTCTGGGCAAGAGACTCAGTGCATTAAAATGTTATTTCTAATGCATTTTAGATTCTTCGAAAGACTTTTAAAAGAGTAATGTTTCCACAAACATGTACGCCCTTTATTAATGTCATGGTTTGATGATTCTAAATTCAAATCAAAATGAAATATACGTCAAAAGGAGAACGCATACTTTCAAAATACTCTGATTTTTTCCCTCGAACAAAACGTAATTTGTATGAATTTGCAAAACCAGGAAATGTTATGATTATTTCTTGTCCCTTTTTCCAACTACAAACACAAATAAAATAGCACTTGATATTAATACCCATTTAAAAGTTTGTTGTCACATTTTCTGTGCTGTGGAAGGCACTGGCATTGATTGGTGGGGGGGGGGGGAATGGGGAATATATCCCTCCACTTTTTGAGGTGGGGGATGGCCTGTATTATTATCCCCCAGTTGTTGGAGGTCGAGCACTAACGGAAATAATAATCACTTCCTTCTATCTCTCATGTAGGCCCGACATTATCTTAAAAATACTCCTAACAAAAAACATTGAAATCATACTTCTACAATGAACTAAAACATGATTTTAATACATCAAATGTCAAAATGTCCCTACCCCTCCTACAGCCTCCCCCCGCTCGCCGGGTAGCCCCAAGGCTGGTGATCGGTGATCGCTCAGATCCCCCCCTTGCAAAAGCGCTCCGCGGCCCCTGAACATGGTCTTCAACAGATCACTGACCCCATGTGAGATTGCGGAAGTAATCCATGGGTTAGGGTCTCTGTGGAAAATGAGTCTAAAGTACAGATCTTAACTTCTTGGTTGTGCAGTCACATTGGAAGACAACTGTGGTAAACTATTAAACAGCTTGAACCAGATTTACATCAGACCAGAGCATTAACAGCGTAGCATGTTGAACAAACAACTCTGTAGAAGGCCAATGGACCTTGTTTAGTTTTGATATAATACCCATTATTATTTATTTACGCAAAGTACAAATCTGTTATTTGGCGACATTTTTGTTTACATTCATGAAAAACTGGAATGAAACACAGAATGGCATTGTGTAAAACGTTCCATTATAGGAAGCGTATAACGTTGTGTTTGATTTGTGTGGAAGATATCGATCAGGGTACTTACTCGGAGCCGTGGCGGTTGAATTAACACCATCTGCAATTAAATAAAAGAAATTCAATGAGAATTGCAATGTGCAAACTAAAGCCAACATGGTCCAGAAAATAGACACAAAATGCTGGAGTAGCTCTGTCTGAAAAAGGGTCTCGACCCGAAACGTCACCCATTCCTTCTTTCCAGAGATGCTGCCTGTCTCGCTGAGTTACTCCAGCATTTTGTGTCTATCTTCAGTGTAAACCAGCATCTGCAGTTCCTTCCAACATATATATTGTACAGTTTGGTGAGATAGTCAACTCTATTGCGATTCAATTCACAAAAATTGGCCTCACTCCTCAGCTATACTATACTATACTATACCATAACCATATAACCATATAACAATTACAGCACGGAAACAGGCCTTCTCGGCCTCCAGTCCATGCTGACCATTCATTTTCCCCTAGTCCCATCTACCTGCACTCAGACCATACCCCTCCATTCCCTTCCCGTCCATATACCTATTCACTTTACCTTTAAATGTTAAAATCGATCCTGCCTCCACCACTTCTGCAGGAAGATCATTCCACACAGCCACCACTCTCTGAGTAAAGAAGTTCCCCCTCATGTTACCCCTAAACTTCTGTCCCTTAATTCTCATGTCATGCCCTCGTTTGAATCTTCCCTACCCTCAATGGGAAAACTTATCCACGTCAACTCTGTCTATCCCTTTCATCATTTTAAAGACCTCAATCAAGTCCCCCCTTAACCTTCTGTGCTCCAAAGAATAAAGACCTAACTTGTTCAACCTTTCTCTGTAACTATACTATACTATACTATACTATACTATACTCCTCAGCACATCTATACTATTACTAAAACTCTCATCTTTACCACTTCCAATCTGCGTTGTAATCAAAGTTGCGCAAAAGCGTTACCCTATATCGCTAGGATTTTTTGCCACCTTACTCATCATCCTCCTCTGCTCCAAGCCACCAAGTTGTGTTGCAATCGGTGATATATGAGAAAAGTTATGAAGGTTTAAAAAATCGTGAGATCAGCAGATTTGTTCCCTCGCCTGTCAGTCACCATGAAGGTAACGCCCCTTCCGGCACCCGCTGGAGAATAAAGACCCGGAGGCGGGGCTGAATGAACAGTGGAGTCGGGAAAGCCGCTGTGTGGAGTCGGGAGGTGCTGTTGACAGAAACACTATTGTGCAGTACCACCTATATTGTACCCGAAACTGCACCCAACATGTGGTACACCTCCAGATTCAGGGACGGTTTATCAACTATCATTAGGCAACTGAACCATCTCATTGGAGACCCTCGGACTATCTCTAATCAGACTTTACTGGACTTCATCTTGTACTAATCACTATTCCCTTTATCCTGTATCTGTCCACTGTGGATGACGTTAATAATCATGTATTGTCTTTCTGCTGACCAGTTCGCACGCAACATGAGCTTTTCACTGTACCTCAGTACACGTGACAATAAACTGATCTAAAACTAGACAGTGACAGACCTCACAGGCTATCATCCCACTAATGCTACATTCAAGCCTCTTTTACCAGTTCCACCCTCAGCTTCTTTCCCCCTCGTTCATTCTATCAACCTATTGATAACATTCACTTCAGTCACCACTCCCTGGGCTGACAGCATGTCAGAATTCTGTGTAAAAGGTCACAGAGGAAGCTGGTGAGGACTTTGTGGCCTCTCCTGCCCCCTAGTGGGTTTTGCCCAATTGTACATTAACAGATATCACTGTAGCAATCAGAAGCAAAATACTTTATACTTCTAACATATAATTCATCTGCAAGTCGAAACGGTAGTAAAGAAAGCAAACTCCATGATGCCATTTATTTCAAGAGGGCTTGTACACAAAAACAGGGATGTGATGCTAAGGCTCTATGAGGCGCTGGTAAGGCATTTGGAATATTGTGAGCAATTTTGGCCACCATATCTGAGGATGTCCTGGTTCTGGAGAAGAGGAGGTTTACAAGAATGATCCCAGGAATGAACAAATTAACATATAGTGCGCGTTTGTCGGCACTGGGCCTGTACTCGCTGGAGTTCAGAAGAATGAGGGGGGACCTCATTGAAAAAGAATAGTGAAAGGCTTGGATAGAGTGGATTTGGACAAGATGTTTCCACTCATGGCAGAGTCTAGGACTAGAGGTTAAATTAAAGAATTAAAGGACATTTTTTTACGAAGATGAGGAGGAATTTCTTTAGTCAAAGGGTGGTGAATCTGTGGAATTCTTTGCCACAGAAGGCTGTGGAGGCCAAGTCAGTGGATATTTTTAAGGCAGAGACAGATAGATTTTTGATTGGTACGGGTGTCAGAAGTTATGGGGAGAAGGCAGGAGAATGGGGTTCGGAGGGAGAGATAGATCAGCCGTGATTGAATGGCGGAGTAGACTTAATTCTACCTAATTCTACTCCTATCATTTATGACTTAATGACCTTATAATTAGTGCTTCGTATGTATAAGAGGTTAACAGCAACTGTGGTTCTTTGAGAATAGTTTAGGCCAAGTTTCAACAAACCATCTCTTTGTGCTCCAGAATACGTTAAACCAAAGTCTGTTTCATGTTAAAATAAAAAGACACACAGGGGTGGAGTAACTCAGTTGGTCAGGCAACATCTCTTAAGATCAGCTGAGGACATAGGACATAGATTTAAGGTGGATGGGAAACGATTTCAAGAGGACATAGGTTTGATGTGAAGGTGAAAAGATTTCATAGGAATCTGAGGGGAGACATTTTCACACAAAGCGGGTTGGGTGTATTGAACAAGCTGCCAGAAGAGGAAGTTGAAGCTGGGACTATCCCAACATTGAAGAAACTGTTAAACAGGTACATGGTTAGGACAGGTTTGGAATGATACGGACCAAATGCAGGCAGGTGGGACAAGTGTAGCTGGGACATGTTGGTCGGTTGGGGGAAATATCAGCGATATTTCTCTAAACTAAACTACGCCACTTGCTTTTTAAATTCTAGATTACTTAATTTCCCTAGATGCTGCGATAAAATGTACAATTTGTGTGTTCAGATCAGCGTCATTCGACCACTGATTTCACAACACCTACCCATGTTCAATGTGAAGAAGGGTCTCGACCAGAAACTTCACCTATCCATGTTCTCCAAAGATGCTGCCTGACCCGCTGGGCTACTCTAGAACTCTGTCCTGTCAACACCATTCCCGTTACTTTCCAACGGCTCCACTGCTGCTGCCTACACAGTTGAAAACAAGCCCTCATCTTACAAGAGCTGCTGATGGTGCTTGCATCATCACCCAGTCATCCTCTCAACTACCATATCACTTGCAACATCTCTACAAACCTCCTCTTTTTCACTTCTTTATTTGCCACACATTCATCCTACTTCTCATTTTTTGCAAATTGTGTTTTTTGAATAAAGTTTCAATTTGATTCTGTATTTTTTTAAATAAGGCTCCTAAGACCCTAGTCGTACCAGTTTCAGTCATCTTGTTGAGTCTCATTGTCTGTAACTCGTTTTCACCTAGCCCACAGCTAACAATGGCCTGTTTCCTTTATCATATGCCATCTATATCTTTTGTTTCCCTTTTCCCTGGCTCTCAATCTGAAGAAGGGTCTCAACCCGAAACGTCAACTATTCCTTTTCTCTGGAAATGCTGTCGGACCTGCTGAGTTACTCCAGCTTTTTATGTCTTTCTTCACTCTTAATGTTCAGTTGAGGGCAGTTGACTGTCAAGTGTACCGAAGTACAATGAAAAGCATTTTGGCTTAGTGCTATCCATCTGTCAAATATTATAGATCACGTGTCCAGGTTATATACCTGTTGTGCTGTTGTAAGTAAGAATTTCATTTTTCAGTTTTCGGGGCATATGACAATAAAACACTTGATTTTTGAATCTTTTGTTTAGATTGGAAACTCTAGTTTGGTCCGTCACATTGATCCTGCTGGAAGTTTTTCTTCCTACTTAAGCAGTTTCTCAATTGGCACCATTAAAATAGACTTTCAATTCACCAAGTTTTCAGGATCCTGTGCTAATATGGTGTACATCACAGCACCTGATATACTGTAACCATAATCAAAGGGAAATACAGGCACTGCATGTTTTATGCATTTAACGTGCATTTATGAAATAATGTGCAGGTTTAACTAATGCAAAACCTAATTTACACATTATAACCATATAACCATATAACAATATCACTTTACCTTTAAATGTTAAAATCGATCCTGCCTCCACCACTTCTGCAGGAAGATCATTCCACACAGCAACCACTCTCTGAGTAAAGAAGTTCCCCCTCATGTTGCCCCTAAACTTCTGTCCCTTAATTCTCATGTCATGCCCTCTTGTTTGAATCTTCCCTACCCTCAATGGGAAAAGCTTATCCACGTCAACTCTGTCTATCCCTTTCATCATTTTAAAGACCTCAATCAAGTCCCCCCTTAACCTTCTGCGCTCCAAAGAATAAAGACCTAACTTGTTCAAATCTTGTATTGTATTAAGTTCAGGGTGAGCTCATCAGTGATGGAGCAGTGATCAGCACGTATTGGATGAGTGCATTTCAACTTGTTTTCCATGAACACCATGCATTTCAGAACAACACAACACACTCAGCCCAAACTTGCCATCACATCTGATCAGCAGGATATCAAAAACTCCATTAGCCAGCTAGGAAACTCCCTGAGAGATTTCAATTAAATTTCTCCCTCACACTGTCTGGCTTCACAGACTTATATCAAAAAGAGGCAAGGAAACAAAATGACACAAATATAATGTTGCATTCTGAGAGCAAGCAGAACGGACTGGCAACCATCACTGATGTTGGGAAGATCAGTCAAGACGTTGTTAACTACAAAGGGTGGCAATCTCTCTTTGCTTTGACTTCAGATTTCTGATGTTCTCGGACGCCATTCAGACCATCAAGTCTCCTGCGTCATTCAACCATGGCTGATCTATCTTTCCCTCTCAACCCCATTTGCCTGCCTTCTCCCCGTAACCTCTGACGCCTTTACAAATCAAGAAACCGTCAATCTCCGCCTTAGAAATACCCAAAGACTTGGCCTCTCTGTGGCAATGAATTCCACAGATTCACCACCCTCTGGCTAAAGAAATGAATTCTCATCTCCTTTCTAGGGGTACATCGTTTTATTCTGAGGCTGTGCCCTCTGGTCCCAGAGTGGAATCTTCATGTTGTAACGTTTTTGTTTAATTTTTGCGTTTTGAATTACGAGCCAGCATTCTGGAACATCGGCCCAGTATAATACGCAAGGTGCCAGCAATACACTGGATTCTCAGATACTAAAGATTAATATGGCTCCAAGCACCATTAGGGTCAGATCTTTAAGTTTCTACTGTATAATGTCAAGGCCGACAAGCACTGAACAAACTTTTTTTTTCATTTGAATATCGATGAATACAAATAAATTCAAGGTTGAAGGAAAAGTAAGGAGGTGCAGATGCTGAAACTCAGTGGGTCGGGCAGCATCTAAGGGGGGAATGACAGGTGATGTTTCGACTCAGGACCATTCTTCAGACTTCAAGGTTTGAGGATTAGATGCAGTCACTTGGAGAGTAGTCCCTCAAAAGTCTCTCCCTCCACCACGCTTAGAGTGAACTGATTATAAGCTACCTAAATCAGTATAATTGGACGCAAGTAAAAGAAGGACCCTGACCCAAAACTTCACCTTTTCCTCCAGAGTTGCTGCCTGACCCGCCGAGTTACTCCAGCACTTTGTGCCTATCCTTGGTACAAACCATCATCTGCAGTTCTTTGTTTCTACATTTTGGCTTATTCCACTGCAAAATCTCCTCAGGTTATGCCTGCTTTGAAGAAGTTCTCCTTCACTCTCAGATGGGAGCTGTGTAAGACCATCTCTCATTGGTTTCAACTCCAGTTCTTCGACACCCACCCGCTACTTTCAGTCTGAATAAGGGTCTCAATCCGAAACATCACTAATTATTTTCCTCCACAGATGCTGCCTGAGCTGCTGAGTTACTCCAGCACTCTGTGAAACGTCACCTATCCATGTTCTCCACAGATGCTGCCTGACCCGCTGAGTTACTCCAGCACTCTGTGAAACGTCACCTATCCATGTTCTCCACAGATGCTGCCTGACCCGCTGAGTTACTCCAGCACTCTGTGAAACGTCACCTATCCATGTTCTCCACAGATGCTGCCTGACCCGCTGAGTTACTCCAGCACTCTGTGAAACGTCACCTATCCATGTTCTCCACAGATGCTGCCTGAGCTGCTGAGTTACTCCAGCACTCTGTGAAACGTCACCTATCCATGTTCTCCACAGATGCTGCCTGACCCGCTGAGTTACTCCAGCACTCTGTGAAACGTCACCTATCCATGTTCTCCACAGATGCTGCCTGACCCGCTGAGTTACTCCAGCACTCTGTGAAACGTCACCTATCCATGTTCTCCACAGATGCTGCCTGACCCACTGAGTTACTCCAGCACTCTGTGAAACGTCACCTATCCATGTTCTCCACAGATGCTGCCTGACCCGCTGAGTTACTCCAGCACTCTGTGAAACGTCACCTATCCATGTTCTCCACAGATGCTGCCTGACCCGCTGAGTTACTCCAGCACTCTGTGAAACGTCACCTATCCATGTTCTCCACAGATGCTGCCTGGCCCGCTGAGTTACTCCAGCACTCTGTGAAACGTCACCTATCCATGTTCTCCACAGATGCTGCCTGACCTGCTGAGTTACTCCAGCACTCTGTGAAACGTCACCTATCCATGTTCTCCACAGATGCTGCCTGACCCGCTGAGTTACTCCAGCACTCTGTGAAACGTCACCTATCCATGTTCTCCACAGATGCTGCCTGACCCGCTGCGTTTCTCTAGCTTTTTGTGTCTCTTTGGTTTAAACCAGCATCTGCAGTTCGTTCCTACACATGTTTCTGATTACAGTTCAGTTTAAACAGGGCCATAAGAGAGCACTGTTAGCAGGTTCAGCCGTGGTTTTTCTTGCTTCTGGTTATTATTTTACTTCTTTTGAAACTTGCAGAGAAGGAAAGGGTGCAGTGCAATGTGGTCGAGAATCTAAATTATTCAAATGGCATAATTTGTGTGTTGCTATAGTGACCGTCCAACTTGTTAATCTATATCATTGCACAGATAAAATCATTGCTTCCCCAAAATGAGCTATCAGCTCCTCAGTGTCAACATACAACTACAAATTTCACATTCTTCAAAATAAATTAAAGTCATTTAATGCAGGAAGTTCAGTTTTTGTCCCAGTTCCTACAAAGTTGAGAAATCAGGAAGGTTTACAGTGAGAGGGGAAAGATTGAATCTGAACCTGAGGGGCAACTTGTTCACACTGAGGTTGATGGGTGTATGGAACGAGCTGCCAGAGGGAGTAGTTGAGGCAGGGACTATAACATTATTTAAAAGACATTTGGACAGGAGCATGGATAGGAAAGGGTTTGTTTAGTTTAGTTTAGTGATACAGCGCTGAAACAGGCCCTTCTGCCCACCGGGTCCCCTGCCTTCACACACTAGGGACAATTTACACGTACACCAACTCAATTAACCTACATACCTGTACGTATTTGGAGTGTTGGAGGAAATGGAAGATCTCGGAGACCACCTACGGGGTCACGGGAAGAATGTGTAAACTCCGTACAGGCAGCACCCGTGGTCGGGATCGAACCCAGGTCTCCAGTGTTGCACTCGCTGTAAGGCAGCAACTCTACCGCTGCGCCACCGTGATGCCCTTTAGAGGGTTATGGGCCAAATGTGGGCAGGTGGAACTTGATCAGGTTGGGGAAGTTGGGATGAAAGGCCTGTCTCTGTGCTGTATGACTACAAATGGACCAAGATTAAGCCTCAATGTGAACAATATCCAAACATTTTGTGGTGGGCAGGTGGGGAGTAGTGCAGGGAATAAAGGAGAGGCAATAACACTCTGGAGCTGATGTTCAATGATATTTCCCTTCAAACATGTACAAATACAGAAGAATGACAAAACAAACACAAATCAATATAGATATTGGATAAGCAGTAACTGGGCCATGGTCCAATTGTAGATTAGATTCCTCCTTGGCTGTTGCGCCAACTTGGGTAGATGTTGTTCTGGTGATATGAATCAGTCACAGGGTACAGAGGCCAATGCAGTGGGATCGGCCTTCCCCACAAATCTACCGCGAAGCCGGGAGAAGGAGTGAAGGATCATCAGGAGCCAGTGTGCTGGCGTTAACACGTGTGAAGCTGGGAGCAGCTGATAGAAAATAGACAATAGGTGCAGGACGAGGCCATTCGGCCCTTCGAGCCTGCACCGCCATTCAACGTGATCATGGCTGATCATCCACAATCAGTACCCCGTTCCTGCCTTCTCCCCATATCCCCTGACTCCGCTATCTTTAAGAGCCCTATCTAGCTCTCTGTTGAAAGTATCCAGAGAACCGGCCTCCACCGCCCTCTGAGGCAGAGAATTCCACCGACTCACAACTCTCTGTGTGAAAAAGTGTTTTCTCGTCTCCGTTCTAAATGGCTTGCCCCTTATTCTTAAACTGTGGCCCCTGGTTCTGGACTCCCCCAACATCGGGAACATGTTTCCTGCCTCTAGCGTGTCCAAGCCCTTAAAAATCTTATATGTTTCAATCAGATCTCCTCTCATCCTTCTAAACTCCAGTATACAAGCCCAGCTGCTCCATTCTCTCTACTCAGACTACAGCTACAGAACTTCAATCCTGCCTCTCTGGTGCCAGCCGCCAGTGGTAACTTTGGGGGGTACGGTGGCACAGCAGTAGAGTTGCTGCCTCACAGCGCCAGAGACTTGGGTTCGATCCTGACTAGGGTTGCTGCCTGTACGGAGTTTGTACGTTCTCCCTGGGACCGAGTGGGTTTTCTCTGGGTGCTTCGGTTTCCACCGCATTCCAAAATCATGCAGGTTTGTAGGTTAATTTGTAAGTAAATTGTGTGTAAATTATGCGTGCTTGACTTAATGACCTTGGACACTTTGGTAAGATACAGATCAAGCATCAACATTAGCAAGCTTAGTCTCACATAACTGAGACTTGTGAAGCTGCACGTACAAAGTGCATGGACATTTTCCATGGAACACACTTGAAACATATAAAACTTGCTACAATGCAGATCTGTGATTATCATCAAAGTCATGACTGCAGGCTTCCTGTGTTTCTGTTTCAAATTATTCTATTGAAAGAGGGAAGTTAAAAGAGCGATTGTAAAGGTGTCTGGTAAAGGTAAACTGAGTCAGAGTACAGTGGCAGAAACAAACATAAGGAGAAAAACCGATGCGTAACATTGCAGTGTAAACTTAAACGCAAATGAATAGATTATGTAAAAGCTTGGAGTTCCAGCATGGAATCAAGCCCTTTGGCCCACAACATCAGTCGACCATCGATCACCCGCTCACTCTAGTTCTATAATTCCACTTTCTTATCCACTCCCTACATACTAGGGGCAATTTACACAGGCCAACTAACCTGCAAACTTGGGATGTGGGAGGAAACCGGAGCACCCGGAGGAAACCCATGCGGGCACAGGGAGAACGTGCACACTCCGCACAGGCAGCAGTCGAGGTCAGGAAGGAACTGACGTCTCTGGCGCTGTGAGGAAGCGGCTGTACTAGTAGGTGTAGACTGCGTACCGGGGTCTACACAGCTGCAGGATTTGTTCCTGCATCCACGTGACACTTAAATGTATAAAACATAACTCGCTGCTCACAGTCACTGTGCTTTCTCTTCCTCCTCCTTGAAGCAGAAGTGCCCCTTCATAGAAACATAGAAACATAGAAAATTAGGAGCAGGAGTAGGCCATTCGGCCCTTCGAGCCTGCACCGCCATTCAATATGATCATGGCTGATCATCCAACTCAGAGTCCCGTACCTGCCTTCTCTCTATACCCTCTGATCCCCTTAGCCACAAGGGCCACATCTAACTCCCTCTTAAATATAGCCAATGAACTGGCCTCAACTACCCTCTGTGGCAGAGAGTTTCAGAGACCCACCACTCTCTGTGTAAAAAAAGTCCTTCTCATCTCGGTCCTAAAGGATTTCCCCCTTATCCTTAAGCTGTGACCCCTTGTCCTGGACCTCCCCAACATCGGGAACAATCTTCCTGCATCTAGCCTGTCCAACCCCTTAAGAATTTTGTAAGTTTCTATAAGATCCCCCCTCAGTCTCCTAAAATCTAGAGAGTATAAATCGAGTCTATCCAGTCTTTCTTCATAAGACAGTCCTGACATCCCAGGAATCAATCTGGTGAACCTTCTCTGCACTCCCTCTATGGCAACAATGTCCTTCCTCAGATTTGGAGACCAAAACTGTACGCAGTACTCCAGGTGTGGTCTCACCAAGACCCTATACAACTGAAGTAGAACCTCCCTGCTCCTATACTCAAATCCTTTTGCAATGAAAGATAACATACCATTCACTTTCTTTACTGCCTGCTGCACCTGCATGCCTACTTTCAATGACTGGTGTACCATGACACCCAGGTCGCGCTGCATCTCCCCTTTTCCTAATCGGCCACCATTTAGATAATAGTCTGCTTTCTTATTTTTGCCACCAAAGTGGATAACCTCACATTTATCCACATTACACTGCATCTGCCAAACATTTGCCCACTCACCCAGCCTATCCAAGTCACCTTGCAGTCTCCTAGCATCCTCCTCACAGCTAACACTGCCCCCCAGCTTAGTGTCATCCGCAAACTTGGAGATATTGCATTAAATTCCCTCATCCAGATCATTAATGTATATTGTAAATAGCTGGGGTCCCAGCACTGAGCCTTGTGGTACCCCACTAGTCACTGCCTGCCATTGTGAAAACGACCCGTTTACTCCTACTCTTTGCTTCCTGTTTGCCAGCCAGTTCTCTATCCACATCAATACTGAACCCCCAATACCGTATGCTTTAAGTTTATATACTAATCTCTTATGTGGGACCTTGTCAAAAGCCTTCTGGAAGTCCAGATACACCACATCCACTGGTTCTCCGCTATCCACTAGTTACATCCTCGAAAAATTGTGGAATCTTTCCACAAGATTCATCAGACATGATTTACCTTTCGTAAATCCATGCTGACTTTGTCCAATGATTTCACCACTTTCCAAATGCGCTGCTATCCCATCTTTAATAACTGACTGGCAATTTCCCCACTACCGATGGTTAGACTAACTGGTCTGTAATTCCCCGTTTTCTCTCTCCCTTCCTTCTTAAAAAGAGGGGTTACGTTTGCTACCCACCAATCCTCAGGAAATACTCCAGAATCTAAAGAGTTTTGAAAGATTATCACTTATGCATCCACTATTTCCGGAGCTACTTCCTTAAGTACTCTGGGATGCAGCCTACCTGGCCCTAGGGATTTATCGGCCTTTAATCCATTCAATTTACCCAACACCACTTCCCGACTAACCTGGATTTCACTCAATTCTTCCTTTGACCCGCGGTCCCCTGTTATTTCCGGCAGATTATTTATGTCTTCCTTAGTGAAGACAGAACCAAAGTAGTTATTCAATTGGTACGCCATATCCTTGTTCCCCATGATCAACTCACCTGTTTCTGACTGCAAGGGACCTACATTTGTTTTAACTAATCTCTTTCTCTTCACATATCTATAAAAACTTTTGCAGTCAGTTTTTATGTTCCCTGCCAGTTTTCTTTCATAATCTATTTTTCCTTTCCTAATCAAGCCCTTCGTCCTCCTCTGCTGGTCTCTGAATTTCTCCCAGTCCTCTGGTATGCTGCTTTTTCTGGCTACTTTGTACGCATCATCCTTTGCTTTGATACTATCCCTGATTTCCCTTGTTATCCACGGATGCACTACCTTCCCTGATTTATTATTTTGCCAAACTGGGATGAACATTTTTTGTAGTTCATCCATGCAGTCTTTAAATGTCTTCCATTGCCTATCCACCGTCAACCCTTTTAGAATTGATTGCCAGTTAATCTTGGCCAATTCACGTCTCATACCCTCAAAGTTACCTTTCTTTAAGTTCAGAACCATTGTTTCTGAATTAACAATGTCACTCTCCATCCTAATGAAGAACTCAACCATATTATGGTCACTCTTGCCCAAGGGGGCACACACAACAAGACTGCTAACTAACCCTTCCTCATTACTCAATACCCAGTCTAGAATAGCCTGCTCTCCTCTACATATTGAATTTAGATAACTATCCCGCATACATTCCAAAAAATGCTCTTCCTCAGCGCCCCTGACAATTTGATTCACCCAATCTATATGTAGATTGAAGTCACCCATTATAACTGTTTTGCCTTTGTCGCACGCATTTCTAATTTCCTGTTTGATACCATCCCCAACTCCACTACTACTGTTAGGTGGCCTGTACACAACACCCACTAGCGTTTTCTGCCCCTTAGTGTTTCGCAGCTCTACCCACACCGATTCCACATCCTCCACGCTAATGTCCTTCCTTTCCATTGCATTAATCTCCTCTCTAACCAGCAACGCTACCCCACCTCCTTTTCCTTTCTCAATCCCTCCTGAATATTGAATATCCCTGGATGTTCAGCTCCCAGCCTTGGTCACCCTGGAGCCATGTCTCCGTGATCCCAACTGTAGCATAATCATTAATAGCTATCTGCACGTTCAACTCATCCACCTTATTACGAATACTCCTTGCATTGAGACACAAAGCTTTCAGGCTTGTTTTTACAACGCTCTTACCCCTTATACAATTATGTTGAGAAGTGGCCCTTCTTGATTTTTGCCCTGGTTTTGTCTGCCTGCCACTTTTACTTTTCACCTTGCTCCCTATTGCTTCCACCCTCGTTTTACACCCACCTGCCTCTCTGCTCTTGTACCCATCCCCCTGCCACATTAGTTTAAATCCTCCCCGACAGCACTAGCAAACACTCCCCCAAGGACATTGGTTCCATTCCAGCTTCAAGAGGTAACTAGTGATCCGACAAGTTTTAGAAATTCGCCTTGCTTGGTGTGGGAAAATATAAAAAGACCCAAAGTGCTGGAGTAACTCAGCGGCTCAGGCAGCATCTGTGGAGGACATGGGCAGGTGACTTGTTTGTAAACCAGCATCTACAGGTCCTGTGTCTACACTTTGTTGCTCCACTGCAAAATCTCCTCAAGGTGTACATTTTACCGTTAAGAAACATTCTCCAATTACCAAAAGTAATTTTACAAAATGATAGGTTGCTTTATTTCCACCTGTTCCATTTGACTTTGGGTCATACGGAAGGGAAACAGGGTCATTTTCCGAACAAGGCTAGGAAGGTTTAGAGGGATGAGGGCCAAACGTGGGTAAATGGAACTTAGATTGGGCACCTTGGTCGGTATGTATGAGTTGGGCTGAAGGGCCTGTTTCCATGCCAACAAGATGCCCCATCTGAGCTAGTCCCACTTGCTCACATTTAACCCATGTCTTTCTTACTCATGTATCTATCCAATTATCTTTTAAATGGTGTTGTTAATCCTGCCTCAACTACCTCTGCTGATAGCTCGTTCCATACACCCACCAACCTCCGTGTGAAAAATTTGCCCTCAGGTTCCTATTAAATATTTTCTCCCTTCACCTTAAACCTATTTTTTCCTGTTCTTGCTCCCTCTACTCTGGATAAAAGACTATTTTACCCAATCCATTCCCTTCATGATTTTCTCTGATAACCCCTCATCTTCCTGCGCTCTAGGGAATAAAATCCTAACCTCTCACGATAGCTCAGGCCCTCGAGTCCTGGAAACATCCTTGTAAAGAAGCTTTAGGATTAGACATGGATATGCAGGGAATGTAAGGGCATGGATCACGTGCAGGCTGAGGAGATTAGTTGAAGTTGGCATCATGTTGGTCATGGACATTGTGGGCTAGAGGGCCTGTTCCTACACTTTGGACCAGAGATACAGCATGGAAACAGGGCCTTCATCCCACCGAGTCCGCACCGACCAGCGATCACTGCCTACACTAGCACTGTCCTACACACTAGGGACAATTTACAATTTACAGAAGCCAATTAACCTACAAACCTGCACTTCTTTGGGAAATGGTTGGAAACTGGATCACGCAGAGAAAACCAACGCGGTCACCAGGAGAACATATACGAGGATACAGACAGCACCCATAGTCAGGATTGAACCGGGGTCTCTGGCGCTGTGAGGCAGCAACTCTACTGCTACGCCACTGCGCTGCACTCTTCCATAGTTGCAACGTTCTGTGCACCCTTGCCAGCTTGTTTCTAAACTTTGATCAGCAACAAAGTCAAGTCAGATTTTGGTTTGACTGTGTAGGGTGGCAACATAACCCTTGGAACAATTCATCACCGAGTCATTGTGTGCAGGTTACTTTGGTACTACAGTGGTACATGACTAACAGGAATGGAGCCATGTGCAGGAAGGAACTGCAGATGCTGCTTTAAACTGAAGATACTCACAAAGCGCTGAAGTTACTCAACAGGTCAGGCAGCATCTCTGGAGAAGAGGAATAGGTGACGTTTCAGGTCGTAACAGTTTGAAGAAGGGTCACAACCCGGAACGTCACCTATTCCTTCTCTCCAGAGATGCTGCCTGACCCGCTGAGTTACTCCAGTTTCCTGTGTCTAACAAAGAGGGTACGTGGCCTCCGAGAATGAGCGTGAGTTTGTTTCCCGCTTGCATGTCTATGGACATTACATGACACCGACACTTGCCATGAAACGCATTGTATAAACTATGCGTGGAGTCAGAGCGTACACTGCAGCCCATTCAGCTCACAGGAAGCACGGGACTGCTCTAGTTTAGTAATTAAATATATAGCATCTATTAACATTGACAGCATTTCACAAGCTTCTGTACAAGCCTGTAAGGGAGTGGTTTGCTGCTGGGTGTGGCTGGTGCTGACTGATCCAAACTTTCACTGCTACTTTCTGCAAACATAGAGCTATTCTGATACATTTATATTCTTCAGTCAGACATCTATCACAGAAAGATGTTTTGACTCCAAGATTTAAGAGTATTTTGCTTCTTATCTCCCTTAATCCACCAGACAGATCATCTGGGTCGAGAGAGTCATTTAAATAGCACAGGGAACTGCATGCTGGAACCGTGAAAAAAACACTAAGGACAGCATCTGTGGTGGGAAATGGACATATGATGATTCAGCCTGAAGAAGGATGCCAATTTAAACCATCTATCCATTGCCTCCATAGACAGCGTGTGACCCCTGTATCCCTCCAACACTCTGAGTTCTGCTCATTTAGACTTTACTTTAGACTTTAAACTTTTGAAATACAACATGGAAACAGGCCCTTTGGCCCACCACCAACCAGCGATCACCCAGCATTCTATCTTACAAAGTAAGGACAATTTACAATTTTACCAAAGCCAATTAACCTAAAAATCTGCACGTCTTTGGAGTGTGGCAGGAAACCGGAGCACCCGGGGAAAACCCACGGGGTCACGGGAAGAACGTGCAAACTCCGTACAGACAGCACCCGTAGTCAGGATGGAACCCGGGTCTCCGATGCTGCGAGGCAGCAGCTCTACCACTGCACCACCGTGCCGCACATTTAATGCCCAAGTGTTACAGTTCAGTTTAGTTTATTGTCACGTGTACCGAGGCACAGTGAATAGCGTTTGTTGTGTGCTAACCAGACAGCGGAAAGACGATCCACGACAACATAGATACAGGTGCAGGAACAGGCCATTCAGCCCTTCGAGCTAGCACTGCCATTCAATATGATCAAGGCTGCCATATATTGTAGTACCAGCAATATTCTGTGCATCTCAACTAGGAAGGGCCATCCAGTATTCGATGGAGTTCACCACCTGCCTCCCATCACAGCAAAGAAAACATATTTTTCTGCAGACATTTCGCAACAATTATCACAGGGAAAATACCATTATTTACTCTCAACTTCTTTGGAATTTAGTTCAGTTTAGTTTATTGCCACATGTACAAGGCTTTTTTGTTGCGTGCTATCCAGTCAGTGGAAAGTCCAGTAATGTTTGATTAAAGGCAGTCGGCAGCTGCACCGTTGATTCTGACTGCTGGCCATTGACTGCGTTTCCCTCAGGCCTCCCGCAACAATGTTCTCAATGCTAATGTTTGGAGACTACATTGCTTGGTTCAGGTAGCTTGTTCCCCAGATTTGTCCTTTTGCTCTGATCCCTCAACAAAGTGCTGTCATTGGCCTGACGTTATCCTCCATCGGCCAGGAGGAGCAGGGAGTCAGGTCAATGCAAGGTAGTTGTGTGAAAGGTGGAGAGGGATGTGGGTATTCTGGGCCTGAGTTACAAAAGACTGGCACGCAGACACAGTAAGTAACGAGGGAAGCAGGGTTCCGTATAGTTTATTGTCACCTGCACCGAGGCACAGGGAATAGCTGTTGCTGCGTGCTATCCAGTCAGCAGAAAGACATGACATGATTACAATCGAGCCATCTACAGTAGATAGTGCTCAGTGCAAAGTTCATTGTAAGGGAATTGAATACAAAGGCAATGAAGAAGTGTCTGAAGAAGAGTTCTGACCCAAAACGTCATACATCCTTTTTCTCCAGAGATGCTGCCAACCCGCTGAGTTACTCCAACACTTTGAGTCCATCAACAGCATCTGCTGTTCCTTCCTACACAAAGGCTGTGAGCTTATTTTTCAGTTATACGGGCATGTACATGGCCATAGCTGGAAGGTCATTACGGCATTATCCCCTCATGTTCGCCCACCTCACTGTGCCACACCTGGACGCACCTGTGCCGCACCTGGACGCACCTATTTCTCTCCTCCCCCTCCCCCAACATTCCTTCTTCCGGCTTCACAATTTGGAGCTTTTCAATCCTTTTGTCTCACACCTTGTGTGTGTTCATCTCTGGCCTTTGTCCAACTATCTGCCTATTAATACTCCTCACTTGCATATGTCCACATATTATCTGCCACGCTCTGTCCTGTCCCTCCTCTTCCAGCTTTCGTTCCCCAGACCCCTCAGTTCAATCAGTCTGAAGAAGGGTCCCGATCTGAAACGTCACCTATCCATGTTCTCCAGAGATGCTGCCTGACCCGCTGAGTTACTCCAGCACTCTGTGAAACGTCACCTATCCATGTTCTCCACAGATGCTGCCTGACCCGCCGAGTTACTCCAGCACTCTGTGAAACGTCACCTATCCATGTTCTCCACAGATGCTGCCTGACCCGCCGAGTTGCTCCAGCACTCTGTGAAACGTCACCTATCCGTGTTCTCCACAGATGCTGCCTGACCCACCGAGTTACTCCAGTACTCTGTGAAATGTCACCTATCCATGTTCTCCACAGATGCTGCCTGACCCGCCGAGTTACTCCAGTACTCTGTGAAATGTCACCTATCCGTGTTCTCCACAGATGCTGCCTGACCCGCCGAGTTACTCCAGCACTCTGTGAAATGTCACCTATCCATGTTCTCCACAGATGCTGCCTGACCCGCCGAGTTACTCCAGCACTCTGTTAAACGTCACCTATCCATGTTCTCCACAGATGCTGCCTGACCCGCCGAGTTACTCCAGTGCTGTGTGGTTTTTTTACAGCATTGTTTTCCTTATTTAAGGAGGGTATAAATATGAACATCTGATAGATACATGAAAGATTATGAGGTGTTTTGATAGAGTGGAAGCTGCCTTTGTGGGAGGATCTCTAACCGCTTAAAAGGGATTATCTCAGTTCAGAAAGAGATGAAGTGAATTAATTTCTCCCAGAGGGCCATAAGCCTACGGAGCCCCCCACCATTCAATGGAAGAAGACATTGGAGCCTTCATTGTTTCTAAGGCAGAGGTGGATGGATTCTTGAATAGGCTGGCACAGTGGCACGGCAGTTGAGTTGCTACAGATGCTGTCTGTGTGGCGTTTGCATGTTCTCCCTGTGACCACGTGGGGTTTCTCCAAGTGCTCCTGTTTCCTCACACACTCCACAGACATGCACTTTTGTGTGTTAATTGTCCCTCATGTGTAGGATAGCTGGTGGGTACAGACTCGGCGGGCTGAAGGGCCTGTTTCCGCATTGTACCTCTAGAAGACAGTCTAAAGCAAGGAGGTAAAATCTCCCGATCCAGGGACAGTTTCTTCCGATCTATTGCCAGGTAACGGAACCATCCCATCACCAATTAGAGAGTGGTCCTGACCTCCCATCTACATAATTGGAGACCCTCTTTAATTGGAACTATCTTTAATCAGACTTTACTGGCCTTTATCTTCCATCAAACATTAGACCCTTTATCCTGTATCTGTACACTGTGGATGCTCGATTGTAACCTTCTCTCCAGAGATGCTGTCTGCCCCACTGAGTTACTACAGCTTTCTGTGTCTATCTTAAGTTTAAACCAGCATCTGCACTTCCTTCCTACACATGTAATCATGTATAATCTTTCAGCTGAAGATAGACACAAAAAGCTGGAATAACTCAGCGGGACAGGCAGCATCTCTGAACAGAAGGAATGGGTGATGTTTTGGGTCGAGACCCTTCTTCAGATTGGTTAGGGATAAGGGAAACGAGAGATATAGACGGTGATGTGGAGAGATAAAGAACAATGAATGGAAGATATGCAAAAAAGTATCGATGATAAAGGAAACAGACATTTGTAAGCTGTCTGCAGGGTGAAAATGAGAAGCTAGTGCGACTTGGCCTGAAGTGAGAGAAATCAATATTCATAGCCCTGGGATGTAAGCTGCCCAAGCGAAATATGAGATGCTGTTCTTCCAACTTGCGTTTAGCCTCACTCTGACAATGGAGGGGACTGAGGACAGAAAGGTCAGTGTAGGAATGGGAAGGAGATTTAAAGTGTCCGGCAACGAGGAGATCAGGTTGACTCACGCGGGCTGACCCAAGGTGTTTCGTGGAACGATCGTCCAGTCTGCGTTTGGTCTCGCCGATGTATAAGAGTCCACATCTTTAACAACGGGTATAGTAGATGAGGTTGGAGGAGGTGCAAGTGAACCTCTGCCTCACCTGAAAGGACCGTTGGGTTCCCTGGGCAGAGTTGAGGGAGGAGGTATAGCGACAGGTGTTGCATCTCCTGTGGTTGCAGGGGAAGGTACCTGGGGAGGGGGTGGTTTGGGTGGGAAGGGATGAGTTAATCAGGGAGTTGCAGAAGGAACGGCCTCTGTGGTTGGCGGAAAGGGGTGGAGATGGGAAAATGTGGCTAGTGGTGGGATCCCATTGGAGACAGCGGAACTTTCTGAGGATTATGTGTTGAATAATGAGTATATGAATAAAGAGGTCCTTCTGCAGTTGTACAGGGCCCTGGTGAGACCACATCTGGAGTATTGTGTGCAGTTTTGGTCTCCTAATTTGAGGAAGGACATCCTTGTGATTGAGGCAGTGCAGCGTAGGTTCACAAGGTTAATCCCTGGGATGGCGGGACTGTCATATGAGGAAAGATTGGAAAGACTGGGCTTGTATTCACTGGAGTTTAGAAGGATGAGAGGGGATCTTATAGAAACATATACAATTATAAAAGGATTGGACAAGCTAGATGCAGGAAGAATGTTCCCAATGTTGGGGGAGTCCAGAACCAAGGGCCACAGTCTAAGAACAAAAGCGAGGCCATTTGAAACTGAGATGAGAAAAACAAATTTCACCCAGAGATTTGTGAATTTGTGGAATTCTCTGCCACAGAAGGCAGTAGAGGCCAATTCACTGGATGGATTTAAAAGAGAGTTAGATAGAGCTATAAGGGCTAGCGGATATGGGGAGAAGGCAGGCACGGGTTACTGATTGTGGATGATCAGCCATGATCTCAATGAATGGCGGTGCTGGCTCGAAGAGCCAAATGGCCTCCTCCTGCATCTATTTTCCATGTTTCTATGTTTCTATGTATGCAACAGCTAATGGGGTGGAAGGTAAGTACTAGGGGGACTTTGTCTTTGGTGCAACTAGGGGGAGGGGGAGCAATGGCGGAGCTGTGGGGTAACTAGTGAGGGCCTCATCTATGATGGGAGAGCGGGACCACTGTTCTCTGAAGAATGAGGATATCTCAGATGTTCCAGTATGGAACACCTCATCTTGGGCGCAGATGCGGCGTAGACGGAGGGATTGGGAGTAGGGGATAGAGTCTTTGCAGGAAGCGGGGTGGGAAGAAGTGGATCCTTCAACTGATTGGATAGCAGGTAACAAAAGCTTTTCATCTACCTTGGTATACGTGACAATAAACTAAAGCAAAATAGAAGTGACCAAATGGCTTTGAAACAGAGAAGTAAAAATCTAAAGAAAGACATTGTAGGGATGTCAGAACTTCTCGAATGGCACAGGATGTGAGGTATTTCACAACAGAATGTTTCGACATACCGTATATATCTGCCTGATGAATCATTGTCTGATGCAACTTGAACATGGACCTCACCAACTTCAGGCCAGACACCCATCATGGCTGGGTTTGATGTAAAGGGAGCAAGGAAGTCAAGAAATGAAGTTGAGAATGCCAGGGACTTTTTCATATAAGGAGGCTCACGTATAAGGAAGCTTTGAAATATTTCATCGTTTTTGTGCAATTCATGATTTGGAAACAAAGAACTGCAGATGCTGGTTTACACCAAAGGTAGGCACAAAGTGCTGGAGTAACTCAGGGAAATGATTTAATAGGAATCTGAGGGGTAACTTTTTCACACAAAGGGTGGTGGGTGTATGGAACAAGCTGCCAGAGGAGGTAGTTGAGGCTGGGACTATCCCAACCATTTAAGAAACAGTTGGACAGGTACATGGATAGGACTGGTTTGGAGGGATATGGACCAAACGCAGGCAGGTGGGACTAGTGTAGCTGGGACATGTTGGCCGGTGTGGGCGATTTGGGCCGAAGGGCCTGTGTCCACTCTGTACCACTCTATGACTCTATCTCGACTATTGATACCCAAGTTATTTATGCAGGCACATAACACTATTGCGTAGATCACTGGATGGCTGCTTGCAGTCTAGTACCAGAGGGCTGCCTCCAGTGATACAACTCCACATGTGAACTTGTGCTATAACACTACAAGCAATGCCTGGAACTACCACCTTCTAGTAATTCACTCGTGCAATATGTTGTAAGAGAATTCATGTCTTCATCAGTATACTTTCTCCAAATGATCCATACCATTTAAATGGAAGCCGAAGAAGGGTCCCGACCCCAAACGTCACCTATCCATATTCTCCAGAGATGCTGCCTGACCCATTGACTTACCCAAGCACTTTGTGTCTCTCCGTGGTAAACTAAAGTGATGCAGCTGTAATGTTGCTGCCTTACAGCACCAGAGACCCAGGTTCGATCGTGACCACAGGTGCTGTCTGTGTGGAGTTTGAATGTTCTCCCTGTGACCGTGTGGGTTTTCTCCAAGTGCTCCAGTTTCCTCCCACAAAGACGTATAGCATTGTAGGTTAATTGGCTTCTGCAAAATTGTAAATTTTCCCCAGTGTGTAGGAGAGTGTTAGTGTACGGGGATCGCTGGTCGGCGAGGACTCGGTGGGCCAATGGGCCTGTTTCCACGCTGTATCTATGCACCAAAGGAAGGTTAAACTCATGAACCCTGGACGATATCATATCGGTAGCCTCAGGAATGCATTGGTGAGATAAGCACAGGTCAACCACAGCCACCTGCAGTGATTCTGGAGCGAGAACATTGAATGTTACATTGGCATTGCCACTGATTCTCGAAGCAAGGCTGGAGAACATTGGAAGTGGTTCTTATTGTAGTTCATTCCCAGGGCCAAGTCATGCTGAGGAAAATAACCATGGTGAGATCAATTTCCTCAGCTTCAGAACTTCCACTGACAGTGGCACTCGGGGACGATGGCACAGGTTACCTTCCGGTGGGTACATCACATGGCAGATCTCGTTAGACTTCTCTTTTACTTGAGCGAAACAGCGTGGAAACAGGCCCTTCGTCCCACTCAGTCCACACTGACCAGCAATCACCCAGCAATCACTCCCACAATCCTACACACTAGGGACAATTTACAATTTTACGGAAGCCAATTAACCTACAAACCTGTACGTCTTTGGAGAGTGGGAGGAAACTGGAGCCCTCGGAGAAACCTCACACAATCACAGGGGGAGCGTACAAACTCCACACAGACAGCACCCATAGTCAGGATCAAACCCGGGTCTCTGGATGTGTAAGGCATTTTCTCCACCCTTCTATTCCCCATCACCCAATGACCAAACATCACTAGGTTTGAATCCTCTGCATCTAGTCAGGCCAAGACACAATCCCACCCCATCGGGCTGATTTTCATATTGTTTAATCATCTGGCCAGGGGCTACACGATGGAACAGTGGGTGAGTTGCTGCCTCACAGTGCCAGAGACCCGGGTTCAATCCTGGCACAGGGTGCTGTCTGTACGGAGTTTGTGGGCTCCACCTGTGACCAGGTGGGTTTTCCCCAGGTGCTCTGGTTTCCTCCCACATCCCCAATACACGCAGGTTTGTTGGTTAGTTGGCTTCTGTAAATTGGCCCTAGTGTGTAGCATAGAACTAATGTGTAGGGTGATGAATAGTCCCTGTGGACTCAGTGGGTCACAGGGCCTGTTTCCATGCTGTATCTCTGAACTAAACTGAACATTGTCGCTGAACTACCAAAGTCATACAATATTGAGCCTGACATTCCAATCAGCTTAAGGACATACTTGTACAAATAATTACTAACATTTGCATTCACCACTGCAGATTATCTTATGCAAAATTCTGTGAAAATTTAAATTCTTAGCGTAACTACCCACATGTGTCATGAAGGATTATATTCTTGATGACTACAATTTTCCAAACTGTGAATTTTCAATTGGTATTTGTGCAACTAGATAATCATGTTCTAAATTATCTCCTAAAAGCTCTGTCTGTGCATTACCCATGGGACCATGGAGAATTTGGTCTGTACTTAGAGTGTTGCGTTTAGTTTTGGTCACCCTGTTACAGGAAAGATGCCATTAAGCTGGAAAATGTGCAGAGAAGATTTACGAGGATTTAATTTGTGGGAATGCAGGATAATGAGGGGTGATCTTGACTTGAAACGTCACCTATCCATGTTCTCCACAGATGCTGCCTGACCCGCTGAGTTACTCCAGCACTCTGTGAAACGTCACCTATCCATGTTCTCCACAGATGCTGCCTGACCCGCTGAGTTACTCCAGCACTTTGTGTCTTTTTTTCCGACTTTCAGCCAGATTGGCTGGGATGTGAAAGGATATGAGTCGCATGCAGGCAGAGGAAATTTGTTAGACTGGGCATCATGATTGTCATAGATCGTTGGCCAAATGGCCTGTCCACAGTCTATTGCTTGAGGTGTGGAAGGATGAGTGGAGAACAACTGATAGACACCCATCTGAAGAAGGGAGCTGACCCGAAACGTCACCCATTCTTTACCTCCAGAGATGCTGCCTGAGCTGCAGAGTCACTCCAGCACTTTGTGTCTCGCTTATCTGCAGTTCCTTCCCACGCATGGAGAACAGCTAATATTTTCCAGTGCACATGTGACAGTCACACCCAACATGTGTTGCCAAAAGAACTTTGCAAGAACGCTTTACAATTTACTTTTGCTCAGTGAGAGGTTCTGAGATATTTGTGAAGATAACTAGAGCAGTACTAACTTTCCACCAGTAGATGTTGCACAGGGCTAAGTGAAACATTGGGGAGCCATAGTGGAGCCAGATAGTGGACCAGTCATTGAGTCATGAGCCATGCAGTATGGAACCAGACCCTTCGGCCCAACATGCCCACACCAACCTTCACATCCCATCTACCCTTGCCTGTGTTTGGCTCATATCCCTCCAAATCTATCCTATCCATCTACTAAATGTTTCTGAGATGTTGCAGATAGTTACCTACTTCAGCAACTCGTTGCAAACAGCCACCTCCCTTATTGTGTGAAAATGTTACCTTGCAAGTTCCTATTAAATCTTTTCCCTCCTCACCTTAAACCTATGTCCTTTGGTTCTTAATTCCCCTACCCGATCTATTCCTCTCATGATTTTATACGCCTCTGTAAGATCACCCCTCCTCCTGAGCTCCAAGGAATAGAATCCCAGCGTACTCCACCTCTCCCTTTGGCTCACACGCTCGAGTCCTGGCAACATCCTTGTAAATCTTCTCTGTACCCTTTCCAGCTTGACAACATCTTTCCTATAACAAGGTGGCCAGCACTGAAAACAATACGTTAAACGTGGCCTCACCAACGTCTTATACAACTGCAACATGACCTCCCAACCTCTATACTCAATACTGTGACTGATGTCCCCATGTGAGTGGAGATCCAGGTGGACGTCAACTACCTGCTTCTGTTGTCTTTACCAAGCATAACAGGGGTACGTCATTTAAATGCAAACAACCTCAACTGTGCCAACTGCATTGTCACTTGGAAACAAAATATTTAAATTGTTATGGATTGGTGATGTTTTGGGTGGAGACATGTCTTCAGACTGATTGTAGGGGGGTGGGGGGTGGGTTGAGGAGAAACGAGCTCGAAAGGGAAGAGACAGGACAACGCGTGGCAGGTAATACGTTGACGTCGGTGAGGAAGGGGTTTGATAGGCTACTGGTTGGACGAAATGCCAACGGTAAGAAAGGCGGGAGTGAGAATGGTATGAATTGAGGACTGTGATGTCAGAGGGAGGGGGGAGAGGTGGAGGGGAGGGGAGGGGAGGGGAGAAACAGGTCCAGGTGGGACACAGGGGAGGGATGTGGGGGGGGGGGAAAGGAAAGAGAGGGAGTGGTTGGCGGGAAGAATGGGGGATATCCCATAAGACAATGTCTGATCTAACTTGTCTCAAGTCTACTTTCCCGAAATCCGCCCCCCCCACACCCTCGATTCCCTGACAGACACACAATCCTCATCCCTGTTTTCCAGTGGGACCAATCTCTCCTTAGACAAGATCTAGCATGTCCCTTACATCATGAAAAATACACAAGAGTGCTGGAGTAACTCAGCGGGTCAGGCAGCATCTGTGGAGAACATGGATAGGTGACGTTTCACAGAGTGCTGGAGTAACTCAGCGGGTCAGGCAGCATCTGTGGAGAACATGGATAGGTGACGTTTCACAGAGTGCTGGAGTAACTCAGCGGGTCAGGCAGCATCTGTGGAGAACATGGATAGGTGACGTTTCACAGAGTGCTGGAGTAACTCAGCGGGTCAGGCAGCATCTGTGGAGAACATGGATAGGTGACGTTTCACAGAGTGCTGGAGTAACTCAGCGGGTCAGGCAGCATCTGTGGAGAACATGGATAGGTGACGACTCGGGTCGGGACTCTTCTTCAGACTGATTTATCCATATCTCTCCCGCAACACCAGCAATGACATTCTGCAAACTCAGAGACTGTAATCCCCAACCAGCAACCAGACTGAGTCTGAAGAAGGGTCTGGACCCAAAACGTCACGTATCCATGAGCTCCAGAGATGATGCCTGACCTGCCGAGTTACTCCAGTTTTTTTGTGTCCTTATGTGTAGACCAGTATCGTGTAGTTCCTCGTTTCTATCTGATACCATTGTGTATTCCTGATGCTGACTCCTTCCCCACTCTCACTTCTAGAACCAAAAGGTGTCCAAATCCAATCACCTGAAACCATAAGCATCACCTCACCACCCCATCCCCTCAAGCCGTGACGTCTTGCAGAGGGTGGCCACCTCTCTGGGCCTGTCCCTGGTCATTGACTGCCTCCTGCCTTTGGCTCAGAGGCCAGTTGTGAGTGCTGGTTAGTTGGCTCCTGGCTAGTTGGCAGATGACTAACCATTCACTGTCGCTCTGGCACACGGAAGGAAGGTGATGTCTGCAGGTGATAAGGATCAGCGCAGTGGGCAAGGAGGTTGCAGCGGTAGAGCTGCTGCCTTACAGCTGCAGAGACCCAGATTCGATCCTGACTACGGCTGCTGTCTGTAGGGAGTTTGTACGTTCTCCCTGCGACCCAGGTCTCCGTGTGCTCCGGTTTCCTCCCACGCTCCAAAGAAGTGCAGGTTTGCAGTATACTGGCCTCTGTAAATTGTTCCTCGTGTGAAGGACAGTCCTAGTGTGAAGGGATCGCTGGCCAGTGCCAAGGACCTGTTTCCATGCTGTATTTCTCAAGTGTAAAGGGAGAGAAAGCAGGCAACTAATTGGTTGAAGATATTTTGAACAGAGATGAGGAAAAACTTTTCACACACAGAGCTGTGAATATGAGGAATTCTCTACCTCCGAAGGCATTGGAAGCCAAATCTCTGGAGGCATTCAAGAGAGAGTTAGATAGATCTCTTAAAGATAGCGGAGTCAGGGGATATGGGGAGAACGCAGGAACGGGGTACTGATTGGGGATGTCCAGCCATGATCACATTGAATGGCAGTGCTGGCTCGAAGGACCGAATGGCCTACTCTGTACCTATTGTCTATTGTCTAGTTCAGCAGATAAGAAATTAACCAGGGAAATGCATCTTCACCCAACTATGCACTGGAGGAGAGGCATTGCAGGGAGATGGTGTTAGGTGCTAAACACAGGCCAGAATGAGGAAGAACATGTACTTTGCCGCATCTGACGTTGCAAGGTCTGTTTCATCAGTGCAGGGAGAACAGAGACCTGGCACAGGTGAGGCATCACCAGAAAGAGGGCCGCGGATTTGGGGGTGACAACACATTCTGGAGGAGTCAACAGGGTAAGAGACAGGGACATATGGTGCTGGGGTAACTCTGCGGGTCAGGCAGCATCTCTGGAGAACATGGATAGGTGATGTTTCGGGTTGGGACTCTTCTTCAGACCTTTCAGGCAACATCAGAGTAATCAAGGGTATTTTCGTTTAAGAAAAGACCACATGGCTGAAGAAGGTCCCAATCTGAAACATCACCTATCCATGTTCTCCACAGATGCTGCCTGACCCGCTGAGTTACTCCAGCACTCTGTGAAACGTCACCTATCCATGTTCTCCACAGATGCTGCCTGACCCGCTGAGTTACTCCAGCACTCTGTGAAACGTCACCTATCCATGTTCTCCACAGATGCTGCCTGACCCGCTGAGTTACTCCAGCACTCTGTGAAACGTCACCTATCCATGTTCTCCACAGATGCTGCCTGACCCACTGAGTTACTCCAGCACTCTGTGTAATGTTTTGTCACCATAAGTACCAGTTGGTGAGTCTGCATCCAGTTGCCGATGGGTGAGATCTAACCGTGACCAGGCACTCCAGTTGCCCGGCCACAGGTGGGAGACTAAAGTGGTCAGACATCACCTGGAGATGTATTTTCTTCCCAACAACCAGAGCAACTCCCACTTTGTGAACCATTAATGCCAGCATTGAAATCTGATCTGCCCGTATGAAACAGCAATGACATGAGTAGATAAAATCAGGAGGAGGAAAAACCAGACTTTGTGCAAGCACTACAGCAATCTGAGCAATATCAGTTTGGTTCAGTTTATCATCGTCACATGTTGAATGCAGTGAGACGCTTCTGCTGCGTGCCATCCAGTCAAAGTGAAGACTGCACATGATTACAATCAGGCTGTCCAAGGATAAATGGTTCAATATGGGTGGCACAGTGGTAGTGTTGCCACCTCACACTGTCAGGGACCTCCGTGTGGCGTTTATATGTTCTCCCCAGGACCACATGGGTTTTCTCTGGGTGCTCCGGTTTTCTCCCATATTCCAAAGACATGCGGGTTTGTAGTTTGGTTCTGCAAATGGCCTCTGGTGTGTAGGAGAGAACCAGGGTACGGGTGATCCCTGGTTGGTGCAGCCTCAATGGGCCGAAGGGCCTATTTCCACGCTGTGACTCTGAACTAAAATAAACATTAAGTGCAAAGGCTATTATTACTTTTCTTCAGGATTGGTTTGAATTAGGGTTTGAAGATTTTGTTTTTGCCTTCAGTGCACTATGGAGCGTGAGTCAGTTTGTGAAGTGGGATGTGTATTGTGTAAAAAGGAACTGCAGATGTTAAGCTGAAAATAGACACAAAATGCTGGAGCAACTCAGCGGGACAGGCAGCATCTCTGGATAGAAAGAATGGGTGACGTTTTGGATCGAGCTCTGGCAAAGTCACCCATTCCTTCTCTCCAGAGATGCTGCCTGTCCCGCTGGGTTACTCCAGCTTTTTGTGTCTATCTTGTGGAGTGGGAAGTTAGAGTTCTCTTTACAAACATCTGAGAAATGTAGTTCTCTCCCCATCCCACAGTGATAGCATGACCCAGTTACCTTCAACAGGAAATATTTGCAGATCTGTGGCTTTGCTCGCAGCCTGCCGAGGGGGTGGACTTGCTAAATCACCCATGCTGAGCAGTGCACTGCAAGCTCTTGCAAACATCAGCTCGCTGCACAACCCAGATTAAAAAACACACACCCACATCCGGTGAAAAAGCACTTCACTCGGCCTACAAACGCTTCGAACCTCCCTAAGCCTGAGGCAGGGCTGGAATATAACAGGGGGCTCTGTTCTTGACAGATGAACACAGCATCTAACCTTTCCCAGCATGGCAAAACATAGATTCCTATTGTGTTTTAAAGCCCCTCTATGTGGGACCCTGAACTTAAGGGATTGGTCACAGGCAAGATGGCAGTGAAACTTGGTGCACAGGGTGGTGAGGACGTGGAGACTACCGCCAACGGCAAATATCACAGATGTGTTTAAAGAGACTTTTGATGATTATGTCCAGAGGGTGGTTTGTAGACATTAGGCTGGGGTTTGGATCCAAGCCTTCGACTCTCTGAGCAGAAGACTTTATCTGGACATTCAAACTCTGTGTCCTTAGATGTAACCTCCAAACCTGTCCAGTGTACGGTGAACCTCACATTCACTGATGACGAACAATGGCAACTTAGCTCTCACTGATTTCCCACCTCTCCAGCAACGTTCCAATGAAACCGAGGCCACAGTGCGGCAGCATTGAACACAATGACAACCCAGGAAAGTGGCAATGGGCCAAGCAGCCTCCCAACATTATTCAGCATGTCGTTCTGCAGCACAAGAACATTCTGCAGTGATGGTGTTTGATTAGTACAGTTTAGAGATACAGCGTGGAAACAGGCCCTTTGGCCCATCGAGTTCATGCCGAACAGCACATTTACACTACCCTACACACACTCGGGCAATTTGCACTTATACCAAGCTAATTAGCCTACAAACCTGCATGTCTCTGGAGTGTGGGAGGAAACCAAAGATCTAGGAGAAAACCCACGCGGGTCATGGGCAAAACGTGCAAACTCTGTCCAGACAGCACCCGTAGGCAGAGCTGTAAGGGGTCGCTCTACCGCTGTACCTGCTCTGGAGCTACCCACATAGAACGTAGAACAGGGCAGCAGTGGTTGAGGCCCTTCAGCCCACAATGTCCATGCCAAACATAATGTCAAAACCAACTAATCTCCTCTTCCTGCACATGATCGATATCACTCCATGTGCTCCCACTGTGCCCACCTCCTTTCCCATTCCCATCAGCGAGGAATACAACCTCTCCCACAAACTACACAGCACTATGGTGAGGGGCAGCCTGCAGGTTATTTTACCCCCACGCTCACCCCCTCTGCTGGACACTGTTCACCAAAAACCCTGCCTGTGGTCCTGCGCCTCCTCTCTCCAATCTTACTCCCCCCCGCTTCCCCTACAATCAGTCTGAAGAAGGATACCGAAACATCACCTATCCATGTTCTCCAAATGCTATATGACCCACTGAGTTACTCCAGCACTCTGTGAAACGTCACCTATCCATGTTCTCCACAGATGCTGCCTGACCCGCTGAGTTACTCCAGCACTCTGTGAAACGTCACCTATCCATGTTCTCCACAGATGCTGCCTGACCCGCTGAGTTACTCCAGCACTTTGTGTCCTTTTATTGTAAACCAGCATCTGCAGTTCCTCATTTCTACACCGCGTCTGCAGTGTGCCTTAGGATTTAGTTTAGAGAAACAGGTCCTTCGAGCAGTCACCTCGTACATTCATTCCATCCTACACACGAGGGCCAATTTATAGAACGCAATTAAACTACAAACCAGTACGTCCTGCAGTGTGGGTGGAAACTGGAGCAGCCGGAGAAAGCCCACGCAGTCACGGGGAGAACGTGCAAACTCTGTACAGACCGTGGTCGGGATCGATCCCGGATCTCTGGCGCTGTGAGGCAGCAACTCTACCGCTGTACCTCAGTGCCGCTTTAACTGAAGGCTATGCACTTAAATCTTGTCGTTGGCAAACCCACGGTATTACATTGAAGGAGCAAAGTCTTGGAGGAAATCAACAGGTCAGGCAGCATCTGTGGCAAGAGTGGACCGATGCCGTTTTGGGTCAGGACCCTTCTTCAGACTCTTTAAGGGCCTTGCTTGTGATAAAACATTTCCAACACATTGCAGATAATATCAGGCCACCCACCCTTCCCACCTCCCACCTCCCACCACCCGGCCTGGCAGGAAATTCTAATGTAGTCCAAAGTGCTTATGACACATTAAAGAAAAGGGAAGTCTGTCTATTCTTTCTTTCTTTCTATTTGAGAAAACTGCCTCATAAAGCAGGTGCTTGGGAATGGAACATGAAACTGTCACCCCATAGTCAACACGTCCAGTGGATCTGGGAAGGGTTGTGGAGCAGAGGGATCGAGCAGTGCAACTGCAGAGAACACTGATAGAAACTTTGTGTGTACATAGGGTGGTGAAGAAGTCTTTCAGCACATTGCCCTTCATCAGTCACGGTGTTGACTATAGAAGTTGGGACACTATCTTACAGTCGTGCAAGACGTTGGTGACGCTGGTCACCTTGCTATAGATAGGAAGGGCGCAGTGAAAAATGATGAGGATGTTGCCAGGACTTGAGGGTCTGAGCTATAGGGAGAGGTTGGGCAGGCTAGGACTTTATTCCTTGGAGCGCAGGAGGCTGAGGGGTGATCTTATAGAGGAGGATAACATCTTGAGAGGAATATATAGGGTGAATGAGTCTTTTTCCCAGGGTAGGGGCATCAAGAACTGGAGGACACAGGTTGAAGTTGAGGGATTTAAGAAAGATTTAAGATTTGAGGAACCAGAGGGGCAACTTTTTTCACACAGAGGGTGGTGGGTATATGGTATATGACTCAATGGTAGAGTTGGTGCCTTCCAGCTCCAACTATAGCTGCAGGAAACCCTTGCGGCCACAGGGGGAATGTGCACACTCAAATAAAGACAGCACCCGAGGTCAGGATCGAACCCAGGTCTCTGGGGCTTTAAGACAACAACTCTACCGCTGCACCACCGTGCCATCCAAATGGTCATGCACGTTTTACTTGGTTTGTTCGGATAAGGGAGCCAAGAAATGTTCACCCCATCTATCTTACATTCAAATTATTCACTCATTCATTCATTCAAATTCCAATTATAAATGCCCAAAGCCAGTGATCTAAAAGAGAAATAGTCTAGATGATGTCATCATCATCATTTTAGTTGGGTTCAATATCAAATATTGCAGAAATATATCAGTTCCCATTGTAAGATCTTTCCATTCTCTATACATTTCCCAACATTAGGGCATCCCTGCAAAATGACAAGAGGTGGAGAAATACAGGAACTGTGTATGTGTGTCTAGATCTCGGTGGTCACTGACTTAATCCCTTGCACTGTAGTACTTGATAGACTCTGTGCTGAGATCACCTTCCCCTTTGGAGGAAGGGGAAGTGTGAGGGTTAATTTAGGTGCAGGGGTTCTTTACAGCTGGGCTGGAGACCAGCTGAACAGGAACGAGTTTGAAAGGCTGGCAGTGAGCCATCCACCCACCCACACTGGGGAGACCAGTGGCAGACACATAGCCTTGGGAATAATTGTCCGTGTCTCATGCAACCATGCTACCTTACACACCATGGCCTGTTTCCTATATCATCGTCACTTTTTTGCATATCTTTCATTCATTTGTTCCATATCTCGCTATATCTGTCTATATCCCTTGTTTCTTTCTCCCTGACTCTCTGTCTGAAGATGGGTCTCCACCTGAAACGTCACCTGTTCCTTTTCTCCAGAGATGCTGCCTGACCCACTGAGTTACTCCAGCTTTTTGTGTCTATCTTCAGAATAGGTTGTTTGCCTGACCGAGCGATCAAGAGGTGTGTAGAGGTTTGATCACTTGGGGCTATATAACACGAAGAACCAGAGCTTCTTTGGGAATGAGGTGAATGAAGTGATGAGAGGATGGGGCAGTGAAGTGAAGGATCACCGACTCGTTGCTTCTTTAGTTTCATGTAGTTTAGTTTATTTTAGAGACCCAGGGATCAGTGATCCCAGCACACTACACACACTATCCTACACACACTAGTCTGTACGTCTTTGGAATGTGGGAGGAAACCGGAGAACCTGGAGAAAACCCAGGCAGGTCACGGGGAGAACGTACAAACTCCGTACAGACAGCACCCGCAGTCGGGATTGAACCCGGGTTTCTGGCGCTGTAAGGCAGTAGCTCTACCGCTGTGCCACTGTGCCAACCTGATCTCATTGAATGCAGAAGCAAGCTTGAATGGCCAGAACTGTTCTCCCTCTCTTTATTTCCTTTATTTCGAGCCCTGGGATCGAAACTCAAGATGATCTATTTGCCTTTTCCAGTCTGACTACAATTTGGGCATAGTAGTCAGGATGTTTTGAAAGCCACAGACTTAGGCCAATTATTTATCACTTGTTTATTGTGCACCTTGAGTCATAGCATCATACAGCACGTAAACAGGTCCTTCAGCCCAACTTGCCCATGCCAACCAAGTTGCTCCATCTATACTAGTCCCACCTGTCTGCGTTTGGCCCACATCTCTCTAAACCCTTCCTATCCCTGGAATAAGAATTGGAGATTGACCAACCAATATGCTTGCCAAAAAATTAACTTCCATAAGGATAGACATAAAAAGCTGGACTAACTCAATGGGTCAGACAGCATCTTTGGAGAAAAGATATAGGTGATGATTCGGATCAAGACTCTTCATCAGACCCTAACCAGCATCTGCAGTTCCTTCCTACACAACCTCCATAAGAAATTGTGTTGTTAACCACATTGATAAAGAACTTCCAATTTTTCAATTGAGATTACAAATCTAAAGTGCTTGGATCGCTGAGTTTCGGAAGACGTGACATATGGAAATACAACCACTCAAATCTTTCCTTTTTTAAAAAATTTCTCAAGAAAGAAAGTTATTTGCAGGGGTAGCAGCCAGTTGACAATCTACATTCATGAAACCTCCCCACAGGTAAATCAAGCAAACACCATTACCGGTTCAGAATGCAGGTGCCATTTTAACAGTGGGGAGTAACTAAAGAGATTTGCTTTGGAAACTGACAATCCAATCTGGGATACAGGTGCACGGTTCCAGAGTGGTGAGTCAGGTGTGTATGCAGGATGCTGGTTTATACCGAAGATAGACACAAAATGCTGGAGTAACTCAGCGGGTCAGGCAACCCTCTCTGGAGAAAAGGAATAGGTTACGTTTCAGGTTGGAAACATTGTTCAGACTGAAAGATAGAGGAGGCCAGAACAAAACAGAGCCGGCAACAGATGACCTCAGGAAAGGTGGAGTCCATAATGATTCATTGTTGGTTGGGGAAGATGTACTAATGACGGGGATACAAGGATGCAAACAGTGGAACTAGTAGAACGACTAGGGTGGGAGAGGGGGGTAGGAGGAATGCAGTCGTTACTTGGTTAGAGAAATCAATGTTCATACCGCTGGGCTGTAAACTGCTCAAGCAAAAGATGAGGTGCTTTTCCTACAATTTGTGGGCGGACAGGGATGAAGACGGCATTGGCAGGCTTGTATAAGTTTGACTAACATGGGCCACTAGACAGTTCATTCTTCAATCAGGCAGCCTCAGGTAACCTTCTCCTCCCGCAGTCTATCTCAATCGAAATTTGCAATGCTTTCAATTAGAGTCAGCAATTTTGCATTTGTGATTGTGAAGAGCTGATTAGCTGGCTGGAAACTTCTGGTCTCCACATCCAATCCTGTACTAAAGTCTCTGGTAGACAAAAAATGCTGGAAAAACTCAGCGGGTGAGGCAGCATCTATGGAGAAAAGGAATAGGCGATGTTTCGGGTCGAGACCCTTCTTCAGACTGATGGTAGAATGGTAGATCTCTGGTAGAATGGTTTCTAACCTAACAAGTAAGATTGGCAGTTTTGGCTATTGTAGGGTATGGAGCGCCTTGCGTTAAATTAAACGCTTGTCCGAAATCAAATGTGCACTTTTAGAGTAGCAGGATAGCATGAAAAAGAGTTACAACTCGAAAAGTCACCCATCCATTATCTCTGCTGCCTGACCCAGTGAGTTGCTCCAGCACGTTGTGCTATCTGCAGCCTGTTAAACAACTATTTTCACAGCAGCTCCATATGTGTGACAATAGTCAAGCTAAACATTAAATGTTAGAGTATCATTGGTCTTTGAAGATGATGTATATATCGGCAACACTTTCCACATCAGTGTCCTTCATCGCGTTTCACAGTCACAGGAAGTACCAGTACATCTATTTCCACCTATGTTGAGACTGCCATTGTTATTCTGATGAGGCAGCAAATGATACCAACGTCTAACCGCTGCCGGGAAACGGAAAAACAAAGTCATTGTTTCCACGATGATTAATTATTGAAAGTGCAATCAAAACCACCGCAGATATTAGTGGAATATTGCAAACAGCGATGTGAAATGCTTTCTTGCAGATTGTACTCAAGTACATTGTGAAGGGCTTGCCAAGATCTGTGAGGTACGTAACTGGTCATCCATAAAGGTACATTGATTGCTGCTTCCCTTTCAAAGCACGCCCTGGCTCTGCCAGAGCTCACATAAGCCACTGCACTCTTCCCCTGCCAAGGTAGAAGGCTCCAAGCCACAGGGTGGGACAGACACAGTCAGAGGCCTTTCAACGACTAACCAGCAATAATCCCATTTTCACCACGTAGCTTATTCTTCCTGGAATATCCCGTCACTGTCAGAAACTGCCACCTCCAAGCCAATCCAAACGTTGTGCAAATATTTAATGGAGGTTGGAACTGGCTGGTTGCTGCACCAAGGCATTTTGCTGCAAAGAGCTTAGTAATAAAGTTTGCTTTAGTTGGGTCTATTGTCATGTGTACTGAGGTGCAGTGAAAAACCTTTTTATTGCGCACTATCCAGTCAGCGGAAAGACTGTACATTATTATAATCAAGCCGTCCACAGTGTATAGTTACAGGATACATGGAGTAACGTTTAGTGCAAGATAAAGTGCTGTGAAGTCTGACTAAAGATAGTCCGAGGGTCTCCAATGAGGTAGCTCAGGACTGTTCTCCAGTTGGTGATAGGATGGTTCAGTTGCCTGATAACAGCTGGGAAGGAATTGTCCCTGAATCTGGAGGTGTGCGTTTTCACACCTATACCTCTTGCCTGATGTTTTCAAGAGACAGTTAGATATATCTCCTAGGGCTAACAGAATCAAGGGATATGGGGAGAAAACAGGAACGGAGTACGGATTTTGGAGGATCAGCCATTATCATATTGAATGGCGGTGCTGGCTCAAAGGGCCAAATGGCCTACTCCTGCACCTATTGTCTATGTTTCTATGATGGGAGAGGAGAGAAGAGGGGGACAACAATACAGGTGACTTGTAATATGGATTGACTCTCCCTCTCAAAAATGGGGGTGAAATATTGCCAAGGCCAACACTCACTCCCCTGCACAGGAGCTTTTATTGTGGCAGCTTCCAACTTTGCTTTGCGTTCCTGAGACCAAAGAACAATGAAAGCCTCCACCAGTTTCGCCACCTCCAACGTGACCCCACCACTCGCCACATCTTCCCATCTCCCCCCCGTCTGCCTTCCGCAAAGACCGCTCCCTCTGCAACTCCCTTTCCAATTCTTCCCTTCCCTCCCGCTCCACCCCTTCCCCAGGCACTTTCCCTTGCAACCGTAAGAGATGCTACACTTGTCCCTTCACATCCCCCCTCCACTCCTTTCAGAGACCCAAGCAGTCCTTCCAGGTCTGACAGAGGTTCACCTGCACCTCCTCCAACCTCATCTTCTGCATCCGTTGCTCCAGATGCCAGCTGATCTACATCGGTGAGACCAAGCGGAGGCTGGGCGATTGTTTCGCCGAACACCTCCGCTCGGTCCGCAATAACCAACCCGACCTCCCGGTGGCTCAGCACTTCAACTCCCCCTCCCATTCCGTATCCGATCTCTCTGTCCTGGGCCTCCTCCACGGCCAGAGTGAGCAACACCGCAAATTGGAGGAACAGCACCTCATATTCCGCTTGGGGAGTCTGCATCCTCTTGGCTTGAACATTGAATTTTCTCAATTCTGTTAACCCTTGCTGTCTCCTCCCTTCCCACCTCTCCCTCAGCCCTCGGGCTCCTCCTCCTCCTTTTTCCTTTCTTCTCCCCGCCCCCCCCACCTCCCATCAGTGTGAAGATGGGTTCCGGCCCAAAACGTCGCCTATCTCCTTCGCTCCATAGATGCTGCTGCACCCGCTGAGTTTCTCCAGCTTTTTGTGTACCAACAATGAAAGCAAACAGGTTGAACCTCAAAGGCTGTGTAGTTGTGGAATAATAATGAGGAAGGTTGGTTATGATCATTCAGAGCAAAGAAAATACTTGTCATTAAAGACTAACCCTTTCCAAAGTTTTGATATGAAGCATGCCTTTAAAATCATCTAAACACAACGGCCAATAAATATTTACGAATATTTGGTAACATAATACAAAGGCGCATGATAAAAGTTTGCCAGCACTTGTTCATTATTTTTGCTGTTTCAGATATAAAAGTCAAGAGTCAAGAGCGTTTTATTGTCATGTGTCCCAGATAGAACAATGACATTCTTACTTGGAGTAGCACAACAGAATATGTAGACATAGTCCACTGTAAACAATATGATAAACCAGAGAGAAAAAAAGGTTCAGTGTGTATATATACACATACCCACAAGTGTACGCACACACGCACACACACACACACACACACACACACGTACACACACACACACACACACATCTATATATATATATTTATATATATATATATATATATTCAGGATTGTTGGTCCTCATCTTTCCTCTTCCAAAGTCCACTACCAGTGGAGGGCCAGTGAGATCACATCCTCCATTGACCTGTTGTGGTGGTTGGCGAGCTGTAATGGGTTGAGGTTCTTGTTGAGGTAGGAGTTGATATGCACCATAACCAACCTGTCAAAGCACTTCATCACCACAGACATTAGTGCCAATAGACAACAGACAATAGACTATAGGTGCAGGAGTAGGCCATTCTGCCCTTCAAGACAGCACTGCCAATGTGATCATGGCTGATCAGCCCCAATTAGTACCCCGTTCCTGCCTTCTCCCCATTTCCCCTGACTCCGCTATCTTCAAGAGCTCTATCTAGCTCTCTCTTGAAAGTATCCAGAGAAGCAGCCTCCACCGCCCTCTGAGGCAGAAAATTGTCCAAACCCTTAACAATCTTATATGTTTCAATAAGATCCCCTCTCATCCTTCTAAACTCCAGAGTGTACAAGCCCAGCCGCTCCAATCTCTCAGCATATGACAGTCCCGCCATCCCTGGAATTAACCTTGTAAACCTACGCTGCACTCCCTCAATAGCAAGAATGTCCTTCCTCAAATTAGGGGACCAAAACTGTACACAATACTCCAGGTGTGGTCTCACTAGAGCCCTGTACAATTGCAGAAGGACCTCTTTGCTTCTATATTCGACTTTTGTTATATATACTTCCATAGACTGATGAACAAGGACCCCCCAATCCCGTTGTACTTCCCCTTTTCCCAACTTGACGCTATTTAGATAATAATCTGCCTCCCTGTTTTTGCTACCAAAGTGGATAACCTCACATTTATCCACATTAAACTTCATCTGCCATGCATCTGCCCACTCTCCCAACTTGTCCAAGTCACCCTGCATTCTCATAGCATTCTCCTCACAGTTCACACAGCCACCAGCTTTATGTCATGTGCAAATTTGCTAATGTTATTTTGAATCCCTTCATCCAAATCATTGATGTATATTGTAAATAGCTGCGGTCCCAGCACCGAGCCTTGCGGTACCCCACTAGTCACTGCCTGCCATTCTGAAAGGGGCCCGTTAATCCCTACTCTTTGTTTCCTGTCTGCCAACCACATCTCTATCCATGTCTGCCCTCTACCCCCAATACCATGTGCCCTGATTTTGCTGACTAATCTCCTAAGTGGGACCTTATCAAATGCTTTCTGAAACTCCAGGCACACTACATCCACTGGCTCTCCCTTGTCCATTTTCCTAGTTTTATCCTCAAGAAATTCCAGAAGATTATTCAAGCAATATTTCCCCTTCGTAAATCCATGCTGACTCGGACTGATCCTGTTACTGCTATCCAAATGTGCAGCTATTTCATCTTTTATAATTGACTCCAGCATCTTCCCCACCACCGATGTCAGGCTAACTGGTCTAGAATTCCCTGTTTTCCCTCTCTTGCCTTTCTTAAAAGTGGGATAACATTAGCTACCCTCCAATCCACAGGAACTGATCCTGAGTCTATAGAACATTGGAAAATGATCACCAATGCATCCACGATTTCTCGAGCCACTTTGTTAAGTACCCTACAGACTATTAGGCCCTGGGGGTTTATCAGCCTTCAGTCCCATCAGTCTACCCAATACCACTTCCTGCCTAATGTGGATTTCCTTCAGTTCCTCCATCACCCTAGATCCTCTGGCCACTACTATATCAGGAAGATTGTTTGTGTCCTCCTTAGTGAAGACGGATCCAAAGTACCTGTTCAACTCATCTGCCATTTTCTTGTTCCCTATAATATATTCACCTTTTTCGGTCTTCAAGGGTCCAACGCTGGTTTTTAACTTTTTCCATTTCACATACCTAAAGAAGCTTTTACTATCCTGCTTTATATTCTTGACTAGCTTACCTTCGTACCTCATCTTTTATCCCCGTATTGCCTTTTTAGTTATCTTCTGTTGCTCTTTAAACATTACCCAATCCTCTTGCTTCCCGCTCATCTTTGCTACGTTGTACTTCTTCTCTTTTATTTTTAAACTGTCCCTGACGTCCCTTGTCAGCCACGGTCACCCCTTACTCCCCTTACTACTCCTAGGAATGAAGTGATCCTGCACCTTCTATATTATTCCAAGAAATACCTGCCATTGTTGTTCCATTATCATCCCTGCTGTGGTATCTTTCCGGTCAACTTTGGCCAGCTCCTCCCTCATAGCCCTATAGTCCCCTTTATTCAACTGCAACACTGACACCTCCGATCTACCCTTCTCCCTCTCCAATTGTAGATTAAACCTGACCATATTATGGTCACTAGCTCCTAATGGCTCATTAATCTTGTTCCTTTATCAAATCCGGTTCATTACATATCACCAAATCCAGAATTGCCTTCTCCCTGGTAGGCTCCAATACAAGCTGCTTTAAGAATCCATCACGAAGGCACTCTACAAAGTCCCTTTCTTGGGGTCCAGTACCAACCTGATTTTCCCAGTCTACCTGCATGTTGAAATCTCCCATAATAACCACAGCATTACCTTTGTTACATGCCAATTTAAACTCTTGATTCAACTTGCGCCCTAGATCCAGGCTACTGTTTGGGGGCCTGTAGATAAGTTCCATTAGGGTCATTTTACCCTTACGATTCCTGTTCACATCTCCTCTTTCAATGGCACCCCTTGCAAGGGACTGAATTTCATTCCTCACCAACAGAGCTACCCTACCCCCTCTGCCCACCTGTCTGTCTTTTTTTTATGGAAGGTATACCCTTGAATATTCAGTTCCCATCCCTGGCCCTCTTGCAGCCATGTCTCCATGCCACTGGATGATATCATTGAGAGGGTCAGAATAGACAGTCCACGCATAGTTGCCAGGGTTGTGGTGGACACAGAAACCATAGTGGTGTTTAAGAGGCTTAATATGCAGGGAAAGGAAGGATATTGTACACGTGCAGATGGAGGAGGTTGGTGTAACTTGGCATTAGTCAGCGCGGATATTGTTGACCAAAGGGCCTGTTCCTATGCTGCATGGTTCTACGTCCTATGTTTTATGTGGGTAGCTCCAAACTCTTTAAATATGGTTTGACATTATACTAACGGTTTTTCTGAAACTCCCTAAGTGTTCTCCGTGGTTGGTCTTCTGAAGGTGATGATGAGTCATGTTCTGTGGTCCTTCTGGTGAAGGTCCTTCCACAAGGATCTCCAAGAATTAGATCCAGCAGCAACAAAGGAACGAGAATATACTCCAAGGACAGAACTGCAACTTGAAAGGCGTTGTGCCGGTGAAGGTCCTTGGTGGAGGTCATGGTTTTGGGAGGTGCCATGGGTGAACCTTGGGTGAATAAGTGCACTGCATTCTGTAGATGGTGTACACCAAGGCCACACACACCGCCTTATTTAGAGACAGTTTCTTCCCAGCTGTTATCAGGGAACTGAACCATCCTATCACCAACCAGGGAGCACCGTGACCTGCCATCTACAATGTCTGAAGAAGGATCTCGACCCAAAACGGCACCCATTCCTTCTCTCCAGAGATGCTTCCTGAGTTACTCCAACATTTTGTGTCTACCATGTACCTCATTGGAGACCTTCACACTACCGTTAATCGGACTTTGCTGAATTTGTAATCATGTATAGTTTTTCCATGGACTGGACAGCATGCAACAACAAAGCTTTTCACTGTACCTCGGTGCACATGACAATAATCTAAACTAAAGTTGTTTGGTTTGATCAACAGTGATTCCCAGGAAGACAAAGATGGGGAATTGTTAGTGGCAATGCCGTTGCATGGCCATTACAGGTGGTGAGTCACTTTCCTCCCACACTCCAAAGACACACAGGTTTGTAGGTTAATTGGCTTGGTATGAATTTAAAATTGTCCCGGGTGTGTGTACGATAGTGTTAATGTCTGGGGATCGCTGGTTGTTGTGGATTCAGTGGGCTGAAGGGCCTGTTTCCACACTGTATCTCTGAACTAAATTAAACTAGGTAGGCATGGTTGCCTCATTTGTTGCAGAGTTCCACATGGAAAGAAACATAACATGATCATCGGTGAATATCCCCACTCGTGACCTTGTGCTGGAGGGGAGGACACAGATCGAGCGGGTTAGGATGGCTGAGTCTGGGTTATGGCCAATTCATTAACTCATGGAGGGAAGGATCTGGAGCAAGCGCAGGCAGGTGGGACTAATGGAGCTGGGACATGTTGGCCAGTATGGGCAAGTTGGGCCGGAGGGCTTGTTTCCACACTGTATCATTCTATGACTCTATGATGTGAGGTCCTGTGGTGGGATCATTCATCACCAACAACCGCCATTGTCTGAGGTAGAAGCACAACTGTTGCCCTAACAATGCAAAAGATGTAAATATGAAATAAACATATAAAACACCGACTAAATGCACAGAGTCTTTTATCCAGAGTACGGGAAACAAAAAAGTGAGATGAGGTGAAGGAGGGAAAGATTTAATGGCAACATGAGGGGCAATTATTTTTTACACAAAGGGTGGTGGGTGTATGGGACAAGCTGCCAGAAGAGGTACTTGAGGCAGGTACTATCACAACAATAAAAAAACATTAGAACAAGTACATGGAGAGGACATGTTTGGAGGGATATTTGGACAAATGCAGGCATATGGAATGAGTGCAGTTGTGGTGCGTTGGTTGGCATGGGCAAGTTGGGAAGAACGGCTTGTATCCATGCTGCAAATTTGCCTTACACACTCCCAACCGTTTAGAAATATCATTGGTGTTGACATTTGTCAAATACGATATTGATCTAGAATAAAGATTCTTGCTAATCATTGCTCAATACAGTATTGAATACCGCTTTGGATATTAATGTCCAGCTCGAGAAAGTAAAGACTATATCTCTAATCAAAATAAACATGATAGTGCAGATTCTGGAATCCCGACGCTGGAGGAACTCAGCAGGTCAGGCAACATCTATAGAGGGAGGGTATGAGTCTACGAATGGTCCTGACCTGTAATGTTTTCTGTCCATTCCCTCCACAGATACTGAGTTCCTTCAGCACTTTGCTCAGTGTTAGAAACCACCGAGTCGAGTCATGGCCATCTTACTGATTGAGGAAGGAACCTTCAATTTGTGAATTCATATTTAGCAAGACAAGAAGCATATCTACATGACCTCACTCATTTTCCATTGAGTCAGAGCCAAATGGTGTTAGGCTTGCGGGCAAGTGGGATCTTCACCACTCTCGGGAAAGGAACAGTTTGTTGGCCAGAGGAGACGGATTTCCAGACGCCCGTTGTGAAAATGGCCAGGGACTGAATGACTCAGATTGGCAAACTGTGTTTAGTTTAGTTTAGTTTAGTTTAGTTTAGAGGTACAGCACTGAAACAGGCCCTTCGGCCCACCGAGTCCACGCCGACCATTGATCACCCATACTCAAGCACTGTTGGACCTACTAGGGCCAATTTACAGAAGCCGTTTAATCTACTAACCCGCATGTCTTTGGAGTGTGGGAGGAAACAGAGCACTGGGAGGAAACCTACGCAGTCACAGCTAGAACGTACAAACTCCATACAGACAGCACCATAGTCAGGATCAAACCCGGGTCTCTGGCGCTGTCAGGCAGTAACTCTACCACTGGATCATACCTTCCAACGTTTCAGGTCGAGATCCTTCTCCAGTCTGATGAAGGGTCTCTATCCAAAACGTCACCCATTCCTTCTCTCCAGAGATGCTGCCTGTCCCGCTGAGTTACTCCAGCATTTTGTGTCTATCTTCGGTGCAAACCAGCATCTGCAGTTCCTTCCTGCACAACTCTAACATTATAATCTGCACTCTGTTCATTTCCTCTTTTGCAAGACCGGATGCAGTCACGTATATTATCTGCCTGGGTTTTTCAGTGTACCTTGGTACACATGATAGTAATATACCAAGACCAATGACAATGCTGAGATGGTAGGAAGAACCAGGGATGGTATTGCAGCAGATGAAGGGAACACTATCCATGAGGAGAGGTGTCTGATCACGTTGCAGTGATGCAGATGGAAGGTGATGGCAGTCCATCCAACGAGGAGCATAAAACTGAGGTCAACTATCTCAACTACCTCCCCAGCAACAAGTTACCCCTCTGATACCTATTAAATCTTTTCCCCCTCACCTTAAACCTGTGCCCTCTGGTTCTTGATTCCCTGACTCTGGGTAAAAGACTCAGTGCACTTACCCAATCTATGATGCATGATAACGGAATAACGTTTAGTGCAAGGTAAAGCTAGCAAATTCCCATCAAGGCCTTCCACGAGCAGGAGATTGACACCGTGTTTCATGGTAAATCAATGTGAAATGGATAAGGGGACAATTTCACTGTCACACAATATCTTTTAATCTTAATTAGTTCCTCAGATCAATAGAAACCGTAGTAAAATGCAGCATTCCAAGAACTAATGTAATATTTTTACTAATGGATAACAGCCAGAGTGTTATCTGGGGCAATAATAAATCTGATACCAAGTCACATTAGAGGATGACGACAAGAAATTTGGAAAAATTCCAGCAGGACCCAGGTTAATGTGTCAGGGGGACTGATCCATTAAAAGACAAGAGATATTTTAGTTTTAGTTTTTGGTTTTAGAGGTACAGTGCAGAAACAGACCCTTCGGCCCACCAAGTCCGTGCCGACCAGCGATCACCCTGTACACTAGCAGTATCCTATACATGAGGCACAATTCACAATTTCACCAAAGACAATTAACCGGCAAACCTACAATGTGATGCGATGCGATACGATACAATAGATCGAGGGAAATTAATCCTGTATGGCTTTGGAGTGTGGGAAGAAACCAGAGTACCAGAGAAAACCCATGAGGTGACGGGGAGAACGTAGAAACTCCGTAAAGACTGCACCCGTAGTCAGGATCGATCCCAGGTTTCTGGGTTGTAGGGCAGCAACTATAGTGCTGCGCCACCGTGCCACACCACGCCCCACAAACGTTGTACATTACATTTATGCCTCTCTCCTCTCCTCTTTAGCCTAAATATCTTCTTTCTCCACTCTTAATCCTGAAGCAGGGTCTCATCCCAAAGGTCGACTTCCTTCCTAGACAGCAGTGAATTGCACCAATTCCAAATGGCACCATTTTTAAACCCTCATAAGACTCCATATACTGTAGATGCAAGTATTTAGGAACACATTGATGAAGAGTGCTAATATCACCAGTTCCTCTTCCCCAACGGCTTCTGCTTGGTCCATTGAGTTGTTCCAACACTTCGAGCCTGCACCGCCATTCAATATGATCATGGCTGATCATCCAACTCAGTATCCTGTAGGGTTACACAAAAAGCTGGAGAAACTCAGCGGGTGCAGCAGCATCTAAGGGGCGAAGGAGATAGGCGACGTTTCGGGTCGAGACCCTTCTTCAGACTCAGTCCATTCAGTATCCTGTACCTGCTTTCGCTCCATACCCCCTGATCCCTTTAGCCACAAGTGCCACATCTAACTCCCTCTTAAATATAGCCAATTAACTGGCCTCAACTACCTTCTGTGGCAGAGAATTCCGCAGATTCTCCACTCTCTCTGTGTGAAAAATGATTTTCTCATCTCGGTCCTACTGACAGCGCCACCTACTACCTACTAGCTATGAGGTAGATAGTAGTTCAGCACTGCTCACTGGTTGTGGTAGGATGATTCAGTTGCCTGATAACAGCTGGGAAGAAACTGTCCCTGAATCTGGCGGTGTGCGTTTTCACACTTCTGTACCTTTTGCCTGATGGTAGAGGGGAGAAGAGGGAGTGCGACTCATCCTGGATTATGCTGCTGGCCTTGCCGAGGCAGCGTGGGGTATAGAGTCAATACCCCATGGTACTCAGCTGGTCTGACAACTACTCCATTCATAAATCATTGCAAGTTACCTCTTAATATGGTTGATTAACAAAGACCCATCGATCCATCTATATTTTAACGTCAACATTAAGTATTATTTGTGGAAGAACATTCCAAAATTCCATCAACATTGCACATAGAATGTTTCCAAACTTCATTCCTGAAAATAGAGACACCAGGAACTGCAGACGCTGGAATCTTGAGCAAAACACAAAGTGCTGGAGGAACTCAGCGGGTCAGGCAGCATCTGTGAAGTGAATGGACAGACGACGTTTCAGGTCGGTATCCGTGTCCTGACACCTTGGCTTACTTGGTGATCCTGCAATTGAAATCTTGCTCTGTTTGCATACAAAACTACAATCACTATATTGGCACTATTTGTAAGGCTCGTATAACTCCATAAATGTTTATATCTGTATAAATATATGTATTTATCTGTATTTTGCTTCTTTATAGTTTATGTTCATAAGTCATAGGAGCAGTAGGCCATTTGGCCCATCGAGTCTACTCTGCCATTCAATCGCACTTTTGGACATGTAACTATGTGTTCTCCAGGTACTCAGCTTATCTGTAAACATTTTAAAGAGGTCATTTAGTTGGCATTCCTTCATCATTTTTATCACCGCATAGTATAAATCATAGAGTGACAGAGCATGGAAACAGGCCCTTCAGCCCAACTTGCCCATGCTGACCAAGATGCACCATCTACACTAGTCCCACATGCCTGCGTTTGGTTCATATCTCTCAGTTTTGGTCTCAAAATTTGAGGAAGGACATTCTTGATATTGAGGGAGTGCAGCGTAGGTTCACAAGGTTAATTCCCAAGATGGCGGGACTGTCATATGTTGATAGAATGGAGCGGCTGGGCTTGTACACTCTGGAATTTAGAAGGATGAAAGGGGATCTTTTTGAAACATATAACATTATTAAGGGTTTGGGCACACTAGAGGCAGGAAACATGTTCCCGACGTTGGGGGAGTCCCGAACCAGGAGCCAAAGTTTAAGAATAAGGCGTAAGCCATTTAGAACGGAGTTGGGGAAATACATTTTCCCACAGAGAGTTGTGAGTCTGTGGCATTATCTGCCTCAGAGGGCAGTGGAGGCCAGTTCTCTGGATGCTTTCAAGAGAGAGTTAGATAGGGCTCTTAAAGATAGCAGGGTCAAGGGATATGTGGAGAAGGCAGGAACAGAGTACTGATTGTGAATGATCAGCCATGATCACATTGAATGGTGGTGCTGGCACGAAGGGCCAAATGGCCTACTTCTGCACCTATTGTCTATTATTTATTGTCTAGATCTTTCCAATCCATGTAGAATGACCTTGACTCCAAGACAGATTAATTCTTTGGTAATGCCTCTTTTCTTGTGATTATGGACTTGGGCCCGATGCAACAGTCCTGTTGAATGGGCAGGGAAATGCCAGAGTGCAAACTCAAAACTGGAGTGCGAACTCACTTTGGGGTTGTCCACTGAAGAAGAGATGAGGGTTTTTGTTTTCTTGAGTGGGCCGTAATTTGTTTTCTAGTTGGGTTCTTATCTCCATGAAGAGCCAATTGGGTGTGCACACAGCTGTACTGAAGGGCAAGAGCCCCGTGACTAGGTTTGGATCAGTACGGTGATGATAATGGAGTGCCAACCTCTGGCAGGTTTTTCCAGTCAGGTCAGTGAGGGTCTTTAGTGTGGAAACACTATAATCTACCCTTTGTACCCAGGAATGATACAAATGGGGCATCTTCTAGCACGACTTACTCAGTATGGAGAGGCAGGTTTAGCAGCTATCTGGTTTACTTACAAAACATCTCCACTGGGTATATCAAACACCAATTTTTTTCTAAACCCATTGTTATTTCAGCTAAGGAACAAAAGATTAAAAGCTAACGATTATGTGGTGAACTTCAAAAGGTATTGGAGTCGAAATCGTTCTTTAAGACCACTTCCTTTGTCATGACCAACCATGTCAGTAAGAAAAAAAAAGTATTTTCTCACCCACAAAAAAGTCCCACCCATCGTTGCTTCAAGCCTTTCTTGCTAATCCACAAAACTGCAGCACAACTCAGTCAGCAAGTGATTGCAGCACAACCTCCACAGACGGAAGTGAAATTGAAATCCCAATGGTGTTCAGCAAAACCCATCACCATGATCTAATGGATGGCGAGGATCAAAAGGCCAAATGTCTTCTCCTCCCAACGTTCCCAGCCTCCACTTCGAGGACCGGAAACCAACTGCTTTCTTAAAATAGTTCTTGCAAACGAAACAGAATGGTGGAATGGCAACACCAAACGTTGTAGACTTTGTGCAACAAGGCAGAACAACACCAGGCAGGCAGGAGGAAGTAGATCAGGACAGTCATCTCACAGGCTCGACTCTGGTGGTTATTAAACCCAACCGTCAGGCATGATGTAGCATGGAGGTAGAGTGCATCTTGCAGCCCGAGAGTGATGCCAGGAAACCGTAGACACAAGGAACTGCAAATGATGCTTTACAAAAAACACAAAGTGTTGGAGTAACTGAGCGACTCAGGCAACAGGTCTGGGGAACGTGACAGGCTTAGATAGAGTGGATGTGGAGAGGATGTTTCCAGTCAAGGGAGAGTCATTCAGCATGGAAACAGGCCCTTCGGCTCAACTTGCCCACACCCATGCCAACTTGCCCACACCCAAGCCAACTTGCCCACACCCATGCCAACTTGCCCACACCCATGCCAACTTGCCTACGCTGACCCACCCACCAACCACACTAGTCCTACCTGCCTACATTTGGCCTATATTGTTAAGCTTGTTAAGGGTTTGGACACGCCAGAGGCAGGAAACATGTTCCCGATGTTGGGGGAGTCCAGAACCAGGGGCCACAGTTTAAGAATAAGGAGTAAGCCATTTAGAACAGAGATGAGGAAACACTTTTTCTCACAGAGAGTTGTGAGTCTGTGGAATTCTGTGCCTCAGAGGGCGGTGGAGGCAGGTTCTCTGGTTGCTTTCAAGAGAGAGCTAGATAGGGCTCTTGAAAATAGCAGAGTCAGGGGATCTGGGGAGGGCAGGAACGGGGTACTGATTGTGGATGACCAGCCATGATCACATTGATGGCGGTGCTGGCTCGAAGGGCCGAATGGCTTACTCCTGCATCTATTGTCTATTGTATCCCTAGTCTAGAAACAGAGGGCACAGCCTCAGAATAGAAGGATTAATCTTTAGAATGGAGATGGGGAAGAATGGTGAATCTGACGAATTGATTGCTAGACACAACAGTGGCCAAGTCATTGGATATTTTTAATGCAGAAATTGATATGTTCTTGATTAGCAAGGGCATCGAAGGTTATGGGGAGAAGGCAGGAAATTGGGGTTGGGGCACAAATAGATCAGCCACAATCGAATGGCGGAGCAGACTTGATGGGCCGTATGGTCTAATTCCACTACTATGTCTTATGGATAGGTGACGTTGCAGGTACATTTTGTGTCTTTTTTGTAACCCAGTATCTGTAGTTCTCTGTGTCTTCATTTCATTCCTCAACATCAGTGCTTCACAACAAAGTATCGCACTCTCCACAGAATCAGTGAAGTCTTGCCAATTTGCCCAGTCACTAAAGCGCAGGATGATAGAGCTACATATAACACAGAAACAGACCTTTCAGCCCACCTTGCTGTTCATGCTGACCAAGTTGGCATCTTGGGCAAGTTCCATTTGCTTTGCATTTAGACCAAAGCCATTCCTATCCAAGTTCCAGTTTAGTTCTAGTTTACATTTATTGTCACCTGCACCAATTGGTGCACCAGTGAGATTTGGGTAACCATACAGCCATACAAATAAAAAGAACACAGTGCACGATAGAATTTAACTTAAACATCCCCACACAGCGGAATCAACGTTTCCCACTGTGAGGGAAGGCAGAGAAGTTCAGTCCACTTCCTGTTTGTTCACCCGTAGTCGAGGCCTATTGAGGCCTCCGCAGTCGCCGCTACAGACGGCCTGATGTTTCAGGCCCTCTCGCCGGATGCTGGAACTCCGGTGTCGGAAGAACGCTCTCAGCGGCTTGGCGTTCCGCGGCTACCGGAGACCGTGGCTCCCGAAGTCCACAGGCCGCGCTGGGCGGAGCTCCAACACGGCGATCCTCGGTGAAAGATCCCAGGCCTCCGCGATGTTAAAGTCAGCGCAGCCCGCGGCTGGAGGCTCCGCAGACCACAGCTCCACAATGTTAGAGTCGGCAGTCCCAGCTCCAACACGGCAACCCCGGTAAGGCATTACCCCGCCCCGCCCCGCCCCACGATGGTACTTCAGTGCTGCGCCGCCACTGAAGCTGAAGCGTTGGCCGGTCTCCGGCAGGAAAGGCCGCGTCAATCCAGACGGTAGGCCGCGAGGATGGGGCGAGGAGGACAGACGCTTCCTCAACCAGGTAGTGACTGAGAAAAACTGTTTCCCCCTTCCCCCCCCCCCCCACATAAAATACCTCCAAAACAAAACTTTTGACAGACTAAAAATTAAGAAAAAGGATGAAAGGACGAACAGCTGCAGGTGGGGCAGCCATAGTCAACAGCGCCACTCACCAGATATGTCTAAGCATCATTTAAAAACTGTAATTGGATCCACATCTATAGCTTCCACTGGCAACTCGTTTCAGATATGGACTACCCTCTCAGTTAATAAGTTACCCTGAGGTCCCTGATAATTCTCTCCCCTCTCAATTTAACCCGTTCCCCTCTAGTTTTAAAATCTTCTACCTTTGAAAGAAGACTGTGAAGGGCCTGTCCCATTTGGGCGTCATTTGCGCATCATTTATGTAGTGATGTTACAAAACCTACCTTCGCAGTTCTGCCACTGGCCGTGTGCGCGACTTTGGTGCCTTGGAGAGGGGGGGGGGGGGGGGTGGGATTAAAATGCAGTTTTGTACTGCTTGTCAGAGAGGGATTTCCATGGGCTGCTAGCTGATGAAGAAAAATCGATCAGACTTCCATTCCCGTTATTTTTTGGTTTTAATAAATAAATAAATAAATAAATAGAATCGGGGGGGGGGGGGGGGGGGAATTGTCGCTGGACTATTTAATAGTTGGATTAAAATAAAAAGCGACTTGGAACGCCCTCAACACCTACAACGTGGCGGATCACAATGACAGGACAAAACAAAGGGTAAGTCATTTATTTTACATATAACCTTGCTTCTTGGGATGGATTTAAACGAATTTTACGTTGCGAAAAAGTTATTTGGGCCCCATATGAACCGGCAGTGTTCTTCCTGCCGACATGGGGTTCAAATTCACCGCAACCGCAACGTTCTAATCGATCGCGTTCCAGAAAAACCCACTCGCAAAATGACCTAAATGACTATTTTTTGGACAATCATGTCAAAAGAGCATCTAAATCGTCTATATTTTGTGTTATTGTCTATCCATAGTCAATATTTTTATACTAAATATACACAACAGTTTTAGCCACATGTATTGCGCAAAAAATAATAATTTTGATTATATTGAGTGGATGTTTCTAGATTAATTTATGGGAATTAAACATTAAATTCCTTCCGTCTGGCATATAAATTCATGACAGTGAGATTTAAAAATCATGTTCTATTGTGAATTCTTGTGTGAATGAGATTAGTTTGTTAATTGGATACTTGGCTATTTTATTAAATTATCCTTTTCTTAAGAAATGGAATCTACAGGACATTGTTAACGGGAAAGTATTGGGCAGAAAGGCATGCCATGCGTGGTTTGAAGAGCAAACACTTGTCGTTTACAATGCCAACATTGAACAGTTAAGGAAAAACAAGGTGTACAGAGTTGCTTATTGGTTACAATCTGAGGAGTATGATGATGCTACTGATTATGATATGCCAATGTACCAGCTAGCAACTGATCTTCTCCATAAAGACTTGGTCTATTGCTAGAAAATGTAATGCATTTCCCTATCTGTTACGGATTTACAGCATATAATACAATAATATTAAAGTTCTGATCTTGAGAATATCACATTTTTGAATTTTCAAGGCAGTCTGGGTGTTTATTACTATTTCCGTCACAACGGTCAATTTTGTAATTAGCTACAATTAGGTAATTAACTAATTATATGTTTTAATTTCAGGTCATCCAAGTAAGATGTTTTATATTTGTTTCAGAATGCTTCAATCTATAATAACTGAAAATTTAATTCAGTTCTCTTAATGTTTAAGAAAGTTATGGGTTTTTGACAGTCCTCGATCACAGCTTTTGTGTTCAGTCAATGGAAAAGCAATAGGGAACAAGATGCTAATTTCCGAGTATGAAAATGGCCATAACTTTTTTAATACTGAAGATATGAAAGTGAATTAGGTGACAAATTAAACTTCCTTTTATGTTTTATCTGATGGGATAAATTGCAGACTTGATTTTTTAAATCTCTATATTTTGTAACATTGCTAATTTAAGCGACATCATTTACGGGTCATGCAAAATCACCATCTGCAGTTCCTCATTTCTCCATTACCAACCTTACACGCCAGTACCAGGTGGACGTGGGATTATCACTACTCTGCAACTAGTCAACCACTTTCTCATAGGATGCAATATTGTGGCACATAGGTAAAGTTGCTGCTTTACAGCGCCAGAAACCTAACTATATGGTGCTGTCTATGCAGAGTTTGCATGTTCTCCCTGCGACCACTTGGGTTTTCTCCGGGTGCTCAGGTCTTCTCCCACACTCCAAAGAAGTGCAGGTTTGTAGGTTAATTGGGTTCTGTAGATTGTCCCCAGTGTGTAGGATAGACCTATTGTTGGTCAGCATAGACTTGGTGGGCTGAAGGGCCTGTTACCGTGCTGTATCTCTAAACTAAACTAATTGTCCATTATCACCGCACCGCATTCTCACGCCAACATCCCCCAGTAAAAATGTTACATTTCTCCTGTTATATCTTCACACATTCTGAAAATATACTCTCACCACCAAAACTAAGCCTGCTTTACTTTGCTCAATATCTTGGTTCTCAACTGGAAATGACTCGGTGTGTAATTGTCTAGTTGCTATTTGAATTTGTGTCCAGAGAGGTTTGGGAACTGATCCTTGCTGCAAGAATGAGCCAAGGCATGACGTTTCTCTGACTGGACTCTAAAGTTTGGAACTCTTTTGCACAAAGGACAGTGCAGGCAGATTCATGAATAGGTTTCAAAACAGACGTGCATAAATACTTACGATCGACACAAAATGCTGGAGTATCTCAGCGGGACGGGCAGCATCTCTGGAGAGAAAGATTGGGTGAGATTTCGGGTCGAAACCCTTCTTCAGACTGAGAGCCAGGGGAAAGGGAAACAAGGGAAGATGATCTGTTCTTTCCCACCAGAGGAAACAAAATCAACAAGTAGAGGACATAGGTTTAAGGTGAGGGGGGAAAGATTTAATAGGAATCTGAGGGGCAACTTTTTACACACAGAGGGTGATGGGTGTATGGAACAAGCTGCCAGGGGAGGTAGTTGAGGCAGGGAATATCCCAACATTTAAAAACATTTATGCAGGTAGATAGACACAAAATGCTGGAGTAACTCATCCGGTCAGGTTTTATCTCTGGAGAAAGCAATAGGTGATGTTTTGGGTCGAGACCGTTCTTCGGACTGAGAGTCAGGGGAGAGGGAATCTAGAGGTATGAAAAGGTTCAGAACAAATCAGAGCTGGGACTGATGACCAAGGAAAGATGGAGCCCACAATGGTCAATGGATGGGTATAAGGTGAGGATAGGTTTAGAGGGACATGGGCCAAATGCGGGCTGGTGGGACTAGTGTAGATGGGGCATGTTGGTGCAAGCAGGTTGGGCCAAAGGGCCTGTTGCCATGCTGTATGATTATGACTCTAAGCGTCACTCTGTACCTCTTCTGCCATTTCTTTGAAGACCTCCAAATAATTCCAGCTGTTCACCCTTTCCCAAGAGATGTAACTTGTACCCAAAATGTCACCTGTCCATTCCCTCCCCAGATGCTGCCTGACCACTAATTCCTCCGGCACTTTGTGTTTTGTAAAACATCGTCTGTTTTGGCTATCTCTCCAACCTCTGCAACTCCTGTTCCTCCAACTAGTGCAAGGTGATTGCTCCAAGTGTGGTCTGGCCCAGCTTACAAAGGTCTAGCACATTCACGGAAAGTTTATTTTGAAAAATGAAGAACTCAATTAAAACTCAAGACTTGGTAGATAATACTACCAATATTCGGTTCTAGAAAATGTTCTTAATTCCCTACTGCTCAAACTAAAAGCAGAAATGGTCAATTAGAATATAATTGCTGAATCATCTAAATGTCTTAACTTGTTCAAAGACTCAATTTCAGTTAACAGATGCAAATCCTTCATTACTGAATCTCCATTTTGACCAAATTGACAAAATGGCTTACTTCTTGTTTCCACAATATGTGGCTCACTCTAGTTACATCAAGCAGACCAAGTCACAGCCTTCACCACAAAGCAGAAGGCGGGGCCTCCCCTTTCTACCATGTAGTCCTTGCCTGATAGTGCAACGTTAAACAGGCGGAACTACCAAGTCCCTCCATGTGAGAAACAAGGGGCATCCATAGTCTTGGAGTCCTAGACCCTTGCAAGGCAACACAGTGGCACAGCAGCACAGTTGCTGCCTCACAGCGCCAGACACTCAGGTTTGATCCTGACTACAGGTGCTGTCTGTACGGAGTTTGCACGTTTTCCCTGTGACCTACATGCATTTTCTTCGGGTGCTCCTGTTGCCTCCCACATTCCAAAGGCGTACAGTTTTGTAGGTTAATTGGTTTCTGTAAATTGTAACTTGTCCCGAGTGTGTAGGATAGTGCTAGTGTATGGAGTGATCGCTGGTCGGCACGGACTCGGTGGGTTGAAGGGGCTGTTTGCAATCTGTATCTGTAAAGTCTCAAGCTGTACAGCATGGAAACTGGCCCTTCAGCCCACCTTGTCCATGCTGACCAAGTTGGAACACTGTGTTAGTCCCATTTACCTGCATTTGCCACGTATCACTTTAAACCCTTCCTATCCAGAACTCTGTCCAAATTCCTTTTAAACGTCATATTTGTATCCATGTCTACAGCTTGCTCCAGACACGGGAAACACTCTGAGAGAAAAGGTTGCGTCTGAGGTCCCTTTTAAATCTCTCCCCTCTCACCTTAAGACAAATGCCCTCTAGTTTCAGAGTCCTCTAGCCTGGAAAAACACTGCGAATGTTCATTTTATTCTTGCCCCCTCATCATCTTGCAAGGCATGGAAGAAATAAAAGTGAGCCAATAAAGAAAGACTCCATTAAATCAAAAGCAAATCCCCAGGACTCACTTGAAAAAAATGAAGGAGTCTGAGCGCATTGCTTATTGCATCTCAGTGCATTGGCCCAGCCAGATGCAACTAAATTTAAAGTGGCACTTTCTTCCCAATAACCCTCTCTGGCTAAACCCCTCCCTTCACCACCTCCAGTTTCAATTCCAGTTGGAATATTTTGGAGGACCAAGTAAACAAGAACCAAGAACCAAGATACAATGTGTTAAGTGACTTCAAAGGCCACACATCCAGCATTTGTGTCTGCAAGAACTTTAGTCTAATGTTGCTTGCAGCCACCACGATAGACCTCAAAGTACATTCAACGTCACACCCATTTTGATAATGCTCATTGTCTACATTTCCCCCCCAACCCCACAGGAAGACTGACTGAACCATCACAGTGCAGAATGTTGATTCCACTGTTGTGGATGTTTATGTTCAATTCTTAAGTGTGTTGTGTCCGTTTAGATTGTGTGGCTGCATGGTGACTGAAATTTCACTCTACCTTCATTGTTGCGTGTGGCAATAAATGTGAACGTGAACTTGAGGACAATGCTTCCATTGATCCAAGTCAGTAGACACAATCAGTGTGCGAGGCAATTCTCAAAACCCACAACTACGCACGGTGGTGCAGCGGTGGAGTTGCTGCCTCACAGAGCCAGAGACCTGGGTTCGATCCTGACTACGGGTGCGGTCTGTACGGTGTTTGTACTTTCTCCCTGTGACCACGTGGGTTTTCTCCAAGATCTTCTGTTTCTTCCCACACTCCAGAGACGTACAGGTTTGTAGGTTAATTGGCTTTGTATAAATGTAAAATTGCCCCTAGTGTGTGTGGGATAGTATTAGTAAGTGGGGATCGCTGGTCGGCACGGATTCAGTGGGCCGAAGGGCCTATATCCTCGCTGTATCTCTAAACTAAACTAAACTTGTATTTCTTTAAGTTTGACAATTTGTGTCTTGGTTCATTTAGCATCCCTGCACATCAGGTATGGTGTATGCAGGGACCAGCAAGCAGGGAGCGCTGAGAATTTTATATTTTCCATAAACATTCCTAACAAAGAAACAGCACCCACAGACCAGGTCACGGTGAGAATACTTTGTCTGGCAGTGAACTCTTCACATACAAATGGCCAGTCAGCCGTGGCAGAATTAGTTTCATTGCTGCGTCTGATGGCAATGTTGAGTTACCCATGTGAGTAGCAAGCAAGAATTTCATTTTTGGTACATACGATAATTAAACACTCTTGATACTCTCAACTCTTTCCACTCTCTGCATTCTGTCTCCTCGCTAGACCCTGTCCATTCTCCACTCTGCCCTCTCTCTCCACTCTGACCTCTCTCTCTCCACTCTGACCTCTCTCTCTCCACTCTGCCCTCTCTCTCCACACTGCCCTCTCTCTCTCCACACTGCCCTCTCTCTCTCCACTCTGCCCTCTCTCTCTCCACTCTGCCCTCTCTCTCTCCACTCTGCCCCCTCTCTCTCCACACTGCCCTCTCTCTCTCCACACTGCCCTCTCTCCACACTGCCCTCTCTCCACTCTGACCTCTCTCCACTCTAACCCCTCTCTCCACTCTGCCCTCTCTCTCTCCACTCTGACCCCTCTCTCCACTCTGCCCTCTCTCTCTCCACTCTAACCCCTCTCTCCACTCTGCCCTCTCTCTCTCCACTCTGACCCCTCTCTCCACTCTGCCCTCTCTCCACTCTGCCCTCTCTCTCTCCACTCTAACCCCTCTCTCCACTCTGCCCTCTCTCTCTCCACTCTGCCCTCTCTCTCTCCACTCTGCCCTCTCTCTCTCCACTCTGCCCTCTCTCTCTCCACTCTGCCCTCTCTCTCTCCACTCTGCCCTCTCTCTCTTCACTCTGCCCTCTCTCCACTCTGCCCTCTCTCTCTCCACTCTGCCCTCTCTCTCTCCACTCTGCCCTCTCTCTCTCCACTCTGCCCTCTCTCTTCACTCTGCCCTCTCTCTCTCCACTCTGCCCTCTCTCTCTCCACTCTGCCCTCTCTCTCTCCACTCTGCCCTCTCTCTCTTCACTCTGCCCCCTCTCTCTTCACTCTGCCCTCTCTCTCTCCACTCTGCCCTCTCTCTCTCTCCACTCTGCCCTCTCTCTCTCCACTCTGCCCTCTCTCTCTCCACTCTGCCCTCTCTCTCTCTCCACTCTGCCCTCTCTCTCTTCACTCTGCCCTCTCTTGCCTCTCTCAACTCACCAAGTAGAGCTGCAGAATATTGAGATCAGAGGGACAATCTGTGCCTGATTTGATCAACAACTGTAGTTGGGACAAAGGGCTTCATGCACAAACAGAAAAGATGAAAATTGGGTTTAGTTCAGTTCAGCCTAGTTTATTGTCACGTGTACCGAGGTACAGTGAAAGGCTTTTGTTGCGTGCTATCCAGTCAGTGCAAAGACAATGCATGATTAACATCGAGCCATTTATAGTGCCTTGCAGGGGCCTCCTAGAACATTTATACCCACAATTGAACACTTGGCAATGTAATTGGTTATAAATGTCTAGCAAGGAAAGCAAGCAGATGGTCCTCAGATAGACACACACTGCTGGAGTAACTCAGTGGGACGGGCAACATCTCTGGACAGAAGGAATGGGTGACGTTTCGGGTTGAGACCCTTCAAACAATTGTTGAAGAAGATTCTCGACCCAGAACGTCACCCATGCCTTCTCTCCAGAGATGCTTCTTCCTTAGAGCCATCGGGTTAGTAAACACTACAACCTCAAATAAGCTCTGAACTTCAATAGACTATTATTATTATATATACAGATAGTCTTCAGCATGATTTGAAAGCATCTATGAATCAATGGGTTGAACAAATCAGGGACAGGTTACCCTCTGAAACCATTGCTTCATCTTTCACAGTTGGTAACTTGTCGCTGGGTATGACTCGCCATTCCCAATAGACTTTCACAACTCCTACTATTGTACTTAAGTTCAATTCATTGAATTGTCTGCGGAGTTATCTGAAAAAGGGTCCCGACCAAAACGCCTCCTATCCATGCTCTCCAGGGACTCTGCCTGACCTGCTGAGTTATTCCATATAAACCTAAACCTAAATCATGGGGTCATCCATGACAGAAACAGGCCCTTCGGCATAACTCATCCATGCTAACCCACAAGGCTGAAAACAAGGAAATTCAAGTAAATATTGTGTTTTGTAGGCCAGATTAACCTTACACCATATGACAACACAGATCGACAGTAACCCTGCCTTTAATTTCAAGCCATACTTCCCACAGGTCCCAATACATGATTAACATCAAGCCATTTATAGTGCCTTGCAGCGGTAATACATGGTTTACAATGCGATTCCCACTCACCCTCGTGAGGTGCCACTCCTTTAAGAAATCATTGCCAAGTGTAGTTACAAAGGAACTAACTCCAATCAAGATAAAATGGGACTTCTAGTGGCATTAAGCAACTGTGGACTCGAATCATACAAAGTATCATCCTGTACGTACTGTTCTATCATTTAGTTGACTTTAGTTTAGAGATACATCGAGGAAATAGGCCCTTCGGCGAACTGATTCTGCACCGACCACTGACCCCTGCACACTAACACTACCCTACACACACTAGGGACAACTTACGTTTATACCAAACCAAATATATCTTTGGTGTGTGGGAGGAAACCGAAAATCTCGAAGAAAACCCATGCAGGTCACGGGGAGAAAGTACAACCTTCGTACAGACAGCACCCATAGTCAGGATCGAACACGGGCCTCTGGCGCTGGAAGGCAGTAGTTCTACCGCTGCGCAACACTGCGCCGCCTGTTCTATAAAATGGCGGCAGAAACATGGCGGCTCTTGTGCATTATTTCACTATCTCTCTACTATTCCTCAACACTATGTATTGGTTTTCAGGAAGGTAACATTAGCAGCTAGGCAGATAGTGACATTGCACTGTCCACATAGTATTGGACCACATTATCTGATGACCTTTCTATCTTCCTCTGTACATCGGAGAGTTGGTTCCCTTTAATGTCTCAACAAGTCTCAGCTTGTGTTGGATTTCAGAGAATGGTTCAACGTATGAGGGCAGGTCCAGGGTGGGGCTGGCTTGAGGGACAACCACGAGTTCTCAGTGTCGCTGAATGTGATGTTCTTATCCCCATTCAGAAAAAGGTTGTGAGGCCATTTTATTTCTGGTGATTGTTGTTGGAATCTGAGGAAATGCTTTCCATAATAGATACAGGACCTGAATATGTCCTAATCAATTGGATTCTAACAATGCACCAACTGTGGAGATGGTTTTTCCACAGAGATCACATTTTAAAAAGCTGGATCTATGATCAAAGGCCAGCCAGCCACTTACAATGGCTAATCCAACCTCCCCCGTCCCCAATCCAGCATTCATCTATACTTTCTGTCGATAAAACACTAGCCTCTTCGATGGACTGTCACTTTGGTTACACTACAGACTTCAGTTTTTAGTTTAGTTGCAGAGATGCAGCGTGGAAACAGGCCCATCAGCCCACCGAGTCCATGCTGGCCTATTCACACTAGTTCTAGGTTAACCACTTCCTCATCCACTCCCTGCACATTAGCGGCAATTTACAGGCCAATTAATCTACAAACCCACACGTCATTGGGATATGGGAGGAAACCGGAGCACCCTGAGGAAACCCACGTGGTCAGAGGGACAACGTACAACATCCATGGTTTTTGCACTATATCTGCCTAGTATTACAGTAAACAATGTATTGCATTTGATTATGATATATTGTCTGTGTGGTATAGCATTTACAGTCCTGTTAGGCTGCAGCAAGCAAGAATTTCACCATTCTGTTGTCGGTACAGATGACAATTAAATACTCTTGCCTTGAGGAACAGCAAGGAGTGTTAACCGAGCCGTAATTCAGAATAAAGTGGGATTACAAGGGAAACACAGACAATAATCTCAGAGGACATTGCATGGCAGTACTGAGGGTAGGCAGCACAGTCATAGAGAGTCGTACGGCACGGATAAAGGCCCCTCAGCCCAACACCACCATGCCGACCTATATTTCCCCGCTTGGGCCATATCCCACTAAACTTTCCCCATCCATGTACCTGTCCAAGGGTCTTTTAAATGTTGTTATAGTACCTGCTCGTCTGGCAGCTTGTTCCATTAACCCACCACTCTCACCCTTCACGTTCCTATTACATTTTTCCCAATCACCGTAAACCTATGTCCTCAGCGTCGTGATTCCTCTACCCTGGGGTAAGTGACTGTGTGTCCACCTTATCAATCTCCCTCGTGATTTTATACACATGAAATCTGCTCTCTCAAGTAGATGACAATTGCAAATCGGCTACATCATGGGTACCGGAGATAGACACTCAATGTTGGAGTAACTCAGCGGGGCAGTCAGCTTCTCTGGAGGGAAGGAAGGGTGACTTTTCAGGTCGCGACTCTTCTTCAGACTCTGTCTGAGTTATTTCTTCACTCTTCTGTTATTTCTGAGTCTGAAGAAGGGTCCCGACCTGAAACATCACCCATTCCTTCTCTCAAGAGATGCTGCCTGTCCCACTGAGTTACTCCAGCATTTTGTGTCTATCTACGGTTTAATCCAGCATCTGCTGTTCCTTCCTACGCTATACCATGGGTACACAGTGTCAGAGTGTTTAGCCAAGCTCACTGAATTTGTTTTGCTCAGAGGCTAGACTTGCTTCAAAGGACCACTTGACCACAATGTGCAAAACCTTCAGAGATGTTTCGATGCAGTGGTTCGTGTAGTTCTACATTCGAAGAGGTAGTCCTCATGGGCAAGAAAAAATGGACATGTTTGACCAGATCAAAATATAAAGCGCACATGGACCCCAAGATATAGGTCAGCCCGTGCTGTCCCTTGAATTCAATTGCTTAGAATGTGCTTTAGGATACTGAAGTAATAAAAATGTCTTTCAATAAAAAAGTCACTTTTTCAAATTGCATCTCCAAGTTATTAGAAAATTTTAGCTTCAGAAAAAGTTAGGTCTCAACATGTTGGCAATTTGCATAGACAAATGTCCACAAGTTTAACAGTTTAACAAACCAGAGAGTATGAAGAAGGGTCTCAACCCGAAACTTTGCCTATTTCCTTCGCCTGCTGAGTTTCCCCAGCATTTTTGTCTACCTTCGATTTTCCAGCATCTGCAATTCCTTCTTGAACAGTGATCAATATCAACTTGTTTATTAGTTTTTGGACGTAATGCCATAACTTCCTTCAAAAATGTAGAAATGCGTAATTCGGGTGCATTAATTAAATTCATGACCATTTAGTGTCTAAATGGAAGCAATATTTCATACGCAATGTACAACTAGCAATAACCAGCATTAAAAAATCCCCAAGACTGAGGGTGAAATTCACGGTTCATTGACTAGAACAAAAAAACCAAGATAAAGAGATTCGCTGATAACATCAGCAGCAAAGAAAAAAACATTGCGTTATATTCTTTCCAAATGGTACAAATTTCTGCATGTCCAGAAAGTGTACCGATTTATGGCAAACTTCCTCCCTAAACCAAAATCCCATCATCACTTGTAAGTAAAAACACGTTCGCTATTAATTATAGTTTTGGTTTATCATTCATCATTTTAGTCATTATGTCTAATAAATTACACTGCATATTCATGGAGAATATGTAGAGGCTACACTAAGCTTCAAGCATTCACTAAACATAGCACATTGAAAATGTAGTTACCCAAAAAATGTCTAAATTCAGAAATTATCAGGAATTAATATTTTTGCTGAAAGTACGGAATCGAGAACTGAATAAATATCGCTTGAAGCAAAAAATCTTTTAGCAGCCCGACGGTACGCAAGGTTTCACGTGGTCCATCTTGACAAAAGGAGAACTAATAAAATGAAATAATTACTAAATAAAAATTAAAATTCAATTTATCTCATATTGCTTTACATGCCTTCCAATCTATGCTCAATGGAGCCTATCCTGTTAAACTACTTGAAAAGTTAAACTTTTATCAAATGAGAAAACATCTGAAACAACCTGTCGAACTTTCTTCCAAGGTTACAAGCTATAGCCATCCTCGGCAGTTATTAAGTCTTAATCATAGATGACTTGTTTCCATTATATTCTGGCTGTGTACAATTTCCTACTGGAGCAAGGAAGAAAATCACATCATTTTAAACACTTGTGCCAGAGTAGGGAGACTATCTGATTCCACACTTAGGAAGACAATTCTTCAACAGCCATGTTGCATCTCTAAAATGAAATTTGTCTAACAATCCGTTTTCCAGAGCAATTTAATGCAATATTCCGATTTTTTCCAGTTCGTCATATCTTTCACGTGAAAAACAAAGTAAAAGCAGCTCTCTGCCATCCATCGTTGACACGTAACAGAATGAGTCAAATTTGCAACAATTATGCAGAAAAAACTTCATGAGAAAAGGACGTTTTTGTTTTACCTTGAGCTTCATTTCTGGCAACCAATATTACTGCGATGACAACCAAGTTTTTCAGACAGGCAAACGTGCTCATGTTTTAACCCAGCTGAAGTTCGACTCTGCCTGGGGTATTAAACACCATACGGCCTGCCGAGAAACAACACAACTATTATTTGTGGGATGTTAAAGAAAAACAACAAACTCTGGTTATTTGCTCCGAAGTTGGAACTAACTTTGAAGGGCGCACTCCTGCGTCTTGATGGATGTTCGAGGCGAACAACTTCCTCCAAGTTTGCGAAAGTCCTGAACCGCTAGTCCCTGATATATAAGTGATGTAACTCACAAGTCTCTGCCGCCCTCACGATAGGTTCTCAATGCTATATCCAGGAAGTCGCTGACTTGTGCAAAGCTACAGAGCACAGAAGCTTCCTCAAAATGTGCTTAGCAGAGACAGGCGAATGATGTACATGTAGTTGCAGACTGGAGTCTTTCTCAATGGTCCGACGTGCAGTGTAGGAACATCATTGGGCTAAAACTTCAATGTTAAAGGTTTATCTCACTTGAATCTGCTTTGCACATTTCATTCAGGATCAAGGCAGGAGAACAGGTTTATTGTTTATTTTAGATAAGAACTGTGTCAAGTGTAGTCCTAACTTCTGTTGATGGACTGGAAAGTAAGCTGGCAATGACCAACATAGTTGTCCCATCACCGAACATCCTCCCGCCCCCCACACAACCCTGACAAACCGGGTGACGTCACATCACGTGTCAGTCGGATGTTGCAGGCAGGAAATATCGCTATTCACTCAAGTGGAAATTTATGGCGGCCCAGATACCAAAGAGGTCTCACAAAAAAACTGAGAGTCATTAAAATGGCTCAGGCAGATTGATGCTGCTGCTGCTCTCTGGACATCAGGTGGCTGCCTGGACCAGTTGCCGGCAAACTTGGTTGTGTCAGAAACAAGGAACCACAGGTGCTGGTTTGCCAAAAAAAGACACAAAGTGCTGGAGTAATTCAGTGGGCCAGGCAGCAAATCTGGACAATATGGATAGGTGACGTTTCACAGAGTGCTGGAGTAACTCAGCGGGTCAGGCAGCATCTGTGGAGAACATGGATAGGTGACGTTTCACAGAGTGCTGGAGTAACTCAGCGGGTCAGGCAGCATCTGTGGAGAACATGGATAGGTGACATTTCACAGAGTGCTGGAGTAACTCAGCGGGTCAGGCAGCATCTGTGGAGAGCATAGATAGGTGACGTTTCACAGAGTGCTGGAGTAACTCAGCGGGTCAGGCAGCATCTGTGGAGAACATGGATAGGTGACGTTTCACAGAGTGCTGGAGTAACTCAGCGGGTCAGGCAGCATCTGTGGAGAACATGGATAGATGATGGTTTGGATCGGGACCGTTTTTTACCAATCCACTTTGTTGGTTTATGAATATGTATTAAAGGTGCAAAGTTTAAAAATGGATGGAATAAAAATTGGCCATCTATATATCTGGATGTATCTGAAGGGTCCCGACCAGAAAAGTCTGTCCATTCCCTCCATAGATGCTTCCTGGTCCGCTAAGTCATAGTCCTTAAGTCATACAGCATGGAATCATGCCCTGTGGTCCAACCTGCATGTGCCGATTAACATGTCCCATCTACACTAGTCCTACCTGCCTGCGATTACCCCATATCCCTGTCCAATCCATGTGCCTGTCTAAATGTTTCTTAAACGCTGCGATAGTACCTGCCCCAGCTCCGACAGCTCGTTCCATACTGCCACCCTTTGTATGAAAAGGTTACCCCTCAGGTTCCTAATAATATTCTAACCCCCCCCCCCCCCCCCCCCCCCACCTTAAAGCTGTTTTTCCTGCATTTTGTGTTTTGTTAAACAACACATGTTGTAAGGGTTCATTTGAAGGAATATGATTTCCTCAGCAATGTGGGGACAACAAGACAATATCTGAGTCGCCTGCTCTGGTTTCAGTGAAGGTGAACGATCTGTGATGCTGGTTGAAGTTACTTGCGGGCTTACTATGCCTTACACAGACACAGAATGCTAGAGCAACTCAGCTGGTCAGGCAGCATCTTCAGGCTGGGACCCTTCTCCAAACCCTCCTTACAATGCATTCTTGAGCATCAGCGGGGAGGAGATGAGGAACCGGTTTCAGGTATTCATTTGGTCAGTGCTATTGTCCATGTTAACTGGATGGGTGAAAGACCATCATCTTTGTGTTGACAATCACCAAAACAAGTTTAATTTAGTTTAGTTAAGTTGATACAGCGCCCTTTGGCCACCGAGTCCACACCAACCAGCGATCCCGACACAAAAATATCAATTGACGGCCTCCACAGCCTTTTGTGGCAAAGAATTCCACAGATTCACCACCCTCTGGTTAAAAAAATTCCTCCTCATCCCCTTCTTAAAGGAACGTCCTTTAATTCTGAGGCTACGACCTCTGGTCCTAGACTCTCCCACTAGTGGCAATATCCTCTCCACATCCACTCTATCCAGGCCTTTCACTATTCGAGTGAATGTGGCGGCACAATTTACCAACACACAGCACCCCACACTTGCTGCCGATCGTCCAGCTAAGATGATCATGTTGCCTCCGGCACTGATTCCACAATTCAGGCAGTGAATCGGCAAGAATGCTGGCAATGTCACAACCATATAACCATATAACCATATAACCATATAACAATTACAGCACGGAAACAGGCCTTCTCGGCCCTTCCAGTCCATGCCGACCATTTATTTTCCCCTAGTCCCATCTACCTGCACTCAGACCATACCCCTCCATTCCCTTCCCGTCCATATACCTATCCACTTTACTTTTAAATGTTAAAATCGATCCTGCCTCCACCACTTCTGCTGGAAGATCATTCCACATAGCCACCACTCTCTGAGTAAAGAAGTTCCCCCTCATGTTTCCCCTAAACTTCTGTCCCTTAATTCTCATGTCTTCAGATTTCATCAGTAACACAGGCTAGATTACATAGAAACATAGAAACATAGAAAATAGGTGCAAGAGTAGGCCATTCAGCCCTTCAAGCCTGCACCGCCATTCAATATGATCATGGCTGATCATCCAACTCAGTATCCCGTACCTGCCTTCTCTCCATACCCCTTGATCCCTTTCGCCACAAGGCCCACATCTAACTCCCTCTTAAATATAGCCAATGAACTGGCCTCAACTACCTTCTGTGGCAGGGAATTCCACAGACTCACCACTCTCTGTGTGAAAAATGTTTCTCTCATCTCGGTCCTAAAAGACTTCCCCCTTATCCTTAAACTGTGACCCCTTGTTCTGGACTTCCCCAACATCGGGAACAATCTTCCTGCATCTAGCCTGTCGAACCCCTTAAGAATTTTGTAAGTTTCTATAAGATCCCCCCTCAATCTTCTAAATTCTAGCGAGTACATGGCCGAGTCTATCCAATCTTTCTTCATATGAAAGTCCTGCCACCCCAGGGATCAGTCTGATGAATCTTCTCTGTGCTCCCTCTATGTCAAGAATGTCTTTCCTCAGATTAGGAGACCAAAACTGTACACAATACTCCAGGTATGGTCTCACCAAGACCCTGTACAACTGCAGTAGAACCTCCCTGCTCTTGTACTCAAATCCTTTTGCTATGAATGCCAACATACCATTCGCTTTCTTCACTGCCTGCTGCACCTGCATGCCTACTTTCAATGACTGGTGTACCATGACACCCAGGTCTCGTTGCATCTCCCCTTTTCCTGATCGGCCACCATAAGCAATTACCAAACATAAGCAATGCTGTGTAATGCTAGACATCTCCGTGTACTCGCAACTAATTCCCGAAGATGGACACAAAATGCTGGAGTAATTCAGCGGGACAGGCAGCATCTCTGGACCCATTGCTTCTCCCCAGAGATGCTGCCTGTCCCGCTGAGTAACACCAGCTTTTTGTGTCTATCTTCATTGTAAACCAGCATCTGCAGTTCCTTCCTATATTAATTCTTGAACACTGATCCCGGCCTGGGTTTGCCCACTAAGTGCCAGCAACATGTGTATAGAACAAGCTGACAGAGGAGGGGGTTGAGGCTGGGACTATTGCTACGTTTAAGACGCAGTTAGACAGGCACATGGATAGGACAGGCTTGGAGGGATATGGACCAAACGCAGGCAGGTGGTACATGTTGGCTGGTGTGGGCAGGTTGGGCTGACGGGCCTGTTTCCACGCTGTATCACTCTGTGACTAGTGCAGCTGGTACATGTTGGCTGGTGTGGGCAGGTTGGGCTGAAGGGCCTGTTTCCACTCTATGATGGTCATGCAAACCCATAAATCCTAACCATACGAGTGGAACTCTGCTGCCAATTACCTGTTGGTTCTGCCGCCTGGCAGGCAGGGGATGCAATGGCGGATTCAAAGGTCCAATGATACTTTAGTGTCACATGTAGCGAGGCACAGTGAAATGCCATGATTTGCAAAATCATACAGCAGATCTCACTAGGGCAATGCACAAGTGACGCCACGTTTGGCGTTACAAGAGTTAATCGAACAGTTCAACCTACTACCTGCCGCTGCCGCTCCCCCGCCCCCATCGGGTGAGAGTCTGGTGAGAGTGGGAACCAGGAGAGAGCCATGGCCCAGTGAATCAGGCCGGTGCCACAAAGCTCAACACTATTCAATGGTTTATTTCCTTAACTATTTTGATTATTGTGTTTTAGATTATTGGTTATTAAACTGTAAATGTGTTTTCATGTTTTCATTCATTGCGTCATTTTAGTTAATGTAAGCATAGGGCATAGAGCAGAATTGCTCAAGAACAGGCCATTCGCCCACAATGTCCGTGCTGAACATGATGCCATGGCCATTACTTATTTGTCTGCACATAGAGTCATAGAGTGAGACAGTGTGGAAACAGGCCCTTCGGCCCAACTTGCCCATATATCGGCCAACATGTCCCAGTTACACTAGTCCCACCTACCTGTGTTTGGCCCATATCCCTCCAAACCTGTCCTATCCATGTACCTGTCTAACTGTTTCTTAAACGTTGGGTTAGTCCCTGCCTCAATTACCTCCTCTGGCAGCTTGTCCCATACACCCACCACCCTTTGTGTGGAAAAGCTACCCCTCAGGTTCCTATTAAATCTTTTCCCCTTCACTTTAAACCTATGTCGTCTGGTCCTCAATTCACCTACTCTGGGAAAGAGACTCTCTGCATCGACCTGATCTATTTTTTTCTGATCTATCAAAGTGCCTATCCAAAAGGCCACTGTAGCATCGCTCGCAACCACCAGCCCCGGCAGTGCGTTCCAGAAACTCACAATCCTCTGTGTAAATGACTTGCTCCGCACATCTCCTTTAATCTTTGTCCCTCTCACCTTAAAGGCATATTAACCATGTCTCTAATTTTAAGTAAGTTCATCTCATATTTCCCTCCCCTCCTCCCTCCCTCCTAGCCCCCTTCCTCCACGCTGGTCATTTTACTAGTTCCACCGTTCCCCACATTGTTTTTTGGGATCACACTTTCCCGAGCCAACAGTGGACCTACCAGGCAACACCCAGTCTGAAACAGGGTCTCAACCCGAAACGTTGCCCATTCCTTCTCTCCAGAGATGCTGCCTGTCCCGCTGAGTTACTGCAGCATTTTGTGCCTATCTTTAATTTAAACCAGCATTTGCAGTCCTTTCCTACACATTACTTTGTCGCCGGCTTTGATTAAACGTGGTCTTTTCCCGCCTCTGGATCTACTCCTACCAGGCCCCACCCCCCCTCACCCTCAGACTGATGAAAGGTCTCGAACCGAAAACATCACCTATTGCATCTCTCCAGAGATGCTGCCTGACCCGCTGAGTTACTCCAGCACTCTGTGAAACGTCACCTATCCATGTTCCCCACAGATGCTGCCTGACCCGCTGAGTTACTCCAGCACTCTGTGAAACGTCACCTATCCATGTTCCCCACAGATGCTGCCTGACCCGCTGAGTTACTCCAGCACTCTGTGAAACGTCACCTATCCATGTTCTCCACAGATGCTGCCTGACCCGCTGAGTTACTCCAGCACTCTGTGAAACGTCACCTATCCATGTTATCCACAGATGCTGCCTGACCCGCTGAGTTACTCCAGCACTCTGTGAAACGTCACCTATCCATGTTCTCCACAGATGCTGCCTGACCCGCTGAGTTACTCCAGCACTCTGTGTAACGTCACCTATCCATGTTATCCACAGATGCTGCCTGACCCGCTGAGTTACTCCAGCACTCTGTGTCTATTGTCCATGCTACTCCATCATATTGTTGAAGCAAAGCTGTTGAGGTGACAGAGGGAGTGTGTTTTTCTGATAAGTCATACAATCTGAGTCATTGAACACTATAGTGGGCTGTATTGTTCTCTGTAACAAGGTAATTAATTACCCATTATTGAGCTGGAAAATGCTGTGTGCTAAAGGTAATGAAACACATTAATATGCATGCAGCTCTAAGTGGTGCTGCATTTATCATCCAAAATGTAATTATCTATAGATACTCCGAACAGCATAGCACAGGAATAGGCCTTGTGGCTTCCAGTGCCCAGTCCCAATGGATGCTAAGTTAAAGTAATCTCCGAGTCGGACCCTGCCCACTCGCTCTTCCCCCCTCTTCCATCGGGCAAAAGGTACAGAAGTGTGAAAACGCACAACTCCAGATCAGGGACAGTTTCTTCTTCTCCTGACAGTTTCTTTCAGTTATGAAGCAACTGAATCATCCTACCACAACCAGAGATTGAACAACTATCAACCTCATTGATGACCCTCAGACTATCCTTGATCAGACTTTGCTGTCTTAACCTTCCCTTATCATGTATCTGTACACTCTAAATGGATCGATTGTAATCATATATAGTCTTTCCACTGAGTGGATAGCTTTTCACTTTACCTCAGAACACGTGACATTAAATAATAAATTTAACTTCAGAGTCACGTGAGTGACTTACGTGAAGAAGGCTGTCATTCCGCTGAGCGCGTTATTACGTTACAAGCTCAGCGCGAACAAGCCGACTGGCGGCAGCTCCGCTCTGTCCAGCGGTGAGCTCAACTCGTAAACGGTAGGTTACCTTTTTTCCAGGTTTCTTCTGTTTTCCGTTTTTCCAGGACTCTCTGTTAGAGAGGTACCTGCACGACTGGGGCGAAGTCCGGACTGGCGGCGGAACCAGGCATGGACCGCAGGGAATCCCGGACTCGGCCACGGATACCGGGACCGAGGGGAACCCGGCTACAGAGACCGCGGACGTGCGGGTAGCCGGCGGCCAGCGGACGCCCCCGAAAGACACTGACATCACAATCAGTGCTATCCAGACCGGCTGTGGCACCCCGGAAGGGGGTAAAACTACCACACGCCGGTAAGGTCTGTAGCCTGGCCAGGAGAGTTCCCCGACACACAGGGGACATCTGCTCCAGACCGGCAGTGATTTCCCGGGAAGGTCTGCAAGCCAGGCCAGGAGGGTCCCATCACCCGACTACAGGGGACGTCTGCTTCCAGACCGGCTGTGGTTCCCAGGTAGGGGGTAAACGAACCACAGGCCGGAAAGGTCGAGGAAGTCAGTCCAGGAGGTTACCCCCCCACATACAGGGGCCAGCTATATCCAGACCGCTGTGGTTCCCCACGTAGGGGGTAAACCTACAGCAGTGGGGCAGGCCTGTGGAAGTCAGGCCAGGAGGGACCCCACCAACATGTAGCGGTCAGCCTCTTCCAGACCGCTATGGGTCCCCAGAAAGGGGTCAAACCTAAGGTAAGATGGTCAGGCCCGTGGACTACGGGAGTCAGGCCAGGGGGTTTCCTGATGGACAGGATCCCCTCCTACATGGGTAACGTTATCAAACGTTCAATCCCACATGGAGCACCTGATGGAGAGGTGCTCCACAATGATGGACAGGTGCTCCAAAGGAGGGAGTTACCAGCCCGGGTATTATGGAGAACCCGCAGGCAGCGGCACCTGTTCAGGGCTGCATAATGTCTCCCTCTCTGAGGAGGGGAGCATTCAGGGTCAGTTTCAGTCTGACCCAGAGCACAAACCTGACGTAGGGCCGCTGGAGGGACCAGGTCAGCACAGGTAGCCTCAGGGGCCTGCGGCAGCACCTGTTTTCAGGGCTGCCTACGAATCTCCCTCTCTGTGGAGGGGAGTGCGAGTGGTCAGCATGGAACTGACTTCAAACTCTAAGTATGTCCGTGGAACATACTGGAGCACATGCGTATGGCTTCAAGAGATACTCGCAAATGCTACAAGTGCCGGCAGTGAACAGCGCTATCTGGGAGACATTGGAGGGCATGAAATCCAAGAAATGAATCCAGCCGCCGAATCCTCTCTTCAGGTAAGACTTTTCCCACAGGTAAGACCAGGATGTGGAAGCAAAAGCTGTCGGACTAATCAAGGCCGACGATGAGCAAAGATTCATCGGCAGGCGACGACACATCCCACACCTCCATCGGGGGCAGCGGTTCACTAAAGCCGGAGCCAGATTGAAAGCTGTGCACGCAAATATAGCCAGCATTGTCTTTTCAGGCAGGCTCAGAATTGTGACCAGAGCTGTCTTACGAGGCAGGCTCAGTATAATGAGAGTTTTCGGGTTGTCCGGCTGATCCATGTAGTGCACAATGCAGAGTGCAGGGGAGGCACCATAAGGCAATACTATTCCACTTCAGAAAATGGGAATAGGAACCGTTTTGTTCTTATATCCATCCAGGAGAGGGAAAACCTCCACTGCGTTGTGACCAGTCATGGACAAGGCTCCAGGAATAAACCTCAAGAATATCCAAAGTCGGAGCCCCTAAGGCAGTTTGCCGTTGTCTACAACCTCGCTCTGGCAGCTCCTGCGACGGCGCTGGTGCCAAACTGTAACGGCCCTGCTGTTCCTTTGGATCGATCAGCGACGTGGAGAGGGGGGGATGTGCTGCATGGGCAGCAGCCTGTCCTCTATATGACATCGCCCAGGCTTGCATCCGATCACACAGCTTGAGCACTTCATGCACTTACCATGAAATGTGCACTGCCAACTCGTACTTCCAGACAAAGCCCCAGCACAAGGTTTCCTGGAGACACCCACGCTCAAAGCATTGGCATCAACTGGATCTGATCCTAGTCAGACGTGCCACCATCAAGAACGTTCTCCACACACACTCCTACCACAGTGTGGACTGTGACACAGACCACTCCTTGGTGTGTTGCAAGATCAGGCTGCAGCAAAAGAGGTTTAACTTTACCAAGAAGCAGGGGAACCCCCGCATCGATGTCAGCAAGATGCCCCGTGCAGACCTCGTGCGACAGTTTGCAGCGGCGTTTGAGAGAGAACTTGGCCCATCGTGTCCTGGAGACTCTGCAACAGAGAAGTGGGAAACTCTGCGGGGACCCCATGCACCGCACAGCCTTGGCCAGCTTGGGGAAGAAGACCTCGAGGACGCACGACTGGTTTGAGGACAAGTCGACCGAGATATCTCCGGTCATCGATGCCAAGCGTGCTGCACTAGCCGTGTACAAGCGGTCAGCTAATGAGAAGATCCTGCAGATCCTCAGCTGCCAGCAGCAAGGTTCAGCAGACTGCCCGGTGTAGCGCCAATGACTACTGGACACAGTTTAGTGAGGACATCCAGATGGCCGCCATAACAGGGAACATCAGGGGAATGTACGATGGCATTAAGAAGGCATTAGGACCAGTCCAGAGCAAGACAGCCCTGCTCAACTCCTCCTCTGGGGAAGTAATCACAGATGAATGCCAGCAGATGGAGAGATGGGAGGAACACTACTCCGACCTCTACTCGAGAGAGAGAACACTGTGTCCCCCTCAGCCCTTGATGCCATCGAGTGCCTACCGACCATGGATGAGTTAGACGCAGAGCCGGCGGTAGAAGAGCTGAGCAAGGCCATTGACAGCCTGGCCTCCGGCAAGGCCCCAGGCAGCGACGGGATTCTCCTTGACCTGATCAAGCATTGCAAGACTACCTTACTGCTTCCTTTGTATGAAGTCCTCTGCCAGTGCTGGCAAGAAGGAGCTGTACCACAGGGCATGAGGGATGCCACGATCATTACCCTCTACAAGAACACGGGCGAGAGAAGTGACTGCAACAACTACAGAGGCATCTCCATCCTCAACATCGTCGGCAAGGTCTTTGCTCGGGACATCCTGATCCGCCTGCAGAAGCTGGCAGAATGGGTCTACCCAGAGTCACAGTGCAGTTTCCGAGCTGGAAGGTCAACAGTGGACATGGTCGTCTCCCTTCGCCAGCTCCAGGAGAAGTGCAGAACAGCGGATGCCCCTGTATGTTGCTTTCATTGACCTCATCAAGGCGTTCAACCTCGTCAGCAGAGATGGCCTATTAAAGGCTCGGCCAAAGGTCGGCTGCCCACCAAAACTGCAGGGCAAGATAGAATCCTTGCACATCACCACGAGTGCTGGAGTAACAGCAGTTCAATGTCAGCTTCTCGGAGCCTTCGACATCCGCAGTGGTGTCAAACAAGGCCGCGTCCTCGCTCCCACACTCTTTGGGATTTTCTTCGCTCTGTTCCTAAAACATGCTTTCAGCACTGCAACAGGGGGGACCTACCTGCGTACTAGATCAGATGACAGGCTCTTCAACCTCACCCGCCTCAGAGCAAAGACAAAAGTACGTGAAGCTCTCCTCAGACATGTTGTTTGCCAATGATGTTGCAGTTGTGTCCCACACCCAGCCGGAACTACAGTCACTGATGGACCACTTCTATCGGGCATGCAAGGACTTTAGGCTGACCATCAGCCTGAAGAAGACAAACGTCTTGGGGCAGGATACGGAGGCGCCACCTATCATCACCATCGACGACTATGAACTTGATCCCGTCCATCAGTTCATGTACCTCGGCTCCACCATCACCGACAACCTCTCCTTGGCCACAGAGATTGATAAGAGGACCGGGAAGGGCAGCTGCAACTCTCGCTCGCCTCACAACTCGAGTATGGACCAACCCAAAGTTGACGGTGAAGACAAAGAGAGCAGTCTACAACGCCTGTGTCAACAGCACGCTGCTGTACGGCAGTGAGACATGGACTACATATGCCAGGCAGGAGAGAAGACTGAACACCTTCCACCTGAGAAGCATCCGCCGTATCCTGGGCATATCCTGGCAAGACAGAGTGTCCAACGCCGAGATCCTGCCTCGCGCTGGCCTTCCCAGTATGTACACTCTACTCCGGCAGCGCAGACTGGGGGAAGAGAAACTGTGCAACACAGTGGCAGACAAGCGGGCAGGAGTGAGGCACGCAGAAAGTAGCGCAGCAACTTCAACAAACCCGAGACCACACACAAACACACAAATGTGACCTTTGCAACGGAGACTGTCACTCCCCCATTGGTCTCTTCAGCCACAAGCGACTCTGCTCTAGCTGAGGTTTGGAGAAAGCAGCCAACAACTAGGATGCATCACCCATGGTCAGTCATGTCTGAGGGGGGCCTATTACAAACTAGCACTATAAAATCAGGAAAGCGCTCAAACAAGAAAAGCCAATATAATATCTAAACAGATTATAAACTCTTATGCGAAGAACAATAACTAACTCCATATGCAATAACAAGCCACCTACATGTTAACAAGTGTACACTGTAAATACTGATTGTGTAGATGCCAGCATTTCACTGGGGTTATCACATGGGGATCTCCCTTCACTGGGGTTTCATTGTTAGGCCCACGACATCTCGACAAGGCTCAACAATTAGTTCTGGCATCTTTGAACAACCCCCCTCAATACTTGCTCTCACCATCGATGCGACCAGTATCTTCTAAATCAAGGAAAGTATAGACTCAAACAAATTCTGCACACTCGCATCCTCTAACACTTATCCTACCCCATCAGTAAACAGTTGTAGCACCACAAATACCAACCTCACATTAAACTGGAACGGACTTACACAGAATACACTTACAAAGAAAGTACTGTGGGAGGACCAAAATAAATGTTGAAATTAACATAATGTGCGTGACGTTACCCAAAATAAAATACAGTAGTAAGCTGCAATTATACCCTGACCCCGTGAAGCAGAGAGACAAGACCGAATGCTTTCATCAGACAGATTGCCACAATTCACAGTGATGCAAAATGAAGGATGAAATGAATTAAATCCATGTTATGAAATGTTGCTGCCATAGTGGCGTAGGTCTCGACCCGAAACATCACCCATCACCCATCCAGAGATGCTGCATGTCCCGCAAACTCATTTCTCCAGCATTTTGTATCCAACATTAGTGTAAATCACCATCTGCTGTTCCCTCCAACACATATTGGCTTAGGATATTGATAGATGACTCATTGATCTTCTGTGGAAAGGAACAGCAATTAGAAACTATGATAGGATGGAACTGCAAATGCTGGTTTATACCAAGGATAGACAAAGGACAGAAAGGTCAGTAAGGGAATGGGAAGGGGAGTTAATATGGTTAGCAGCCACTTTACACGATCTCCCAGTTACTAACCATTCCCACACTGACATTTCTCTCCTTGGCCTCCTCCATTACAGAGTGAGGCCACACGCAAGTTGCAGAAACAGCACCTCATATTTTGCTTGGGCAGCTTACAACCCAGCTGTATGAATGTTGAATTCAATTCCATAGATTCCCAATGAATTCTATAAATTCACTACCCTCTGACTAAAGAAATTCCTCCACATCTCCCAAATTCTGAGGTTGTCCCCTCTGATCCTACACTCTCACACTAACGGAGTCACTCTATACTCATGACTGCGTTGCCAGCCATAGTGCGAACTCCATCATCAAGTTCACCGACGACATCACTGTTGTGGGACGTATCACTGATGGGAATGAATCAGAGTATAGAAGTGAGATCGACTGATTGACCAAATGGTCACAATAACCTGGCTCTCAACACCAGCAAAACCAAGGAACTGATTGTGGACTTTGGAAGGGGTAGGATGGGAACCCACAGTCTCGTTTATATCAACGGGACAATGGTGGAAAGGGTCAAGAGCTTCAAATTCCTGGGCGTGCATATATCCGAAGATCTCTCCTGGTCCCAGAATACTGATGTTATCATAAAGAAAGCACATCAGCGCCTCTACATCCTGAGAAGATTACGGAGAGTCGGTCTGTCAAGGGGACTTTCTCTAACTTCTACAGGTGCACAGCAGAGAGCATGCTGACCGGTTGCATCGTGGCTTGGTTCGGCAACCTGAGCGCCCAGGAGCAGAAAAGGCTGCAAAAAGTAGTAAACACTGCCCAGTCCATCATCGGCTCTGACCTCCCTACCATCGAGGGGATCTATCACAGTCGCTGCCTCAAAAAGGCTGGCAGCATCATCAAGGACCCACACCGTCCTGGCCACACACTCATCTCTCCGCTGCCATCAGGTAGAAGGTGCAGGAGCCTGAAATCTGCAACATCCAGATTCAGGATCAGCTTCTTCCCCACAGCCATCAGACTATTAAACACAACTTCACACAAACTCTGAACTATAACAACCTATTGCACTTTATCTGTTTATTTATGTGTATATATTCTATGGTGTATGGTCACACTCATCTGATATGATCTGTATTTATGCCTAAAAAATTGTGTTGTGCTGCAGCAAGCAAGTATTTCATTGTTCTATCTGAGACACACGACAATAAACTCTCTTGACTTGACTTAACTTGAAACATCCTCTGCACACCCACTCTATCCAGGCCTTTCACTATTTGGTAAGTTTCAATGAGGTCTGTCCTCATCCTTCTAAACTCCACCAAGTACAGGCCCAGTGCCATTAAATGCTCATCATATGTTCTCCACAGATGCTGCCTGACCCGCTGAGTTACTCCAGCACTCTGTGAAACGTCACCTATCCATGTTCTCCACAGATGCTGCCTGACCCGCTGAGTTACTCCAGCACTCTGTGAAACGTCACCTATCCATGTTCTCCACAGATGCTGCCTGACCCGCTGAGTTACTCCAGCACTCTGTGAAACGTCACCTATCCATGTTCTCCACAGATGCTGCCTGACCCGCTGAGTTACTCCAGCACTCTTTGTCTACCAATTAGATAATGGCAGGGAGACAAAGATGCTGGAGGAACTGCGGGACGAGGCAGTATCTATGGAGAGAAGGAATAGGCGACGTTTCGGGTCGAGACCCTACTTCAGACTGACTCAGGGGTGGGGGGAGGGAAAAATACAGGAAGAGGCGGAGACAGTAGGCTTGTGGGAGAGCTGGGAAGGGGGAGGGGAAGGAGGGAGAAAGCAAGGACCATTAGAAATTGGAGAAGTCAATGTTCATACCGCTGGGGTGTAAACTACCCAAGCGAAATATGAGGTGCTGTTCCTCCAATTTGCACTGGGCCTCACTGTGGCCATGGAGGAGGCCTAGGACAGAAAGGTCAGGTTCGGAATGGGAGGGGAAGCTGAAGTGCTGAGCCACCAGGAGATCAGGTTGGTTGGTGCGAACTTAGCGGAGGTGTTGGGCGAAGCGATCGCTGAGCCTGCGCTTTTAGAGAAGTTGACACCTGGAGCAGCGGGTACAGTAAATGAGGTTGGAGGAGGTGCAGGTGAACCTCTGCCTCACCTGGAAAGACTGCTTTGGTCCTTGGATGTAGTCGAGGGGGGAGGTAAAGCGACAAGTGTAGCATTTCCTGCGGTTGCACGGGAAACTACCCGGGGAGGGGGTAGTTTGGGTGGGAAGGGCCAAATTGACCAGGGAGTTACGGAGGGAATGGTCTCTGCGGAAAGATTAGAAAATGACTGTCAGACCCATCTTTGTTTGAGTTAGTCCACCGCGAGAGCATTGTAAACATGGTAACATCTAGGCAACAGGCAGAAGCAAAGCCTCTGATAGTGCCTCCCTAAAGGCAATGGCACCAGAGGTGTAGACAAATGTCAACCACCAACCTCAATGCAGAATGTTACCCAAAATACACAGCAGAGCTTCATGCATCACCACTTCACTGTGAGACAAACTCTGCCTTGGTCCCTGCTGGACCTGTGTGTACGGTTCCGTTCACCATATTACAGGAAGGATGTGGCAGCACCAGAAAAGAGTACAGAGGAACTTATAAACATGGGGTAGGTGCAGAAGCTACATTTCTTGACCTTAGGTGTAATGCATTGTTCAATAAGACCATGCCCATGATTGTTCCTCCATGCTACCTCCCTGCACTAAAGTCATAGTGAAATACATCACAGAAACAGGATCTACCGCCCATAAAACATGTACCATCCCTCATCCAACCTGCACACTAACAGTATCCTACACACACAATATCCTACACACAGTTTTCATTTATACCAAGCCAATTAATCTACAACCTACACGTCTTTGAATTGTGGGAGGAAAGCGAAGATCGCAGAGAAAACTCACGCAGGTCATGGGGAGAACGTACAAACGTGGTACAGACAGCACCCGTAGTCGGGTCTCTGGCGCTGTAAGGCAGTAGCTCTACCGCTGCACCTCTCTACCGCCAAACTCCTCCCCAATTCTGCAATCTCTGTGGGAGCACTGTTTGCAATTCTGGTCTCCCTGCTACAGAAAGGTGCCATTACTTTTTAAAGGGTGCAAGAGAGATTTGCCTGGATGTTACCTAGACTTGCATGTTTGTGTTATGCATTTGGATACATTTGGCCTTTTTTTTGGAGTGTGGGAGGCAGAGGGCTGACTGTACCAAGGTGTACAAGATCATGAGGGGCACAGATAAAATCAACGCTCACAATCTTCTCCCCAGGAAAGCAGGCACATGCTTAAGGTGAGAGCAAAGAGAAAAGAGACCTCAGGGGCAACTTTTTCACTCAGAGGGTGGTCCGTATCTGGAATGAGCTGCCAGAGAAAGCTACAGAAGTGGGTACCATTGTGATTTTTAAAAGTCATTTGGTCAGATATATCGATTTAGACAACTCTGGGCCACATGCAGGTACTGTACATGGGGCTAGCCTAATTTGCTAACTTGGTTGCCATTGCCAAGGTGGACTGAAGGGCCTGTTTCTGTGTGGTACTAATCTATTACTGAGACTCACCTACACACTCAAGACAATTTTGTATCCCTTCACACTGGTTATCCCACACTCACATCCACTCCACACACACCAGGGACAATTTACAGAGGCCAATTAACTCGCAAACCTGCACGTCTTTGGGATGTGGGAGGGGCACCTGGAGGAAGGTTATGCGGTCACGGGAAGAGCGTGCAAACTTCATTCAGACAGCTGTTGAGGTCAGGATTGAAGCAGAATCACAGGAGCTATGAGGAACCAAATCCACGAGCTGTGGCCTCATTCAATATTCCACAAATCCTTTAACATGCGCTGCATTCAGAAACAATTCAGACCCCTTCACTTTTTCCACATTTTGTTACGTTACAGCCTTATTCTAAAATGGATTAAATTCATTATTTTATCATCAATCTACACATAATACCCCATAATAAAAAAGCAAAAACAGGTGTTTAGATATTTGCAAAGTAATTAAAAATAAATAACTGAAATATCACATTTGCATAAATATTCAGGCCCTTTACTCAGTACTTTGTTCAGGCATCTTTGGCAGCGATTACAGCCTCAAGTCTTCTTGGGTATGATGCTACAAGCTTGGCACACCTGTATTTGGGTAATTTCTCCCATTCTTCTCTGCAGATCCTCTCCAGCTCTGTCAGGTTGGATGGGGAGCATCGATGCACAGCTATTTTCAGGTCCCTCCAGAGATGTTCGATCGGGTTCAGGTCCGGGCTCTGGCTGGGCCACTCAAGGACATTCACAGACTTGTCACGAAGCCACTCCTGCATTGTCTTGGCTGTGTGCTTATGGTCGTTGTCCTGTTGGAAGGTGAACCTCTGCCCCAGTCTGAGGTCCTGAACGCTCTGGAGCAGGTTTTCATCAAGGATCTCTCTGTACTTTGCTCCATTCATCTTTCCCTCGATCCTGACTGGTCTCCCTGTTCCTGCCGCTGAAAAACATCCCCACAGCATGATGCTGCCACCACCATGCTTCACCGTAGGTATGGTATTGGCCAGGTGATGAGCGGTGCCTGGTTTCCTCCAGACATGACGTTTGGCATTCAGGCCAAAGAGTTCAATCTTGGTTTCATCAGACCAGAGAATCTTATTTCTCATGGTCTAAGAGTCCTATAGGTGCCTTTTGGCAAACTCAAAGACGGCTGTCATGAGCCTTTTACTGAAGAGCGACTTCCGTCTGTCCACTCTACCATAAAGGCCTGATTGGTGGAGTGTTGCAGATATAGTTGTCCTTCTGGAAGGTTCTCTAATCTCCACAGTGGAACTCTGGAGTTCTGTCAGAGTGACCATCTGGTTCTTGGTCACCTCCCTGACCAAGGCCTCCCCCCCCCCCCCCCCCCCCCCGATTGCTCAGTTTGGCTGGACGGCCAGCTCTGTGAAGATGGTTCCAAAGTTCTTCCATTTAAGAATGACAGAGGCTACTGTGCTCTTCGAGACCTGCAATGCTGCTGAAATTGTTTTATACACTTCCCCAGATCTGTGTCTCGACACAATCCTGTTTTGGAGGTCTATGGATAGGTATGTTACAATACCTACCTTTAGCAGCGCTGAAGTTCTGCCGCTCCCCGCGTGCGCGACTTTGGCGCCTTTCGGGGGGGGGGCGGGTTTAAAATGCCATTTTTACCTAGACAATCCAAATCGATCCATGTCGGGCGATTTCGTCGCTAAAGAGAAATCGCTCCGACATTTCATTCATGAAGGTATTTTTAAACTACGCTAGATTATTTATTAACTAGAGTAGTTTAAAAATCATTTTCTAAAGCTGTGAACGGTGACAGCAGAACGGACCTAACGTAGGGGAGAAAATAAAGTGCATAGTTTATTTTTACATTAAAACTTGGCTTTTAGGAAGGCTTTAATCACATTTTCATGTTGCGGAAAGGGGACCAAAAAAAATGTATGAACCGGCTGTATTTTTCATACCGACTTCACCGCAAACCACAACGTTTCAATCCACCGCATTCCACTAAAACCCACTCGCTAGTTGATTTAAATGGCCATTAATTTACAGGCATTAAACACTAAATTCCTTCCATTTGGCTTATAAATTCATGAAAATGAGAAATAAAAAATCATGTTATATTGTGGATTATTGTGTGAATGTTATTTGGACAATTAGGCAATTTAAAAAAAGTTTATATTTTCTTAAGAAATGGATAGATGTTTAGATCTAGTAATTGAATTTTGTAATTAGCTACAATTAGATAACTAACTAATTATATGCTTTAATTTCAGGTCATCCAAGTAAGATTGTTTCATATTTGTTTCAGAATGCTTCAATCTATAATAACTGAAAATTTCATTGAGTTCTCTTAATTTTAAGAAAGTTATGGGCTTTTGACTGTTCTAGATCACAGCTTTTGTGTTGTCAATGGAAAAGCAATGGGGAACAAGATGCTAATGTCCGAGTATGAAAATGGCCATATCTTTTTTAATATTCAAGATATGAAAGTGAATTAGGTGTCCAATTAAACTTCTTTTTATGCTTTATCTGATGGGATAAATTGCAGACTTGATTTTTAAAATCTCAAAATTTTGTAACATTGCTATTAAGGACAATTCATTTGTCTTAATGGCTTGGTTTTTGCTCTGACATGCATTGTCAACTGTGGGACCTTATATAGACAGGTGTGTGCTTTTCTAAATCATGTCCAATCTCTTTAATTTGCCACTAGTGGACTCCAATCAAGCTGTAGAAACATCTCAAGGATAATCAATGGAAACAGGATGAACCAAAGCTCAATTTTGAGTGACATAGCAAAGGATCTGAATACTTAAGTAAATGTGATATTTCAGTTATTTCTTTTTAATTACTTTGCAAAATTTCTAAACACCTGTTTTTGCTTCTTCATTCTTCGGTATTGTGTGTAGATTGATGATTTAAAAAAAAAGAATTTAATCCATTTTAAAGTAAGGCTGTAACGTAACAAAATGTGGAGAAAGTGAATGGGTCTGAATACTTTCTGAATGCACTGTATAAACATATTTTGATATCAAACTTGTCAGCAATCGGCAACTGCTCATTAGCAGAGCCCTGGAGCAGAAGATCTCAAAGATTCCTCACCCTCAGGGTGAAGACATTTCTTCTCATATCTGTAAGGATGTTGCTCGGGCTGGAAAATTATTGTCATGAAAATAGACCGTTTAGGCTGAGTTGTTTCTTGTGGGGCAAGGAAATTAAATGTCTTGCTCAACTAAGGTGTGAAAATTGTAGGACACCTATTTACATCTCCCAGGGCAAGGAGACAGGTTACTGATACTTAGAAAATAGAGAATACGTATTTTTTACAATCAGTTAACAGGGTAGTGATGAGTTAAGAGAATTATTTTGTTTAGGTTAGAGGTACAGCATGGAAACACCAAGGTACAGCTGTGGCCAACCAAGTCCACACCGACAATCGATCATCCATTCCATGTTATCCCACTTTCTCATCCACTTCCTATACACCAGGGGCAGTTTACAGGCCAAATAACCGCAGTTTACAGGCAAATCCGCACGTCATTGGGATGTGGGAAGAGCAGCTGGAGGCTTCTATCGCAATGTTTAACAAACATTTAGGCAGGTAAATTGTTAGCACAGGTTTATAGGGATATGGGCCAAATGCAGGCAGACAGGACTAGTGTAGATGGGACATGTTGGCTGCTGTGGGCAAGTTGGGATGAAGTGCCGGTTTCCATGCTGTAAGAATCTATGAACATAGAACTAATGTATGGGTGATCCATTGTTTAAGAAAGAACAGCAGATGCTGGAAAACTCGAAGGTAGACAAAAATGCTGGAGAAACCCAGCAGGTGAGGCAGCATCTATGGTGCGAAGGAATAGGCGACGTTTTGGGTCGAGACCCTTCTTCTTTCGGAGAACTGAAACATTGCCTATTCCTTCGCTCCATAGATGCTGCCTCGCCCGCTGAGTTTCTCCAGCATTTTTGTCTACCTATGGGTGATCCATGGTTGGTGTGTGCTTGATGGACCAAGGGGCCTGTTTCTCTTTAACATGCACACCAACGCTCTACTTCCTTAGAAGGCTTGGGAAGTTCGGCATGTCACTCTACAACTCTCACCAGCTTCTACAGATGCACCATAGAAAGCATTTTATCAGGATGCATCACAACTTGGTTTGGGAACAGCTCCATCTAAGTGCAAGAAATTGCAGCGAATTGTGGATGCAGCACAGACCATCACACAAACCAACCTCCATTCTATTGACTCCATTTATACCTCACGCTGCCTCGTCATGGCCAGCAACATAATCAAGGACCAGTCACACCCTGGCCATTCCCTCTTCTCCCTTCTCCCTTCAGGCAAAATGTATAGAAGTGTGAAAACGCACACCTCCAGATTCAGGGACAGTTTCTTCCCAGCTGTACTCAGATAACTGAATCATCGTACCACAATCGGAGAGCAGTCCTGAACTCCTGTCTACCTCTTCGGGAACCACCGGACTATCTTTGATCGGATTTTACTGGCTTAAACTTAGACTAAATGTTATTCCATTATGATGGATCTGTACACTGTGGACGGCTCGATTGTAATCATGTATTGTTTTTCTGCTGACTGGTTAGCACGCCACAAAAGCTGTTCACTGTACCTCGGTACACGCAACAATAAACTAAACTGTTAAAGAAGGAACTGCAGATGCTGGAGAATCGAGGGTTACACAAAAAGCTGGAGAAACTCAGCGGGTGCAGCAGCATCTAAGGAGCGAAGGAGATAGGCGACGTTTCGGGTCGAGACCCTTCTTCAGACCCGAAACATCGCCTATCTCCTTCGCTCCTTAGATGCTGCTGCACCCGCTGAGTTTCTCCAGCTTTTTGTGTAACCCAATAAACTAAACTGACTGTCAAAAAACCCTACATTACATATGCTCTCTTTATCCAAATTATTAACATGGAGCGTAAACAGTTGAATCACCAGAGTTACAGCTGAAAGTGATCAATATATCCCAACCATTTGACCTCTGCTTGCTAGCTAGATCTCTACCCAAGCTAATGAAGTATAGACTGTTGATGTATGCTTTATATGCAATATTGTTGAACTGCCACTGGTACTGCAAATATACAACATCTAATAGTTCCTTTTTATCCAGCCTATTTATCAAATTCTTAAAGAAATCTAAATTATTAGTTAAACATAATTTCCTTCTCTTAAAGTTAGGCTTCATTTTTACAGTATTATTGCTAAGCCTAGATAGGGTAGACAGTCAGAAACTTTTTACCCAGGATGGAAAAATCAAATACTAGAATGCTTTAAGGTGAGAGGGGCAGTGTTTGAAGGAGATGTGCGGGGCGACCTGTTTTTTACACAGAGGGTGGTGGGGGCCTGGAACGTGCTGTCAGGGTTGGTGGTGGAGGTAGATATGACTGTGGCGTTTAAGAGGCTTTTGGATAGGCACATGGATATGCAAGGAATGGAGGGAGATGCATAATGTGCATGTAGATAAGAGATGGTGTTGGTGTCATGTTTAGCACAGACAATGTGGACTGAAGGATCTGTTTGTCTGATGTTTTATGCACTATTTAGTTTACAATGGATTGCAGTATTTCCTTGACATGTGCTGGGTTCACCAGCCCTTAGTTTCCCGATTTCTCTTCTCTCTGGGATTGAGCATCACATCTGTGGTGTTCCAATCTCCCAGGGGATGTTTGTGGATGCTTTGGTGCTTTTGTAGTCTCCTAGATTAAAAAAATACTATGTAGTTATATGCAAGGTTTCTGTCATTTCCTCACTTCCTATCTTGTATGAGATCAACAGTTACATCCGCCATTCTATTTTTATACACTTGCTAAAGCTTGTCTATTTAATTTCATGTTTCTTTAAGGCTTATTCTCATGGTCTATCTTCTCCCTTTTTCTTTCACAAATCCATTTTTGCAGTTTCAAATAAGCTCTCCCTCCTCGATCTGCTACTCATCTTCACAACATGATTATTCTCCATGCGTTACAACAGTCGCCTTCCTTTGCGAGATGCAGACGTCGGGACTGATAAAGATTATGCCAGGCCAGAGTCTTTCAGAACAAGCATCCACTTCAAATTCAGAGCTCAAAGACAAATGTGCACATGCTTTTCATTAACAGGAATATTAGACAGAAAGTACTATTGGGTCTCTGATGAGTTAGTACATAGTACATTTACCTGGGGATAATCCAATGACTCCAAGGAAATCTTTCAAATCAGATGAGAAATATACAAAGGCAGATTGTATACAAGATGGTGCCGGAGTATTCATAAGTTGTAGGAGCAGAATTAGGCCATTGGGCCCAGTGAGTCTACTCCACTATTCAACCACTAGACTAAGTGGGACCTGTTGGGTCCCAGCATTACACGGGAGGGCTGCTCCCCAAATGCAATATTCCACCTCTCCAATATTGGTGGCCAGTGGGGGGGGGGGGGGGGGGGGGTTCCTGGAGCTCTAGTATGGGTTTTGTGAGCAGAAGGGACTGGTTTCCAGAGGGCTAGTATGGACATTATGGGCCAAATGGATTCTTGGGGTGGTGGCTCAGTCACTCAAGCCTGATGTGCTGGCAGCTCACTCACGGCTGGTGGCCTTTCACCCTGCTTGAATTCCATTTCAAGCAGGGTGAAAGGCCACCAAATTTAAATGCAGTTTCCTACTATTTCAAGCAAGGTACAAGCCCACCAAATTCAGGTGCAGTTTCCAACCACTTCAAGCAGGGTGCAAGGCCACGAAATTCAATTGCAGTTTCATACCACTTCAAGCAGGGTGCAAGGCCACCAAATTCAGGTGCAGTTTCCGACCACTTCAAGCAGGGTGCAAGGCCACCAAACTCAAGTGCATTTTCCTACCGCTTCAAGCAGGGTGTAGTGGCCACCAAACTCAAGTGCAGTTTCCTGCCACTTCAATGCAGGGTGCAGGGCCACCAAACTCAAATGCAGTTTCATACCACTTCAAGCAGGGTGCAAGACAACCAAATTGAAGTGCAGTTTCATACCATTTCAAGCAGGGTGCAAGGCTATCAAATTCAAGTGCAGTATCATACCATTTCATGTAGGGTGCAAGGCCACCACATTCAAATGCAGTTTCATACAATTTCAAGCAGGGTGAAACCACCATAAAACCATCATAAAACCACACAGAACACCATATAAACACCACACTCACAGTTCAGTAGACATTCAGTATGTTCAGTTGATTCACAGCTCAGACAGATTCGTGACCTCTCCTTCCCTCATCTTGCAGAGACTAAGCCACACCCACACTTCCGGGTTTTACAATACCTCCCCCCTCCCACCGGAAGGGGCGTGGCCTTCCTGGCGTGATTGACAGGAGCGAGATTCTCAACATTTTTTAAACACTAAGAACAGTTTTCTTTTTCATTAATGGGAAGAATCCTCTGCACCTGATGAGCGGAGGGGGACTGAGTAAGATGGCCAAAAATCACAGCCGTAAGTGGTAGCGTTTTATCTAAAATCAACATACAGAGCAAACAGGAAGTTGTCAAGTTACCATCACCAACAACCATTTGCAGTGCAGCATTTCAAAGCACATACCACCAATAACAACCATTTCCAGTGCAGCATTTCAAAGCAGTTACCACCACCAACAACCATTTGCAGTGCAGCATTTCAAAGCAGTTACCGCCACCAACAACCATTTGCAGTGCAGCATTTCAAAGCAACCACATTTTCATTTTCAAACCACATTAAGGACACTCACAGTTGAATAGACATGTGTTCAGTGTTATTCACTGCTCAGAGAGACATGACCCTCTCGCTTCCTCCATCTTGCAGAGACTGAGTGAGGCACAACACGTCCGGGTTTTATAGTCCCTTCCCCCTCCCACCAGCAGGGATAGCAGAGAGAATGTCAACATTTTTAAAACTTTAATAACTCTTTTATTTTTCAGCGATGGGAAAAATCCTCTTGTCCTGCGCAGCGGAGGGGGACTCTGAGTAAGATGGCCAAAAATCACAGCCGTAATTGGCAGCGTCTTTTCAAAAATCAAGAAACTGAAAAAAAGGAAGTAATAATAATAATCATATCTTTTATTGTCATTACACATAAGTGCAACAAGATTTGGTTTGCAACTTCGAGATTTCGGTTAGCAACCCTCGAGAACAAGGTTTGTAAAAACGAACATTTGACCAGTAACATCAACACAGACTAAAGTGCGAGGCCGAGGGAGACAGTCCATGGGGGTGGGGGGGGGGGGTACTCATCAGGGCCGGTTCAGAGCCGCTATAGCTCTGGGAATGAAGCTGTTCCTGAGTCTGGTAGTGCGGGCATAGGAGGCCTTGTCTGCCGGAAGGGAGTAGTTCGAACAGTCCATTACAAGGATGAGAGGGGTCCTTATGTATGTGGAGGGCCTTCCTGAGGTATGTACGTTCTCCCCGTGAACGTGTGTGGTAGATGCCCTCCAAGGCTGGTAGCTGTGTCCCAATAATCTGTTGCGCTCTGTGGACAACGCGCTGAAGAGCTCTCCTCTCCGCCTCCGTGCAGCTGAGACAGTTGTTCCGTGAGCACCAGTCCGCCAGGTTCTGCACCTCCGCTCTATAGTTTGCTTCATCACCGTTGGTGATCAGCCCGATCACCGTTGTGTCGTCTGCAAATTTGACAATGGTGTTGTTGTCAAATGCAGGGACACAGTCGTGGGTGAAGAGGGAGTAGAGCATGGGGCTCAGTACACAGCCCTGTGGTGTGCCGGTGCTCAGGGTGATAGTGGAGGACAGGTGCGGCCCCAATCTCACTGCCTGCGGTCGCTCCGTCAGAAAATTCAGGATCCAATCGCATATCTGTGAGCTGAGGCCTAGCTGGTGGAGTTTGGTGGTGAGCTTGGTGGGGATGACCGTATTCAAGGCAGAGCTATAGTCAATGAAGAGCATCCTCACGTAGGTGCCCTGTCTTTCCAGGTGGGTCAGTACAGTGTGATGAGCCACAGAGATGGCATCCTCTGTGGATCTATTTGCCCTGTATGCAAATTGATGAGAGTCCAGTGATGCAGGGATGCTGGATTTGATGTGGGAGAGGACCAGCCTTTCAAAGCACTTCATTGGTATTGGAGTTAGGGCAACTGGGCGGTAGTCATTCAGGTTGGTGACTTTAGACTTTTTCGGCACCGGCACTATGGTAGCTGTCTTCAGGCACTCGGGGACCGTTGCCAGAGATAGAGACAGGTTAAAGATCCTCGTAAATACCTCCGCCCGCTGTACAGCACAGTCCCTTAGTACCATACCCTGGACTCCATCCGGGCCTGCAGCCTTGCGTGGATTGATCCTACGCAGAGCGCACTGTACCTCCTGGGTGCTCAGTGTTAAGGCCTGTCCCTCCGCCCTAGCCGGGGTTGTTCCTCTCCTGGTGGTGTTGCCAGTTTCAAAGCGGGCAAAGAAGGTGTTTAATTCATTGGCCAATGTGATATCACTGTAGGGGCAGACGGGGCTGCTCTTGTAGTCAGTGATGTCCCTGACACCCTGACACGTGCTTCTGGTGTCCGCGGTGTTGAAGTGGTCTTCCACCCTTTGCCTGTGGTCAAGATCTTACTTTTAGTAATATAGATGGCTGATCTATTTCTCCCTCTATCTCTCCCTCTCAACCCCATTCTCCTGCCTTCTCCCCATAACCCCTGACACCCATATTAATCAAGAACATGTCAATTTCCGGATTAAAAATATCAAATGTCTTGGCCTCCACCACCATCAGTGGCATTTAACTCCACAGCTTCACCACCTTCTGGCTAAAAGAATTCCTTCTCATCTCCGTTCTAAAGGCATGTCCTTTTGTCCTGAGGCTGTGCCCTCTGGTCCTCGACTCTCCCATTAGTGGAAACATCCTCCCCACATCCACTCTATCCAGGCCTCTATCCAGTTAGGCAACTCTTCTCCAGAGCAGGTTCAGCAATCATTCCATCATTCCACTCTTTGAAATCCCTTTTCACCTTGAAAATATAATGCCATTTCTTAGGTGACATTTTAGGTCTGGACCCTGCTTAAGGTGGGTGTGGTGTGGCGGGGGGGGGGGGGGGGGGGGGGGGAAGAAGAATGTTAGAAGGGAGGAGGAGCAGGACAAAGCCTGGCAAGTGATTGGTGGATACAGATGAGTGGGGAAGGATTGATAGGCATGTGGTTGAACGGCCAGTGATGAAAAGACAAACGATTGAGGAGGGAATGCAGGTGGAATGAGAGGGGGAGGGGTCAAAAGGGTGAGAGTCCATGTGGGCAAACAGGGAGTGGGGGGGGGGGGGGAGGGGATGATGAAGGGAGGGGGTGGAATATTAGGTTGGTTCCACTTGGGCAGCTTTCGTTTCGCTGAACACCTCCGCTCAGTCCGCATTAACCTACCTGATCTCCCAGTGGCTCAGCACTTCGACTCCCCCTCCCATTCCCAATCTGACCTTTCTGTCCTGGGCCTCCTCCATTGTCAGAGCGAGGCCCAGTGCAAATTGGAGGAAGAGCACCTCATATTTCGTTTGGGTAGTTTACACCCCAGCGGTATGAACATTGAATTCTCTAACTGTAAATAACCCTTGCTTTCTCTCTCCATCCCCTTCCCCATCCCAGTTCTCCCACTCGTATTACCGTCTCCACCTACATTATATCTTTGTCCCACCGGACATCAGTCTGAGGAAGGGTCTCGACCCGAAACATCGCCCATTCCTTCTCTCCAGAGATGCTGCCTCACCCGCTGAGTTACTCCAGCATTTTGTGTCTACTTCCGATTTAACCTGGCATCTGCAGTTCTTTCTTACAAATAAATACACCCTTTTAATGCACCTTTTACAAAATAAGTCAACTCAAGGCCTCACTGCATGGCCTTTCATGGGGAACAAGGTCAAACTGTGGGCAAGTAGGAAGCCTAACCAATGTGCCAGTCTGATCGTGCAATAAGCAGTAGGTACGATGCTAATCCAGTTAAGATTCTGCTTGATGTTGGACTGCCAAGAGGTCCATAATATCCACACGGAAGTTCACATCCAAAGCCAGGAATAGAGCTTCCGATGGACCATATACACGACTGCATTTAGTCATTGTCTTTTAAGATTAAATAAACTCCCTTATGCACGGTGGCGCAGTGGCCGCAGGTGCTGTCTGTATGGAGTATGTACGTTCTCCCCGTGACCTGCATGGGTTTTCTCCGAGATCTTTAATTTCTTCCCACACTCCAAAGACGTCCAGGTTTGGAGGTTACTTGGCTTGGTGTAAATGTAAAATTGTCCCTAGTGAGTGTAGGATAGTGTTATTGTGCGGGAGATCTCTGGGCATGGACTCGGTAGGATGAATGGCCTGTTTCCACACTGTAACTCTAGACTAATCTAAACTGTTGCACAGAAAGGACAATTAAGTAGAATACGTCAGCCACAATGTTGTAAATTCCCATAAGTTTTGTCTTCTGGATTAGGTGGGACTTTTGTAGATACGGCACCTTGGTCAGCATGGATAAGTTGGGTCGAAGGGCCTGTTTCCATGCTGTATGACTCCAAAACGTAAGGTCATCAAGCCAAAAGTGAGCAAAATTAGGCCATTCGGCTCGTCAAGTCTCCTCCGCCATTCAATCATGGCTGATCTATCTCTCCCTCCTAACCCCATTCTCCTGCCTTCTCCCCATAACCCCCGACACCCGTTCTAATCACGAATCTATATATCACAGCCAAAGACCTGGCCTCCACAGTCTTCTGTGGCAAAGAATTCCACAGATTCACCACCCTCTGACTAAAGAAATTCCTCAACTCCTTCCTGAAGGAACGCCTGGGCAATTCCGGGATGATTGGTAATCCTTCCGATCGTAAAGGCACAGGTGACACAAGGCTCTCATAATGAGCTGTTGTCTATCTAAGAACATTCTGATACCCATCTACCTCATAGTCATAGAGTCATACACCATGGAAACAGGCCCTTCAGCCCAACATGCCCACACCAATCAATATGCCTCATCTATACTCGTCCCACCTGCCTGCATTTGGCCCATATCCCTCTAAACCTATCCTATCCTTGTACCTGCCTAATGTTTCTTAAACGTTGTGATAGTACCTGCCTTGACTACCTTATCCAGCAGCTCGTTCCATACACCCACCACTCTTTGTGTATAAAGTTATCTCCAGCTGACCATTAAAATTCCCCCGCCCGCCTATGTCTTCTTGTTCTCGATTCCCCACCTCTGGGCAAGAGACCGATTCCTCTCATGATTTTGTACAACTGTTTTACAGAGGGCAGGAGCGTGGGAGAAGGTGGTGCACTGTGGAACCTACTCTGTGCAAGTTTTACCACAAGACTTGCGTACACTTTCTGCAGTTCAAGACAATTGGGGTAGCATAGTGGTAGAGTTGCTGCCTCACAGCGCCAGAAACCCGGGCTCAATCCTGACTACGGGTGCTGGCTCTACGGAGTTTGTACGTTCTCCCTGTGACTGTTTGGGTTTTCTCCGGGTGCTCCGGTTTCCTCCCACACTCCAGAGACAGACAGGTTTGTAGGTTCATTGGCTTTGGTAAAATTGGAAATTGTCCCTAGTGTGTAGGATAATGCTAAGCGAACGGGATGATCGCTGGCCGGCGTGTGCTCGGTGGGCGAAGCGCCTGTTTTCGAGCTGTATATCTAAAGCTAAATTAGAAACAATGCAGAGACTCTGGGGTGTGGCTATTGTAAGCTTGTAGAGTGGATGTTGATCTCTCAATGACGCCCAGTACAACTGCATCCTAGGTTTCAAATGTGCAACCACTTAAAAGCAGAAGCTCTGTAACTTCCAGTTCCTCTTTTCTTGTGGAATATCTTCCGCATTCAGAGGTTTACCAGAGACTTCATCTTTATCAGGCAGTGAGCAATTATGAAGTGAAAACCACCGACATTTAATTCAAGGCTAAAGGAAGCCTTGCATTTATGTGTGTAAGAAGGAACTGCAAATGCTGGTTTAAACTGAAGATAGACGCAAAAAGCTGGAGTAACTCTGCGGGACAGGCAGCATCTCTGGAGAAAAGGAATAGGTGAATTTTTGAGTGAAGACTCTTCAGACTTCAGTCTTCAGTCACCTATTCCTTTACTCCAGAGATGCTGTCTGACTTCAGCTTTTTGTGCCTTGCATTTAGATAGTGACATTCCCATTCACTGCAGCCCTGCATGGACACATTTTGAAACGCAGGCATTTTGCAAAGTGGAAGATGTCAAAAGCTCCTCAATCATGTATAGTCTTTTCACTGTCTGATAGCATGCAACAAAAACACTTTTCACTGTACCTCAGTACAACTCAACAATATTCTAAACTAAATCCAATGTATACATACAGGATAAAGGGCATAACAATTACAGACGCAGGAACGCTTACAGATACGGTGTATCAAAGGACTGACACAGGATAAAGAGCATAATGTTCAGTGCAAGATAAAGTCAAGTAAATTCCATTAAAGATAGTCCGAAGGTCTCCAATGAGGCAGATGGGAGCTCAGGGCTGCTCTCTATTTGGTGAGAGGGTGGTTTAGTCACCCACCCCTCTCCAATCACCACTTCACACCCAATTACCCACACCCTCTGTGCTGCACAACATCACTTCTCAATCATCAACAATAAATATAGAGGAGGTGGAGAGGCTTTTCAGAATACAGAAAAGCCGGAAATCTGTAGGACCGGACAATGTTTCCCCCTCTACTCGCAAGCTCTGTGCCGAACAACTGGTACTGGCCTACATATACATTTTTAACCAGTCCCTGCAAACCTGTACTGTCCCTGCCTGCTTCAAAGTCTCCACTATTGTCCCCGTACCCAAAAAGGTAAGGATTACTTGTCTTAATGTCTACAGGCCTGTTGCATTGACCCCTGTAGTCATGAAGACTCTTGAAAGGCTTGTGCTGGCCATGCTGAAAAATATCACAAACCCCCTGCTGGACCCTCTGCAGTTTGCATATCGGGCCAATAGATCTGTGGATGATGCAGTCAACCTGGGCCTGCACTTCATCCTCCAGCACCTAGACCGCCAGGGGACCTGCGAGGATTTTGTTTGTTGATTTTAGCTCTGCATTCAACACCATTGTGCCAGAGCTAATACACTCCAATCTTTCCGAGTTGACTGTGCCTGAACTCCTCTGTCGGTGGATCACCAACTTCCTGACAGACAGGAAGCAGCATGTGAGGCTGGGAAAGCACATCACGGACCCGCAAACGCTCAGCATAGGAGCACCGCAAGGCTGCGTACTCTCTCCTCTCCTCTACTCACTCTACACCAACGACTGCACCTCCACAGACACCTCTGTCAAGCTTCTCAAGTTTACGGACGACACAACCCTGATTGGACTGACCCAGGATGGGGAGGAATCTGCCTACAGACAGGAAGTGTCACAGCTGGCGTCCTGGTGCCATCACAACAACCTGGAGCTCAATGTTATTAAGACAGTGGAATTGATTGTAGACTTTAGGAGAGCTCCCCCTCCCCTCACCCCACACCACCATCAACAACACCACAGTCACATCTGTGGAGTCTTTTAAGTTCCTGGGAACCATCATCTCCAGGGACCTTAAGTGGGGAACTACCATCGACTCAACAGTCAAAAAGGCACAACAGAGGATGTACTTCCTGCGGCAGCTGAGGAAGCACAATCTGCCACAGGCAATGATGGTCCAATTCTACACGGCCATCATAGAGTCTGTCCTCACCTTCTCCATCATGGTCTGGTTTGGCTCAGCCACCAAGCATGACACCTGGAGGCTGCAGCGAATCGTCCAATCAGCAGAGAAGGTTATTGGCTGCAACCTTCCCTCCATTGACGAACTGTACACTGCAAGGGCCAGGAAGCGAGCGGGCAAGATCATCTCTGACCCCTCTCACCCTGGCCACAAACTCTTTGAATCACTTCCCTCTGGAAGGCGACTCCGGACTGTCAAAGCTTCCACAGCCGGACGTAAAAGCAGCTTTTATCCACGAGTAGTAGCTCTACTCAATAACCAAAAATCTGTAGCCTCTTTTTGCTCTGGTATTTTGTTGGGTTAACATGCTTGATCAATAATGTTTTATTATTAATGTTTAGTGTTTTATGTGTCATTCATAACTGTCACTGTATGTCATGTTGCCACTTGTGGCCGGAGCACCAAGGCAAATTCCTTGTATGTGAATACTTGGCCAATAAACTTACTGATTCATTCATTCATAACAGCAGGGAAGAACCTGTCTCTGAATCTGGAGGTGTGCTTAGAGCACTGGAGAACCTGTGGAATTTTACTTTGGAGTCACGTGAGTGACTACGTGAAGACCTCGCCAGCACGCATACGCGACATATCATCTACCGCATTGCACGTCGACAGGCTGTGGAAGCGCTGCTCCACCAGCGTAAGTTTGAAACCTGAAGATAAGTTTTTCAACTTAATTCCAGGTCTGTTTTTCCTCCTTGCAAGAAGCTCTGATAGAGATCCTGCTGGAGATATCGTGGATTCCCCTACACCGCGGGGAAACCCCGGCTGCGAGAATCACGGGGATGCCAGGCTGGGAGGGGGGGAACCCCACCACAGACTTCGCGGGGAATCCCGTCTCCAGGGACCACGAGGGAATCCCGGCTGTGGTAAACCTTGGACTGGAATCCGCGGGGAACCCGGGACAACAAGAGGAATCAAACCGCGGGGTGAACCCGGCTCGGGGAGGAAAACCCAGCCGCGGGGACCGGGGGGAAGGCAAGCTGCGGGGTGAACCCGGTTCGGGGAACCTGGCCACCGGGACCATGTGGAAGACACGGCTGCGGACCGCAGAAGTGCGGATAGCGGCCCAGAGGCCCAGAGAGGTTCAGTAGAGTCTGAAAGACCTGGGCAGGCCAGGAGGGTCCCCTCCGACATGGGTACGTCCTCGAACGTTTACCCATGTGGAGCATGGATAACGTCAGTAGAATGCTCATCCCACTAGTGCTCCATCCTGATAAGTTCCATGTATGGCATATCATGAAAAATATACCGCCGCCGGTAAGCCCAGAGACCAGCAGGGTCCGGGCTCGAAGATTCACCGCCTGCAGATAAGGCCGGAGACTTGGCAGGGTCCGGACTGGGAATATACCACCAACGGATAACCCCGGAGACTCAGCAGGTTCCGGGCTGGAAGCTCCACCACCTACGTATCCCGCATGGAGTGGAAGACTCGGAGGTATGTCCTGGGAACATACTGGAGTACAAGCGTGAGGTTCCAGAACATTCTGGCATGGCATCAAGACCTTCGCTAATGAAGAAACCTGATGGCCAGAGTTCCATGGTGAAGGAGCAGCCACCTCACGCCACATCATTACTAGAGCAGGTGCTGGCTGTGGGATACCATGCACCTGCAAAATTGTTCCTGAAAGGACCAGCAGTGAACAGCGGTATGTGGGGGTACAATGCACACTTCAAAATTAACTGCTTCCAGAAGAACGCCATCGGACCTGCCTTAAATTCCAAATCTGTAGGTTCAAGTGAGGCCAGCAATGTCCAGCCGCCGAATCCGCTCTTCAGGCACCTGCCCAAACAGGTAAGACCCGGATGAAGAATTAAAGCTGTCCGGCTTATCAAGGTACCACGGCAACAACACACCCCACACCTCTATCGGCATCAAGCGTTTCACTGAAGCTGGTGGCAGCTTCAAAGCTGGGCACAGGTCTTTCAGGCCAAGGCCCAAACTGGTCCTCAGGGAATTGGGTCCATGCACCCCAGCAATCCTACTGTCCAAATTTGGGATGGAATTAGAACCCGCACCAGAGGCCTTTGGGCTTACCACAAGACCACCAATAACCATGAAGGTAGGTGCGTCTGGTTCTTTCCGAAATATGAGGTATGTGGACCATTTACAAGTTGGTAAATTTACATTTATTTTATGCAAGACAGTTGCCTTTCAAGACAGGCCTCAGTTGTGGCCTGCTCATTGTCACAATGAAAGATACCGGTTCAACTCGCATGTGCAGTATAGACATTTATGAATAGAAACAGTTTCCACTCACTGGGCTCACCAAAGATATTTGAAATTTAGCTGGGTGGAACAATGTTACAGTCAAAAGCATTGCAAAATGGGCTAACTTCAGCCCCAGGCTATTCACCAAATTACTAAAACCAGTGCTCGGCTGCTCAGAACTAAAAGCTATTATTATGGGCTATCTGGATGATGTTCTAAAACGCTGTATTTTGCCAAATCAGCGGTATCAGCCACAAACTATACTGCAGAAATTGGGTTCTCATCCATCCAGTTAAATTTAAGTTGATACCAACTGAAATTATTGAGCATTAGGATTACCTTTAACTCTATTAAATTGTCTGGGATTGGCAATATATTGGCTTTTGGCTGCGCTATCTGTGCCTTATACCGAGAGCTATACGGCGTGCAAAGGAGCAAGTTCACAGGTACCATGTGGTTCATTACTACCAGACCTATGCTATTCCCAGCTGAAACTATCAAAGTCACCATGGTGGACAAACAGTATTCAGCATTGCCCTACTAACCTTCATCAGAACTCGTCAGTTAATTACTAACTGATGCTATTGCTCAAAGATGGATAATTACTAAATAGCATCTTTAGTTACGGAGGCGGATGGGGTTAGCATGAGTTACCAATTGTTCAGTTATATGGTATCAACTACCTATTCACATTAGGTGCATTCTGTGGGTTAAAGGTTTGTGCGAATATGCATAATCTGCATGCTCTAGTCTAACTTGATACACTCTGGTGCTGTTATATGTTAATCACATGGGTGCAATCAAGTCAAAGTATCCTGCAGTTTACCTAACTTCATTTGGCATTGGTGTATCATGATGTAAACGCAATGACAACACAGAATGGATGTTGAATCGCAAGTATTTAAGGACATTGTGGGCTCGATGGAAGATCAAAATGTTGCATACAGGCTCAATCACCAGTTGCAAAATACATGGCACATCAATGGCGATGGATGCATTCTCGCTACACTGGGGAAGAATGCTCTTTGTGTCCCTCCATTTTACCTTATCAGACGGGTCTTGCAAATTCAGCAATCTCCCGCTTCAGGCATTTTCGTAGTGCCCGACTGACCTATACAGCCATGATTCCTGCTGATGTTGGGAATGTTGATAGAACCTTATATGGGTATTTCAGGGGTCAGGGGTTATGGGGAGAAGGCAGGAGAATGGGGATTGAGGGGGAGAGATAGATCAGGTGTGATTGAATGACAGAGTAGACTTGATGGACTGAATGGCCTAATTCTGCTCCTATCACTTCTGAACTTATGCACATTGTTACCTGTACTTACCTATTTTCATTGAACAGTATGAAAATTACCCTTAATAGTAGGTAAACAAGATAATTATCTAGATCATAAATATTGTAGTTTGAAACTTCAATCATAGTCACAGTCAAACGGCGCGATACGGCGGCCCAGCTTATCCATGCTGACCAAGATGCCCCATCTAGGCAAGTCCGACGGCCATCTATATTACTAAAAGTCTGATCTCGACCACTTCCTGGTGTTCTGTATAGTGATTTTAGAAAATATGCTGCCACTTATGGCTGTGATTTTTGGCCATCTTACTCAGAGCTCCCCTCCGCTGAGCAGGACAAGAGGATATTTCCCATCGATGAAAAATAAAACAGTTATTAGTGTTTAAAAAATGTTGAGATTCTCTCTCCTGAAGGCCACGCCCCTTCCGGAGAGACTATAAAACCCGGAAGTGTTGAGTGCCTCAGCCACTCTCTGCAAGTTGGGGGAGTGAGAGGGTCATGTCTCTCAGTCTGAGCTGTGAATAACACTGAACACATGTTTACTAAACTGTGAGTGCCCTGAATGTTTTTGAAAATGTAGTTTGAAAATTTTTAAACAATGTTCAGATTCTCTCTCCTGTCAATCACGCCATGAAGGCCACACCCCTTCCGGTGGAGGGGGAGGGACTATAAAAGCCGGTAATGTGGGCATGGCTCAGTCTCTGCAAGATGGGGGAGGGAGAGGTCACGACTCTCTGTCTTTAGTGACCTTGCACCCTGCTTGAAGTGGCCTGGCACTCCACTTGAATTTGATGGCCTTGCACCCTGCTTGAAGTGGCATGAAACTGCACTTGAATTTAGTGGCCTTGCACCCTGCTTGAAATGGAATTTCAAGGAATAGTCGTGAGTCAACTGCCAGCCCACCAGCTGTGAGTGAGTGAGCTGCCAGTACAACAGGCTGGAGTGACTGAGCTGCCATCCCAAGAATCCATTCGGCCACAATGTCCATACTAGCCCTCTGGAAACCAGTCCCTTCAGCCCACAATGCCCATACTAGTGCTCCAGAAAGCCACCCCCCCCCCCCACTGGCCACCAATATTGGAATTGGTGGAGAGGTGGAATATTGCGTTGGGTGACCAACGCTCCCGTGTGAACAAGGGACCCAACGGGTTCCACCTAGTCTAGTCTTTCCTAGAAATCTTTCCTATCCAAATACTTCCCCAAGTGCCTTTAAATGGTGTTACAGTATCTGCGTCAACTACCTCCCCTGGCAGCTCGTTCCATACATATGAATGGAAATGTGTGGGGCACTTTTTCTTTCACACAAAGGGTGGTGGTTGCATGGAACATGCTGCCAGGGGTGGCGGTGGAGGTGCTTTTGAAACTTTTTGACAGGGGCACAGATATGTAGGGAATGAAGGAATACAAATCATGTACAGGCAGATGAGATCAGTATAACTTGGTATAGTGTTCAACATGTACATTGTGGTTCCTGTGCTGTACGGTTCTGCCTTAAATAGTTCATCCCAGCAACACCCTTCTCAAACAGTCAATGCCGCCCAACAGTTAAACCACTTATTTGAAGATGAATTAACAAGGTCTCCTGGATATTTCTAATTTATAAGGACATGCATTGGCTATCTTTTCAACGTTTTCATGCTGCTTGCAGTTCAATAACAGTTGAGGACTTTTCTTTAACTTGGTGATAATTGCTGCATTTTAGAGAGCAATCGAAAGTGCAACAATGTTTTATTTTTGTGTGTGGTTGATAGTATCTCCGCAGCTTGGTGCAAATGTAGGACAGACGGGGTGAAGGAAGAAGCTTAGAGGTGGAGTTAGACACAAAATGCTGGAGTAACTCAGCGGGTGAGGCAGCATCTCTGGAGAGAAGGAATGGGTGACTACAGTTGCTGCTTAGTTTTTTCCTTTAGTTCAGAGATACAGCACGGAAACAGGCCATTCGGCCCACTGAGTCTACACTGACCAGCGATCACCGCACATTAACACTATCCTACACACACCAGGGACAATTTTACATTTACACCAAGCCGTACATCTTTGCAGTGTGGGAAGAAACTAAAGATCTCAGAGAAACCCTACGTGGTCATGGAGAGAACGTACAAACTCCATACAGACAGCACCCATAGTCAGGATCGAACCCGCATATCTGGCACTGTAAGCGCTGTAAGGCAGCAACTCCACCGCTGTGCCACCTTCCGCCCTGACTCCTGATCCAGGTAGGACAATTCCATGGTAGATGTTGATGTCTCCAATACTTCAGATGTGTGGAGAAGATGCAGAAATTCAACGGTGCTCTATTTTTGTGTGTGTACTGCACAGTGGAATTCTGGTCGCAGAGATCATACTTGCATGAGGCGCCATCATTTTGCTGCCATTTACATAAAGAAAACCTCCAAAATCTGGTCCACGTGTCCTACAGACCCACACCTCGCGTCCATCTTCCTCGGCTCTCCGGTCTTCGGGCCAAGCTCGGCGGTTTCTGAGCTTCACCCCACGCAGCGTCCTGTTGGGCCTTCCCATGCGTGTTTTAATCCAAAGCCCGAGTCAGAGTGGAGGCAGTGACTCAGTGGGACAGACAGCGTCTCTGGAGAAAAGGAATTGGTGACGTTTTGGGTCCAGACCCTTCTTCAGACCTCAGAAGAGGCCAGTTCAGTTGCCTGATAATAGCTGGGAAGAAACTGTCCCTGAATCTGGAGGTGTGGATAGTGATATTACCTTTGTAATTACCAATTCTAATTTAATTTGCGGCACGGTAGTGCAGCGGTAGATTTGCTGCCTTACAGCGCCAGAGACCCGGGTTCTTTCCAGACTACAGGGGCTCTCTGTACGCAGTTTGTACGTTCTCCCCGTGACCTGCATGGGTTTTCTCCAAGATCTTCAGTTTCCTCCCACACTCCAAAGACGTACAGGTTTGTAGGTTCATTGTCTTGGTATAAACAGAAATTGTCCCTAGGATAGTGTTAAAGTACGGGGATCTCTGGTTGGTGTGGACTCGATGGGCCGAAGGACCTGTTTCCATGCTGTATCTCTAAACTAAACAAAACAAAACAGAATTAAGATTACTTAAGGTCAATCTTCCAGAGACGCCACCAGTTAAATGGCCTTTGACTTATCCCAGTCAACTAATGTGGAGGCCAAGACATTGTGTATTTTTAATGCACAAATTGACAAATTCTTGGTTAGTGTGTCAAGGGTTATAGGGAGAAGGCAGGAGAATAGGGTTGAGAGAGAAAGATAGATCAGCCATGATTGAATGGCAGAGTAGACTCGATGAGCCAAATGGCTTAATTCTGCTCTTATGACCAATCAACGTATGAAGGTCATTCACCTCCAGGACCACCAAGACTAGTCCTGATGGCCACTGACTTTGGGCAGTTGGTAGCCATAGGCGGTGGCCTTCCCACACAACCCAGACATGGACAACCCAGCTAATATACATACATATCCTCACATCTGCAACAGCCAGGCAGTGCAAGAGTGGCATGTGGGCATCATGGATATTGTGAGATGTGAGGTTCATGGAACCAACAGCAGGGCAATTGCAGGCTACATTGGTGGAACAAAATGTAAAAACAAGGAACTGTACGTGCTGCTTTATATCAAAGATAGACACAAAGTGCTGGGCTAACTCAGCAGGTCAGACAGCATCTCTGGACAGAAAGGACGGTGGACGTAGGTGTGGGTGCAGGGCAGCACAGTGAAAGATTTGCTGCCTTACAGTGCCAGTGACCCAGGTTCCATCCTGAGTACGGATGCTTTCTGTACAGAGTCTGTACGTTCTTCCTGTGACCGCATGAATTTTCTCCGTGCTCATGTCCTCCCATGCTCCAAAGACTTGCTGGATGGTTGGTTAATTTACAATTCCGTAAATGTAAAAAAAAATTGTCCCAAGTATGTAGGATAGAAACATAGAAACATAGACAATAGGTGCAGGAGGAGGCCCTTTGGCCCTTCAAGCCAGCACCCCCATTCATTGTGATGATGGCTGATCATCCACAATCAGTACCCCGTCCCTGCCTTCTCCCAATATCCCTTGATTCTGCTAGCTCCGAGAGTTCTATCTAACTCTCTTTTAAATTCATCCAGTGAATTGGCTTATATTGCCCTCTGTGACAGAGCATTCCACAAATTCACAACTCTCAGGGTGAAAATGTTTTTTCAAATCTCAGTTTTAAATGGTGTCCCCTTTATTCCTAGACTGTGGCCCCTGGTTCTAGACTCCCCCAACGTTGGGAACATTTTTCCTGTCCAGTCCTCTTATAATTTTATATGTTTCTGTAAGATCCCATCCTTCTACATTCTAGTGAATACAAGCCCAGTCTTTCCAGTCTTTCCTCATATGACAGTCCCGCCATCCCAGGGATTAACCTCGTGAACTTACGCTGCACTGCATTAATAGCAAGGTTGTCCTTCCTCAAATTAGGGGACAAAAACTGCACACAATACTCCAGATGTGGTCTCACCAGGGCCCTGTAAAACTGCAGAAGGACCTCTTTATTCCTATACCCAAATCCTCTCGATATGAAGGCCAGCATGCCATTAACTTTCTTCACTGCCTGCTGTACCGGCATGTTTACATTCAGTGACCGGTGTACAAGGACACCCAGGTCTTGTTGCACCTCCCTTTTTCCTAATCTAACACCATTGAGATAAAAATTTGCCTTATAGTTCTTGCCGCCAAGGTGGATAACCTCACATTTATCTACATTATACTGCATCTGCCACGCATCTGCCCACTCACTCAACCTTTCCATGTCACCCTGCAACCTACTAGCATCCGCTTAACAGTTCACACTGCCACCCAGCTTTGTGTCATCTGCAAATTTGCTAGTGTTACTTTTAATCCCATCATCTAAACCATTAATATATGCTGTATATAGTTGCGGCCCCAGCACCGAGCCTTGCGGCACTCCACTCACCACTGCCTGCCATTTCTGACAGGGACCCGTTTATTTCATTTCGGAGTCACGTGAGTGACTTCGTGAAGAGCCCGCCGGCGCGCATGCTCAACATATCGTCGTACCGCGTTGCTGCGACGGCTGGCGGTGGAGCGCGCTCCTCGCCAGCCCTTCATAAGGGGCCACCTTAAGTATCCTACCTTTAGTTGGTGGTCCTTGTTGTTGGTTATGTCTTGCAGCAAGGACATGGATGGGAGTTCCAAGGGCCGGAGGACGTCAGGACGAGTTCGCCGGTCAACAGTTCCGGGGCTTTTACCATCAGCAGTACCTGCAACGCAGGCCGGGACTCAGGCGGAGATGTGGGTAAGCCCTGTGATTACAGGTCCAGATCCGCCAGCACACCACAGCTCGGAGGAGTTCGACGAGGAGGAGTGTGGTGTGCCGCCAGAGCAGGGGGACCCTACCATGGCAGTCAGGTCGTCAGCGGGCTCGCTGGCGACCTCGAGCTGGGTGCGTGCGGCTGCACGGCCCGTTCCACTCAGCCCTCCGAGTAGGGGAAGGGCAGCAGCCCAAAAGCCTAACCCTGCCAGGGCTAAGGCATTGCCTGACGCGGAGGAGCGGTCAGGTTCCAGGGCGAGACCCGGGGCGGCTGTGAGGTCCAGCCGGCACACCCCGACTCTCGACGCCGGGACGGGTCGGTTGAGTCGGGTCTCGTCACGGTCGCCGAGCCCCCCATGGATGGGTGGGCGAGACCATGCATCGGCAAAGTCCACGATGTGGGCAGCCGGCAAGCCTGCGCGGGCTTCAGGCAGCCATGCTTCGGCTGGTGCCGACACCACGCCGCAAGTGCCCTTAGTGGCAGCGGCTTCAGCTCCCGCTAAACGGAGGCGGTTGAACACGCCCGTGCGGGAATCGCGCAGTTTCGCCTCGGCGGCTGTTAGCGACAACTACCGGCACCGGCTGGGCCTCGATGAGGTGCGGGCCGATGATAGGAGCCCGGTTTTCTTTTCAGAGCCGGAGGACATGACCACCTGAGTGTTCAGGGTGAAGGGCGTATTGACCGTATGGAGCGGCTGCTGGAGCTCCTGCTTCAACGTCAACTACAGCAGGGCAGCAACAGGCACAGGGCGTCGTCACCAGCCTCTACCATCAGCCTGGAGCAGCAGGAGGAGGAGGTTTTGGTGGATTCCATACCACCTCCGTTGGAGGTGCCAGCGGAGGATCTTCTGGATGTGGCGACCAAATTTGCGGCCCCACATTCATCTGGACTTCCTTTAAACGCAAAGCTGGCAGCCACTGTGGACTTTCTTAACAACCAGCAACTACAGGAAGAAGTCCTCATTCAGGCAATGAGCCGTCACAAGGCTCCATCCAATTGCAACTCCCTCAACGTGCCTGTGGTCAATACGCCGATATGGGGCAACATCAGTGCGGCTATCCGTCAACAAGAGGTAAAATTGCAGCGGATCCTGAAGCTCCTCACTGCCGGTATTACCGCCTTTGCGCGGTCGGTGGACGGGGACGAACTGAATTTGGACCAGGAAGATGCTCTGGCCCTCCTGTGCGCGACCCAGCACGAAATCAACGGGTTTTGCAAAAACAGCATCCGCCCAGCGCTCAACCCGAAGTTTGCAGGATTGTGCAAACCGCCGCCGCCGTCCCGTCAACTCTTTGGGGAGGACCTCTCGAAGAGAGTCAAAGAGCTTGACGAACAAGCCAAAACGGTGGGGATCATGCGCTCTCAGAGTGCCCCCACACCGTCCGGCTCAAAAGCTCCATACATTCGCTCACGAGGGTCTGCTAGTACCTCGACGAGGACCCACCCTCAAGCTCCACAACGACAGCAACATCAGACCCAGCACCAGGGGTCTTTTTTAGGACAGGGTCGGCAGAGACCCTGGTGGAAAACGAAGACGCCGCGCCCTCAAGCCAACCCAGCACCTCCACGTCCACCCACACGTGTCAAGGACCGCCGGTAACCACGGGGGTGAGGGGGTCTGGTTCTCTCTTTTCTCTTTGTTTAACTTCACATGTTGGTGGTCGCCTTTGGCTGTTTTTGGGTGCATGGGGTAATTTTACTGGTGACGAGTATGTGTTGCAGAATATTCAGGGGCATAAAATTGAGTTTATTAATGGCGACATTCCTCCATCCCAGCACATGCCCGGTCGAACGTTTAAATTATCTGCTGCAGAACAGGCAGCAGGCTACAAGGAAATTTTAAGGCTTGAACAGAAGGGAGTGATTGAGAAAGCGGTGCATGAGCCAGTTGAATTTGTTTCGAATATATTCACCAGACCTGAGAAGGATGGAGGTTGTCGTGTCATTATTGATCTAACCCGTTTGAATACTTTTGTAACATATACTCATTTTAAAGTGGATTGTTCACTAAATTAGTGAAACCAATTATGGCTTATTTGAGACAGCGACATCATATAGTTATGGCCTATTTAGATGATATCTTAATTGTGGGCCACACCCTGGAATTGGCTGAACAGGGAGTTGCAGCTGCTGTCAATATATTTCAACAATTAGGGTTTATTGTCCATCCAGAGAAATCAAAGTTCTGCCCTGCCCAGGTGATTAATTACCTAGGGTTCACGGTGAACTCTATGAGCATGAGGGTTACCATACCAATTAACAAGATTGAGGAGGTTACCCAGGTGTGTCAAGGTTTAATCCGCACCAATATACCATCGATTCGGCATACAGCTACAGTAATTGGTAAGCTTGTAGCTTTGTTTCCGGCAGCGCGATATGGACCTTTGCATTATCAGAGTTTGCAAAGAGCTAAAATTGCTGCGTTAAAACAGGACGCTGGTCATTATGATCGATCAATGCAGCTGCCGTCCGAAGCGATAAATGGGTTGCAATGGTGGGTGTGCCACATTAGCAGCTCATTCAAGCCTATCAGGGAGGCTAATCCGGTGGTATATTTGCAGACTGATGCAAGCTCCAATGGCTGGGGAGCTACGGATAATTGCTCTAGTTGTGGGGGCAGATGGGACACCCTTGAGTCAACGATGTTGTTGACTCAAGGGATTAACTATTTGGAGTTGCTGGCAGCATTCCACGGACTTCGTGCATATTGTTCCAAGCTTGTTGGAGCACATGTCCGTCTCCAAATAGACAACACCACAGCAGTGGCATACTTAAACCATATGTGTGGTACCAGGTCAGTTTCGTGTGACAAATTGGCTAACTCAATTTGGCTCTGGTGTGTTCAAAGAGACATTTGGATTTCAGCTACCTATTTGCCAGGTGAGCTTAATACTGTGGCGGACACCAGGTCACGCAAAATTTAATGACAATATTGAATGGATGTTGCATCCTGAGATTTTTGCTAAAGTCACAGCCAAATTTGGTAAACCGGACATTGACCTTTTTGCGTCACGGTTGAACCATCAGGTACGAACCTACGTTTCATGGGAACCAGATCCTGGGGCAATAGCGCTAGATGCATTCTCGCTGGACTGGGGGAATTGGTTTTTCTATGCCTTCCCCCCGTTTTGCCTCATCAGTCGGGTATTGCGTAAGATTCAGGCAGATGCTGCCAAGGGCATCCTTATTATACCCGACTGGCCCACACAGCCTTGGTATCCGGTGGTCTTTGACATGCTCAACGAACCTTGGGTCCTTTTGAAGGGTTGCCCACAATTGGTTACTCACCCTGTCTCAGGGGAGCCACATCCCTGCCATGGCTATTTAAATTTGTTGGCTTGCAGGTTCTGAACAGGCCGTTAGTCCAATACGGCCTCTCAGCTCGGACCATGGATACCATCGGGGCGTCGTGTCGAGAGTCAACAAGGCGAAGATACCGCTCGCATATTAAGAAGTGGGAAGCCTACTGCAGCCGCTCTCGCATCACGTACGATGACGTGACAATAACCGACGTCCTGGAATTCCTCGCGGGGTTGCACCATGATGAACACTTAAGTTACAGTGCCATCAACAGCGCCAGAAGTGCGCTCTCATTCTACCTCAATATTGAGGTAGGATCCAACAGGCTAGTGTCCAGACTCATGCGGGGTATATTCAATATGAATCCGCCTACACCACGCTATAATATCACCTGGGATGTCAGGGACGTATTAAACCTGCTCAGGACGTGGTCTCCCATGGAAGGGCTCCAACTGGACAAACTCACCATGAAGCTGGTGATGTTACTAGCGCTGACTTCAGCTCAGAGGGTACAGACACTACACAAACTTCGTGTCGACAGAATGACATCTACCCCTACAGAAGTAGTCTTTTTCATTGACGAGCTACTAAAGCAGCATGGACCTGGGTGCACAGGGCTGCAGCTGAAGTTCCCGGCATACCCCGCAGATGCTAGGCTATGTTTAGCCTCACATATCCGCCACTATGTCAAGGTGACGGCACGCATCAGAGGAATGGAGAGATACCTGCTGGTCACTCATAAGAGACCTCATCATCGAGTGACAGTCCAGACGATATCCAGGTGGCTTCGAGTCGTCTTGGGTAAGTCAGGTATCGACACTAATGTGTTCAAGTCTCATTCCACCAGGGCTGCATCGACGTCAGCGGCGAGGATTATGAAGGTGCCTATGGACCAAATTCTCGCCACAGCAGGATGGGCTAATGAAGCTGTGTTCCAGCGTTTTTATAACAAGCCTGTTGCTGCTCCTCTACAGTTCGCAGAAGCCGTGCTGAATGCAGGTCAAGAACGTGGAGATGTCCCCGCATGAGGGGTTTTGATTTGTTATTCATAAATATGCTCTTGTTTTGCAGTATGAACTATTGAGCAAGTTTGTTCCTCCCATCCATCCCTGGTAGTGGTGTGTCAGCATGGACGTGGTCCAGGGCGTGTAATCACAGAAGCTTTGAAGTCTTCACGAAGTCACTCACGTGACTCCGAAATGAAATAGTAAGATTGAACGAGAACTTACCAGTTCGAAGGTCGATCTTTATTTTATGAGGAATCGAAGTGAGGGATTTCGTGCCCTCCTCGCCCAACCCTCAATCACCTTCATCTGGTAATCTTAGTCACTTCAATCTTACTATGCAAAGTCATTTCTATTGTTGGTTTCTGTGATTCCACGCCGCTACTTTGAAGTATGTCGAGCATGCGCGCCGGCGGGCTCTTCACGAAATCCCTCACTTCGACTCCTCATAAAATAAAGATCAACCTTCGAACTGGTAAGTTCTCGTTCAATCTTACTATTCCTACTCTTTGTTTCCTGTCTGCCAACCAATTCACTATCCATGTCAATACCCTATCCCCATTACCATGTGCTCTAATTTTGCCCACTGATCTCCGGTGTGGGACCTTATCAAAGGCTTTCTGAAATTCCAGATACACTACATCCACTGGCTCTCCTTCATCCATTTTACCTGTCACTTCCTCAAAAAATTCCAGAAGATTAGTCAAGCAGGATTTCCCTTTCATAAATGCATGCTGACGGACCAATCCTTTTACTGCTATGCAAATGCGCTGTTATTACTTCTTTAATCATTGACTCCAGCATCTTCCCCCCCACCGATGTCAGGCCAACTGGTCTAGAATTCCTCGTTTTCTCTCTCGCTCCTTTCTTGAAAAGTGGGATAACATTAGCTATCCACCAATCCACAGGAACTGATCATGATTCTATAGAACATTGGAAAATGATCACCAATGCATCCACAATTTCTAGAACCACCTCCTTGAGCAGCTTGGGATGCAGACCATCAGGTCCTGGGGATTTATCAGCTTTCGGTCCCATCAGTCTACCCAATACAATTTCTCGCCTAATGCACATTTTTTTCAGTTCCTCTGTCTCCCTCGGTCCTCTGTCCCCTGGTAAATCTGGGAGATTGTTTGTGTCTCCCTTAGTGAAGACAGAACCAAAGTACCTGTTCAACTCTTCTGCCATTTCTTTGCTCCCCATAATAATTTCACCTGTTTCTGCCTTCAAGGGATCCGCATTTGTCATTACTAATCTTTTTCTCTTAACGTACCTAAAAAAACTTTGACTTTCCTTCTTTATAGTCTTGGCCAGCTTACCCTGTACTTTTCACCCTGTTTTGCCCTTTTTGTTACCTTCTGTTGTCCTTTGAAATTTTCCCAATCCTCTGGCTTCCTGCTACTCTTTGCTTTGTTATATAGTGCTAGTGTATGGATGATTGCAAGTTGGCACAGACTTGATGGGCCAAAGGGCCTGTTTCTCTGCTGTATCTCTAAAGTCTAAAGTCTAAAGAGCTGGAGGCGAGGATATACTAGCTCACAAAGTGGCACATTGACTGAATCTTGTTCGTTGATGATAATCTCCATTCTGCACTGCTGAGGGTCTCCGCTTTTGTTGCGTGCTATCCAGTCAGCGGAAAGACAATACATGATTACAATCGAGTCATCCACAGTGTACAGATACAGGATAAAAGGAATAAGGTAAATAACATTCAGTGCAAGATAAAGTCCAATCAAAGAAAGTCCCAGAATCTCCAATGAGGTGGCCAATTGCTCTGGACTGCTCTCTAGTTGGTGATAGGGTGGTTCAGTTACCATATAACGGCTGGGAAGAACCTCTTCCTGAATCTAGGAGGGTTTTCATTTTCATTGCCTCACTACATCATTATTAAGGTCCACTGGCTCTTGTATACTCATGGGCAGATTTTCTGGTAGATCAGCCAATTTCCCGGTAACAGTGGATGTGGCTCCTCGACGATTTACTTTCACTACTTATTGCTCTGGCCTGCCTCCAGCATCACATTATGACCATGAGAAGTTCCCACTGAAATGTTCTAGTTAATTTGGTGTACTTTAGAGATTCAGCGTGGAACCAGGCCCTTCAGTCCACCAAGTCCACTCCGACTAACATTCGCACTGGTGTAGGATCGTGCACTCATTTTAACATACACACTAGGGACAATTTACAGAAGCCAAATAACCTATAAACCTGCACATCTTTGGCATATGGGAGGAAACTAGAGCACCCGGAGAAAACCCACATGGTCACATGGAGAATGTAAAATTCTGTACAAACAACAGACAAGATCAGAATTGAACCCAGGACCTTGGTGCTGTGCTGCAGCACCTCTGTCGCTATGCAGCTGTGCCTGCCCCTCATGCAAGAAGCCATTTTCTAATTCTAATATAATCTCAATCCATTATTGCAATCCCGGAGAGCTTTGGCTTCCTGCCTCAAAGTGCTGGAAAACCCAGTGACTAAACATTTACAGCCCATGTTTAATCATTGCACAATTCTTTCTGGTAATTATATTTTCGTGCAATATGCCAAGTTCTGCCACATTCCTCTTGACTGAATTCTGCAACTTCACAAGCAGCAGAAATAGCCCCTTTTACTGCCAAAACCACAGAGATTTAAAATTAGCAAATTTGAGGCTTGGTTTCAAAAGTTGGATTTTATAAATTTGCTTCTGAAATGAAAAGAAGCCTCAAAACTCAGCCCTGCATAATGTATGATGTGGCAAGTACGAACCAAATCAAGCAAGGCAGATATCTGATGGACAATTTGACAACGATAGCTTTTCTTCCCACCAAATAGCTTTGGTTTCTTATTAAGTCACTCTTCAGGCTGGGGGATATTTAGAGGAACAGAGACATGCAGCGTGGAACTAGTCCCTCCATAGAACATAGATAAAACATTACGCAATACAATAGAACAAGAACAGACCCTTTGGCCTTCATTCAATAGACAATAGACAATAGGTGCAGGAGTAGGCCATTTGGCCCTTCGAGCCAGCACCACCATTCAATGTGATCATGGCTGATCATCCCCAATCAGTACACCTTCCCTGCCTTCTCCACATATCCCCTGACTCCGCTATCTTTAAGAGCTCTATCTTGCGCTCTCGTGAAAGCATCCAGAGAATTGGCCTCCACTGCCTTCTGAGGCAGAGAATTCCACAGATTCACAACTCTGTGGGTGAATACGTTTTTCCTCATCTCCGTTCTAAATGGCCTACCCCTTATTCTTAAACTGTTGGTCCCTAGTTCTGGACTCCCCCAACATCGGGAACATATTTCCTGCCTCTAGCGTGTCCAATCCCTTAATAATCTTATATGTTTCAATAAGATCCCCTCTCATCCTTCTAAATTCCAATGTATACAAGTCCAGTCGCTCCATTCTTTCAACATATGACAGTCCCGCCATCCCAGAAATTAACCTTGTGAACCTACGCTGGGCTCCCTCAATAGCAAGAATGTCCTTCCTCAAATTTGGAGACTAATACTGCACACAATACTCCAGGTGTGGTCTCACTAGGGTCCTGTACAACTGCAGAAAGACCTCTTTACTCCTATACTCCAAACATTCCAAACATGATGCCAAGACCAACTTATTTGCCTGCACATAATCCACATCCCTCCATTCCCTGCATGTACATATGTCTAGTGACTTCTCTAACTTCAAGTAACCATTGAATCCCGTCTCTCTCCGTCCCTCCTCCACCAAAGTAGTTACATCTTTCAAATTCGTCTTGTTGAGTCCCATTGTCTGTAAACACAAAATGCTGGAGGAACTCAGAGAGACAGGCAGCATCTCTGGAGAGAAGGAATGGGCGACATTTCGGGTCCTTCTTGGGACCCGAAACATCATCAATTCCTTCTCTCCAGAGATGCTGCCTGTCCCGTAGAGTTACTCCAGCATTTTGTGTCTATCTTCGATTGAAACCAACATCTGCAGTTCTTTCCCACCCATTGTCTGTAACTCGTTCTCACCCAGCCCACACCCAGCAATGACATGTTTCCTTCATCAACTTTACCTTTTTGCATATCTTTCATTCATTTTTTCCCTATCTGTCTACATCACCGTCTATATCTCTCGTTTCTCTTACCCCTGACTCTCAGTCTGAAGAAAGGTCTCGACCTGAAACGTCACCTATTCTTTTTCTCCAGAGATGCTGCCTGTCCCGCTGAGTTACTCCAGTCCTATCTAATGCCCATCTAACAGCCTCTTAAGTTCCACGTTATATCTGTCTCAGCCACCAGCCCTGACAGCATGTTCCAGACCCACACTACTCTCTTCTTTCATTCTCACTGATCTTCAAACTTTCATTTACACCAATCCCATTTCATTCTCCCCACATTCCTAAGAATTCGAGAGATTCAAGAGACTGCAGATGCTAGAGTCTTGAGCAAAACACAAAGTGCTGGAGGAACTAAGCTGGAGGTTGTTGTGCATATTGGCACAAACTATGTTGGAAAGAAGGGGATGAATATTCTGAAGCATGACTTTCGAGAGCTCGGAAAATGCTGAAAAGCAGGACATCCAGGGTTGTTATCTCCGGTTTGCTTCCAGTTCCTCGTGCTGGCGAGAGCAGGAACAGGGAGGTACAAGACCTGAATGTGTGGCTGAGTAACTGGTGCAGGGGGCAGGGATTTAGATTCTTAGATCACTGGGATCTGTTTTGGAGTAATGGGGAACTGTACAAAAGGTACGGATTGCACCTTAACAGGTGGGGGCCCAGCATTCTGGCAGGCAGGTTTGCCGCTGCTACACGGGTGGTTTTAAACTGAATAAGGGGGGGGGGGGGTGTCAAATGGGATAGTCAAGGATGGAGTTAAAGGGAAAGAGAGTAAAGGGATGGTTAATGACACCATAATTAACGGGAAAGAAAGCTCACAAAGGGATGGGAGAGTATGGTCAAGTGTAAAAGGGACAGATGTCAAATGTGAGATAACATATAACCATATAACCATATAACAATTACATCACGGAAACAGGCCCTCTCGGCCCTTCCAGTCCGTGCTGACAATTTATTTTCCCCTAGTCCCATCTACCTGCACTCAGACCATACCCCTCCATTCCCTTCCCGTCCATATACCTATCCACTTTACTTTTAAATGTTAAAATCGATCCTGCCTCCACCACTTCTACTGGAAGCTCGTTCCACACAGCCACCACTCTCTCAGTAAAGAAGTTCCCCCTCATGTTACCCCTAAACCTCTGTCCCTTAATTCTCATGTCATGCCCTCTTGTTTGAATCTTCCCTACCCTCAATGGGAAAAGCTTATCCACGTCAACTCTGTCTATCCCTTTCATCATTTTAAAGACCTCAATCAAGTCTCCCCTTAACCTTCTGCGCTCCAAAGAATAAAGACCTAACTTATTCAACCTTTCTCTGTAACTTAGTTGCTGGAAACTAGGCAACAGAGAACTATAATTAGGCGACCAAATTTGTACACCATACTCCAGAATTGGTCTTATCAATGCTTTGTACAATTTTAACATTACTTCCCTACTCCTATATTCAATGCTCTGATTTATAAAGGCCAGCACACCAAAAGCTTTCTTTACCACCCTATCTACATGCGATTCCACCTGCAGGGAACTATGCACAGTTATTCCTAGATCCCTCTGTTCCACAGCATTCCTCAATTCCCTACCATTTACCATGTACGTCCTATTTTGATTTGTCCTGCCAAGATGTAGCACCTCACACTTATCAGCATTAAACTCCATCTGCCATCTTTCAGCCCACTTTTCCAAATGGCCCAAATCTCTCTGTAGACTTTGAAAATCTACTTCATTATCCACAACACGACCTATCTTAGTATCATCTGCATACTTACTTATCCAATTTTCCACCCCATCATCTAGATCATTGATGTACATGACAAACAACAGTGGACCCAACACAGATCCCTGAGGCACCCCACTGGTCACCGGCTTCCAACCTGACAAACAGCCATCCACTATTACTCTCTGGCATCTCCCATTCAGCCACTGTTGAATCCATCTTGCTACTCCGCCATTAACACCCAAAGATTGAACCTTCTTAACCAACCTTCCATGGGGAACCTTGTCAAAGGCCTTACTGAAATCCATATAGACAACATCCACTGCTTTACCCTCATCAATTTCCCTAGTAACCTCGTCAAAAAATTCGGGAAGGTTTGTCAAACATGACCTTCCAGGCACAAATCCATGTTGACTGTTCCTGATCAGACCCTGTTTATCCAGATGCTTATATATATTATCTCTAAGTATCCTTTCCATTACTTTGCCCACCACTGATGCCAAACTAACTGGTCTATAATTGCTAGGTTTATTCTTTGAACACTTTTTAAATAATGGAACAACATGCGCAGTACGCCAATCCTCCGGCACTATTCCCATTTCTAATGACATTTGAAATATTTCTGTCATAGCTCCTGCTATTTCTACACTACCTTCCCTCAATGTCCTAGGGAATATCCTGTCAGGACCTGGAGACTTATCCACTTTTATATTTTTCAAAAGTGTCAGTACGTCCTCCTCTTTGAATCTCATAGTTTCCATAGCTACTCTACTTTTTTCCCTTACCTCACAGAGTTCGATATCCTTCTCCTTGGTGAATACCGAAGAAAATAAATTGTTCAATTTCAAAAGAGATGCGTAAGGAATTAAAAGTATTGTATTTGAATGCGCAAAGTATAAGAAGTAAAGTAGATGAACTTGAGGCTCAGTTAGAGGTTGGTAGTTATGACATTGTGGGGATTACTGAGATGTGGCTGCAGGAGGATCAGGCCTGGGAACTTAATATTCAGGATTATACATCCTATAGAAAGGACAGGCAGGTGGGCAGAGGAGGAGGAGTAGCTCTGCAGGTGAGGGATGGAATTCAGTCCCTTGCGAGGGAAGACGCAGGGACTGACGTCTGGTAGAATCACTGTGGATTGAGGAATTGTAAAGGCAAGAAGGCACTAATTGGTGTTATCTACAGACCCCCAAATAGTGGACCAGATGTAGGGTGTAAGTTGCAGCAGGAGTTAAAACTGGCATGTAACAAAGGTAATGCCACTGGGGTGATGGGGGATTTCAATATGCAGGTAGACTGGGAAAATCAGGTTGGTTCAGGACCCCAAGAAAGAGAGTTTGTAGAATGCCTCTGAGATGGATTCTTAGAGCAGCTTGTAATGGAGCCGACCAGAGAAAAGGCAATTCTGGATTTAGTGTTGTCCAATGAACCAGATTTGATAAGAAAACTCGAGGTAAAGGAACCGCTTGTGATCACAATATGATTAGTTTTAATCTGCAATTTGAGAAGGAAAAGGTTAAATCGGAAGTGTCAGTGATGCAATTGAACAAAGGGGACTATGAAGGCATGATAAAGGAGCTGGCCAAGGTAGACTGGAAAGGGATCCTAGCAGGAATGATGGTGGAACAGCAATGGCAGGAATTTCTGGGCATAATCCGGAAGACGCAGGATCATTTCATTCCAAAAAGGAAGAAAGATTTTAAGGGGAGTAGGAGGCAACCGTGGCTGACAAGAGAAGTTAGGGATAGAATAAAACTAAAAGAAAAGATGTATAACACAGCAAACAGTTGCCGGAAGCCAGAGAATTGGGAAACATTCATAGGACAACAGAAATAAACAAAATGGATAATATGGGCTGAAAAGATGAGGAATATAAAGAAGGACAGAAATAGCTTTTATAGATATGTGATGGGGAAAAGAATAGCAAAGTCGAATGTGGGTCCCTTCGGGCAGACACGGTGAAATTATTATGGGCAACAAGGAAATGGCTGATGAGTTGAACAGGTACTTCGGATCTGTCTTCACTGAGGAAGACACAAACAATCTCCCAGAAGTACTGGAGGACAGACGATCTAAGGGGGTAGAGGAACTGAAAGAAATGTTCATTAGGCGATAAATAGTATTGGGTAGGCTAATGGTACTGAAGGATGATAAATCCCCTGGGCCTGATGGTCTGCATCCCAGGGAGCTCAGGGAGGTGGCTCTAGAAATAGTGGACACATTGGTGATCATTTTCCAATGTTCAATAGATTCAGGATCAGTTCCTGTGGATTGAAGGATAGCTAATGTTATCCTACTTTTCAAGAAAGGAGCGAGAGAGAAAACGGGGAATTACAGACCAGTTAGCCCGACTTTGGAGGTGGGAAAGATGCTGGAGTCAATTATTAAAGAGGTAATAATGGGGAATTTGGATAGCAGTAAAAGGATTAGTCCAAGTCAACATGGATTTATGAAAGGAAACTCATGCTTGACTAATCTTCTGGAAGTTTTTGAGAATGTGACAAGTAAAATGGCTGAAGGGGTGCCAGTGGATGTAGTGTATCTAGTCTTTCAGAAAGCCTTTGATAAGGTCCCGCATGGGAGACTGATGACTAAAATTAGAGCACATGGTATTGGGGGTAGGGTGTTGGCATGAATAGAAAATAGTAAGATTAAAAGAGAACTTACCAGTTTGAAGTTTGATCTTTATTTTATGAGGAGTTGCGATGAGGGATTGCGTGAAGACCCCGCCAGCACGCATGCGCGACATTCTTCAAAGCAGCGGTGTGGAATCGCAAATTAAACAACATTGACTAAATATAGTAAGATTGAAGAGACTCTATTTACCAGTTGACCTTATAGTAGAGGGTTGGGAGCGGAGACCACAAAATCCCTCATCGCAATTCCTCATAAAATAAAGATCAAACTTCAAACTGGTAAGTTCTCGTTTAATCTTCCTATTTCATTTCGGAGTCACGTGAGTGACCTCGTGAAGATTTCAAAGCTCTGTGATTACATGCTCACACACTGCCACAATTCTGATGGAAGGAGTATGTTAACGCATTTCAGACTTGACGAGCTGAAAAAATAATATAGTATTTTTTAATAGAAATCAAAAAATCCTCACTTGGGGGAAAAACGTTTCTTGGGGACCAATACTTAACATTGTCTCCGCAAACGTAGCAGGAGCGACAAAAAATTTATTATAAAACCGCTGGAATGTAGCTTCGCAGGCCCAGCCCACTGTTGCGAGGATATGGTCCATGGGAACCTCCATGGTCCTCGCCGCTGATGTGGATGCAGCCCTGGTAGAATGGAATTTAAAGATATTAGTATTAATACCTGCTGCATCCAATACCACCCTGAGCCACCTGGAGATCGTCTGCACCGTCACCCTGTGATGGGGTTTCTTATGGCTGATCAGCAGGCCTTTCTCCATTTTCCTGATGATATGCATCACTTTAATATAGTGACGTATGTAGGTGGCAAAATGGAGGAATTGCATAGAAAAACTATTTCCCCCAGTGCAGCGAGAAAGCGTCCATCGCTACTGCCCCAAGATCTGGTTCCCAAGATACATATGTTGGTATCTGATGGCTCAATCTGGACGCAAAAAGGTTGACATCTGATGTTCCAAATTTAGCGATAATTTTAGCAAATATTTGTGGATTTAACATCCACTCAATGTTATCATTGAATATGCATGACCTGGTGTCCGCCACTGTATTGAGCTTACCAGGAAGGTAGGTAGCTGATATCCAAATATTTCTTGCTATGCACCAGAGCCAGATTGAGTTTGCCAATTCATCACAAGATATTGACTTGATACCACCCATATGATTTAAATATGCCACCACAGTGGTGTTGTCTATTTGAAGATGGACATGCGTATGATGTAAATTCATGCAATAAGCTCGCAGCCCGTTAAATGCTCCTAGCATCTCCAAATAGTTTATCCCTTGTGATAATAGAAGGGTAGATTCGTGTAAATCCCATCGACCTCCACAACTGGAAGTAGTGTCGGTAGCTCCCTTGGGCGTTTGCGTCGGTTTGTACCACGACTGACGGGTTCGGTACAATAATGGGATTGAATGAGTCACGAATATTATCAATCCACCATTGTAACTCAACTTTTGTCTTGATTGGCAGCAGCATAGGCTTATCAAAATGTCCAGCATTTGTTTTTAATGCTGACATTTTTGTTTTTTGCAAATTTTGATGGTGTAAAGGGCCAAGTCGTGCAGCTAGAAATATAACTACTAATTTCCCAATTACCTTAGCAGCATGTCTGATTGTTGGTTTCCTGGCGCAAGCAAGGTTGTTACATGCTTCAATAACATCCATTGCCTTGTTATCTGGGATGGTAACAAGCATTTGATTGGTGTTAATTGTGAATCCCAGATAGTTCATGACCTGTGAAGGGTAGAACTTAGATTTGTCTGGATGGATGACAAACGCTAATTTTTGAAACAATGTTTTAGTAGCTGCTACTGCTAAATTTGTCGATTCCATAGTCTTTCCCACAATCAAGATGTCATCTAAATTTGCCATAACAATATGCTTTTGTTTCCTCAGGGATGCCAATACTGGTTTCAAATTTTTTGTAAATAATATAGGGCTGTTGTAAGCCCATTAGGTAAGGCTCTATATTGCCATAGCTGATCCATCCAAACAAACTTTAAGAATTTTCGGTGATGGTTCCGTATGGATACTGAATAGTATGCATCTTTTAAATCGATGCATGCCATGAAGCACCCCTTGGAAATCAGTGATTTCGCTGTTTCAAATGTGTCCATTTTACAAAAGTATTCAAACGGATTCAATAATAATCCGACATCCACCATTATTTTGCTTTTTGGTAAAGATGTTGGATACAAACTCAAGAGGTTCGTGTATCATTTTCTCTATCACCGCCTTGGCATGTAGCCTCAAAATTTCCTCATGTCCTTCTGCTATTTCCTTATGGGAAAGTGCAAATTTCCGGTTTGGTACATGTTGAGTGTAGTTGTTCATCTATGAATTCAATTTCATACCCCAGAATACTTTGTAATATAAATGAGTCTGAAGTTATAGAGCTCCATCCATCCCAGAATAACCATAATCTCCCACCAATTTGTGAGGTTAAACATGCAGCACACGCATGAGAACCAGACCCCCTTACCTCTATGGTTACCGGCGGGACCTGATGTTCTGGGTTTTGGTGTTCCGTTGTGTTGCTGGGGTGTGGGGTTGGCGCATCTTCCACACGGGTCGCTGTTGGCCCTGCCCTAAAAAAGGCTTTTGTTGTTGGGGTGCGGCCGGCGTGTAGGTCCTTGCTGTTCTTTCAGGTGGTCCCCGAGGTCTTACATATGGTGTTTGTCTGCGAGATGCTGGCTTGCTGGAGGAAGGTGGTTTCATCAAACCGACTGCCTTCGCCTACCTCGTCCAGGTCCTTGACCTGTTTGGGCAGGTCCTCACCGAACAGCTGTCTCAGTGGTGGCGTCGCAGATGCCTTGCACAACCCCGCAAACTTGGGGTTGAGAGTAGGCTTGATGGAGATTTTCCGGAAAGCGTTAATTTCGTACTGTGTGTTACACAATAATGCAAGAGCATCTTCCTGCTCCTCCGTCCTCTCCGTGCCATCAATAGATCTGGCAAAGGCCGTGATTCCCGATGTCAACAGTTTCAGGATCTTTTGTAGTTTAAGTTCCTGTGCCCTTATTCCTGGACTGATGTTGCCCCAGATGGGCGTGTTGACTGTCGGTACATTCAGTGATACACAATTGTTCGGGGCCTTATATTTGTTCATTGCCTCGGTTAGTACCTGATCCTGCAGCTGGTGTGTAGTAAGGAAGTCAATGTTTGCCCCTAGATTGGGCTGCAATGGCTGTCCTGAGTGCTTAGGCTGGGAAAATTTGGAAACCACATCAAGAAGTTCCTCTTGGGGTTTCTCAGGTGCTGCAGCTTCCTCCGCCAACCCATCTTCCACGTCAGCCAGCTGCTGACCACTGGCACTCCCCACCGATGACGGGGACATGCTGGGTGGCCCAGATGCATGTCTCCTGAAACTAGAGAACATCCAGTCTTGCTGTAGGAGATTCTGCTCAAGGAGTCGCTCCATCGTGCGCTCCATACGGGCCATGTGACCGCCGCCGCTATCTGCGGACAACAAGTCGACTTCCTCAGGTTCTCCTGAACTACTGAGGCTTCTGTCATTGGCCCGCACCTCATCAAGGTGATGTCTAGGGTGCCTAGGCAGGATGTGGCTGCCTGCCGCTCCAGCGGGGCTCTGCGACTCCCCCGCGGACATGCCGTTAGACCGCAGTCTTCCGGACTGTGGCGGCCCGCTTGTCTGGAAAGACATGAGTGGTGAGGAGCCGGTTCCAGCCGCTGGAGCGGGGTTCACTGATGTCCGCGCGGGCTTGCCGCCTGTCCTCCCCGAGACAAAGGCGACGTTCTGTCACTGTGCGGTGACCGAGATGATTTACCACCGGTCTGCGATCTGGCAGGTACTCCCGGTGGTGAGTCTGTGCTGGCCGTACCTGCGGGTCTCCCAGACTCAGACCTCGATCCATCACCCGTCTGCGATCTGGCGGACTGCTCCGGTGGTTCTTCCCCTGGTCTGCCCTCTGGTGACCTGTATAGTTGGGGAGACAGAACGTGCCGCAGAGCGGGTAACACGTTTACGCATCTTTTCCCCACTGTCCCTATGTTTAGGTGACAGTGGTAGGGAGTCAGGGTCTTGCCTACCCTGCTCCCGCGCGGTGCTCCTACCACTATGTGGCTCCATGGACAGCCGTGGTGGAGAGTCTGGTCCTGGTTGCGTAGGGCTCCCCAACGTCCGCGTACTTTTCCCAGCCCAACGAGCGGGTGCTGCCGTTGTAGCGGGCAGCTCCGGGGAATGCAGCCGCTAACTCCTGTCTGAAGTCCTGTGGCTGGAAGTGTATTTCAAACTCCTCTCCATCGACCCTGTGAACAAACAATTTTATCCACAGGAACTAACCAACTCAAGGTTAGTTCCTCTTACCTGAGCGGTCCTTTTTGAAGGGCTGGTGGAGGAGCGCACTCCCTCCCCCAGCCGTCGACTGCAACTGCGAGCGACAATATGTCGCGCATGCGTGCTGGCGGGGTCTTCACAAAGTCACTCACGTGACTCCAAAATGAAATTGGTTGGCAGACAGGAAGCAAAGAGTAGGAGTAACCGGGTCCTTTTCAGAATGGTAAGCATCGGTGCGTGGAATGCCACAAGGCTCGGTGATGGAGCAGCTACTGTTTACCATATATGTTAATGTTTTGGAAGAGGGAATTAGGAGCAACACTAGGAAGTTTGCGGATGACACAAAGCTGGGTGGCAGTGTGAACTGTGAAGAGGATGTTAGGAGGTTGCAAGGTGACCTGGACAGGTTGAGTGAGTGGGCAGATGCGTGGCAGATGCAGTATAATGTAGATACATGTGAGGTTATCCAATTTGGCGGCACTTTCTGCTTTCCACTTTCAGCAGTTGTATAGGGCTCTGGTAAGACCACATCTGGAGTATTGTGTACAGTTTTGGTCTCCTAATCTGAGGAAGGACATCCTTGTGATTGAGGCCGTGCAGCGTAGGTTCACGAGATTGATCCCTGGGATGGCGGGACTGTCATATGAGGAAAGATTGAAAAGACTAGGCTTGTATTCACTGGAGTTTAGAAGGATGAGGGGGTATCTTATAGAAACAGGACAGGCTAGATGCAGGAAAGAAGTTCCCAATGTTGGGCAAGTCCAGAACCAGGGGCCATAGTCTTAAAATAAAGGGGAGGCCATTTAAGGCTGAGGTGAGAAAAAACTTTTTCACCCAGAGAGTTGCGAATTTTTGGAATTCCCTGCCACAGAGGGCAGTGGAGGCCAAGTCACTGGATGGATTTAAGAGAGAGAGTTAGATAGAGTTCTAGGGGCTGGTGGAGTCAAGGGATATGGGGAGAAGGCAGGAACGGGCAGCTCCTGCACCTATTTTCTATGTTTCTATATTTCTAACCCTAACGTATCCATGTACCTGTGCAAATGTTTAAACATCATGATAGTACCTGCTTCAACTTCCCCCCCCGGCTGCTTGATCTATACATCCACCACCCTTTGTGTAAAAACAGTCGCCCTTCAGGTTCCTTTTAAATCTTTTTCTCACCTTAAACCCATGTCCCCATGTTTTTAACTTTGTTAAACTGGGTAAAAGACTCTGTGCATTGACCCTATCTATTCCTCTCATTATCTTATACACATCTATAAGATCACCCCTCATCCTCCTGCGCTCCAAGGAATACAATCCTTGCCTTCTCAATCTCTCCCTACAACTCAGGCCCTGGAGTCCTGGCAATATCTTTATAAATCTTCTCTGCAACCTTTCAGCTGAACAACATCACTTAACAGCAAATTAATAAGTAATGCACAGTGGCGTGGTGGTGGAGTTGCTGCCTTACAGTGCCAGAGGCTTGGTTCAATTCTGTCTGTACAGAGGCTGGGCGATCTTGGCCATCTCCCCCCCATCTCCTCCACGGGGATTTCCAGGACCGCCGGGGGTTGAGTGCATCCAAGACAAGGATTGTTACATCGTTGTATAGCAGTTTATTTAGTATATTTGTTTGTCTTGTATTATGGTAGTGGCTTCTGTTTTGTTTTATTGTATTGTAAATATTATTTTTAATAATTGAATCAATTGCTTAATAACAAAAACAAAATTAAATAGAAGACCACATCCTTTGAATGAAGATGACAGCATTATTGTTATTTCTACTCTCACCGGACAATGTCCGGATAGACGAAGGCAGCAGGCTGTCCACTTGTACTCAAGCATTGTTGGAGAACCTCTTAGTTTCAAGACACAGCAAGGAAACAGGCCCTTTGGCCCTCCGAGTCCGATCCTATCAGCGATCACTCTATACATTAGCATTATCCTACACACTAGCTACATTCTACAATATTATAGAAGCCAATGAGCCCGTAAACCCGAACCCAGAGAGCAGTTCTGAACTATTATCTACCAGATTGGTGACTCTGGACTATTCTTTATCAGACATCGCTGGCTTTACCTTGCTCTAAACATTATTCATGTATCATGTATCTATACACTGTGAATGGCTCGATTCTAATCATGTACTGTCTTTCCGCTGACTGGTTAGCACACAACAAAAGCTTTTCACTCTACCTCGGAACACTTGACAATAAACTAAAGATAGACACAAAAAGCTGGAGTAACTCAGCGGGACGTTTCAGGTCGAGACCATGCAGACTTGCTGAAGCAACACCCAGCTCCTCCCCGACTTCTAGTCATACAGCCATGGAAACAGGCCCATCAGCCCAACTTGCCTGCGCTGACCAAGATGCCCTATATGCACTTGCCTGCATTTCCCCCACCTCTCTCTCAACCTTTTCTGTTCATGTACCTGTCCAAATGTTTTTAAATGTTGTAATAGTACCCGAGTCCCTGATCGTCCAGAAACCTCCAAAGTTCCATCAAATGAAAAAAATATTTTTGGTACATGTTACAATGAGCTAAACTAAACTAAACTAAACATCACCCCCCCCCCCCCCCCCCTTCTCTCCAGAGATGCTGCCTGTCCCGCTGATTACTCCAGCATTTTGTGTCCATCTAAACTAAACTGGGCTCTCACCAGGGTCTCTTCAATACCCCGCAACACTGCTCTCTCTCCCCATCCCCCCACTCAGAACAAGGGCAGAGTCCCCCTAGTCCTCACCTTCCACCCCACTAGCCGTCACATACAACAAGTAGTCCTCCGTCATTTTCGCCACCTCGAACGTGACCCCACCACTCGCGACAGCTTCCCATCTCCCCCACTGTCTGCTTTCCGCAAAGACCGCTCCCTCTGTAACTCCCTGGTCAATTCTTCCCTTCCCACCCGCACCACCCCTTCCCCGGGCCTTTCCCTTGCAACCGCAGGAGATGCTACACTTGTCACTTTACCTTGCCCCTCGACTCCATTCAAGGACCCAAGCAGTCTTTCCAGGTGCGACAGAGGTTCACCTGCACCTCTTCCAACCTCATCTATTGCATCCGCTGCTCTAGATGTCAGCTGATCTACATCAGTGAGACCAAGCGGAGGCTTGGCGATCATTTCGCCAAACACCTCCGCTCGGTCCGCATTAACCAACCTGATCTCCCGGTGGCTCAGCACTTCAACTCCCCCTCCCATTCCAAATCTGACCTTTCTGTCCTGGGCCTCCTCCATGGCCAGAGTGAGCACCACCGGAAACTGGAGGAGCAGCACCTCATATTCCGCTTGGGCAGTCTGCACCCTAGTGGCATAAACATTGGCTTCTCCAATTTCCGGTAGCCCTTGATGTCTCCTCCCGTTCTCAGCTCTCCCTCAGCCCACTGGCTCCTCCTCGTCCTCTCTTCTTCCCGCCCCCCCACCCTGCATCAGTCTGAAGAAACGTTTTGGCCCGAAACGTTGCATATTTCCTTCGCTCCATAGACGCTGCTGCACCCGCTGAGTTTCTCCAGCATTTTTGTCTACCCTAAACTAAACTAAATCTCCCTTCTCCCCTCGAGTCCCAGCAATATCCTTACAAATCTTCTCTGCTCCCTTTCCAGCTTAATGGTACCTTTTCTCTTGCAGTTAATCAAAACAATCGTAATTCTAGTTAATAAGGCAGCACAGCAAACCAAACCATTCTAAAGCCAGGCAATCTCCCCCTTCCACCCCTCTTCCAGTTTTCTCCTTCCTTCTACAATGTCTGAAAAAGGTCCTGACCCTGGCCCTGGTCCATTTCCTCACTGAGTTTATGTATAACAGCACAGAAACAGGCCTTTTGGCCCAAGTGCCCATGTTGATAAATACGCCACCTGAACTAGTCCCATTTGGCCACGTTTGGCTGAAAACCCTCTAAAGTTTTCCTTCAACACTTTGTGTTTTGCTCAAAATTCCAGCATCTGCAGTTCCACCCGCCTCTGCGAAACCATTCCTTTACTGGAATATTAAACTTCTGACATCTCCAATAGCAAAGCCTGAAGCAGTCATTCCAGGCCGTGTTGCCTGCAGAGGAATATGCCAGCCACAAGAAAGACAATCAATTCTACCTTCTTCTCGTTCCAGCGCTGTCATGGAAGATGACTAAAGATGCTTTGTGTGATCTTCTCAGTGTGTATCACAACTGGTCCACTTGATTCCCAAATTCTCAAAGCATTGATTAAAACATTCCACAATAATAACCCTGAAAGATATAAAAAGAGAAACCATTTAACGTGTGGTTTTCACCCAATATTACCTGTTGGTCACAAGCCAACTGAAGGAAGCTTGTATCTTCATCCTGAGTTGGCGATTTAAACACCTAGTTTAGTTTATTATGTGTATCGAGGCTCAGTGAAAACCTTTTGTTTGTCAGCTATAAAGTCAAAGAAAAGACTACACGAGAATACAATGAATCCGTCCACAGATAAAAGATAAAGGGTGCAACCTTTACTGCAAGATATAACATTTAAGTCTGATAAAGTCTGATTAAAGATAGTCCAGAGGTCTTCAAGTAAATTCCCAAAGAGACTGTTGTCTTCTATCTACACCAGGCACGTGCCGTCAGGGTAGGCGAGGTAGGCACTGCCTACCCTGACTAAAATTATAACTTAGTAATTATTAAATATAAATAATAAAGCATGGGAGAATTATGCCTATGTAAGAGACCGATCTCTTAGGTAGGCATAATTCTCCGTGCCTTTCATCTGCAGCGCTTGTAACACGCGAAGGTCTGTGCAGCCCATGTGCCGTCAGCGCTGCCTGAAGCCGTCAATTTCAAGCGGGGCTGAAGGCAGCTAAAATTCTGCCTTTGCTGCACTACGCTGGTTTCTTGGCGGGGTTTTCAAATATGGCGGGGTTTTCAAATATGGATTGTCATTATTTCTAAATGTATGTTAGGAAACAAAGAGAGAAGAATGGAGTTTGTGTACCAATAATGTGGTAAGTACATTTTGTGTTTATGTTTTTAAATACCGTATTTCCCGGGGTGTGGGGGTGGGGGAAGTGCTCCTTTCACAGCTTTTGGGGAGTCTGGTCTGGGTAATGTTGCGGGGAGGGCATGAATGTTATGAAGGAGGGGTCAGGAGCATGCCACTTGCGACGCTCCTTGCTGTGCTGGAGAGCGGACCAGCCGCCACCTTAGCTCCTTCTGCCGGCCCTTGCTCACCTCTGGCAGCTCTCCATCTAACAACCACTCCTGCCACTCACTGGCCTCACTCATGTCAGGTTGAGGTTGAGGTTACTCTGCAGTGGGAATTTAAGGATTTGCAGGAAGCCGCTGACATGAGCGAGCGGTAGGTGAGAGGTTTTCAGACGGAGAGCACTGCCAGAGGTGAGTGGGCCGGCAGAAGGCACTGAAGTGGTCGCCAGTTCGGCTGTCGGGTCCCGGCGGCCGCTCGCAGCTACCTGAGCTGCTTCTACCCCTGGCTACAGTGCGGTGGCGCCCAGGAGTGCTGTGGCGGCGGTGAGTAAGTTACTGGCATTATCCCCGACCCCCTCCTTCTCAGCACTCCTGCCCTACCCGCAACTTCACCCCTGGCACAGACTCTCCACACGCTGTGAAAGGAACTCTCCCCCCAATTGGTCCCTTGAACAGGTGTTGGCATTCAATTAGATGACAACTGATACAACTTTTCCCTGTGCATCCGTTTTTCCCACCATCTCTCCACCTGCCATCACCCTTCACCCCCCACCCACTCAGTAATTCAGAATAAAGGACACTAGGAAGCCTTGGGCAAAGTGAATTGTTACTATCTTTATTTTTATTTTTTATTTTTACGGAGAGAACAATCTGCGCATGCGCGGTTTAATTTTTTTTTAAAGCCGACTGACTGCCTACCCTAGTAATTACTCACGGCAAGTGCCTGATCCACACTGTGACAAAATGGATTATTTTGTCAATAACTGACAAACTGACAAAACTTGCGGGACGGTGGCGCAGCAGTAGAGCTACTGCCTTACGACGCCAGAGACCTGGGTTCAATCCTCACTATGGGGCTTGGCTGTACGGTGTTTGTACGTTCTCCCCGTGACCTGTGAGGGTTTTCTCCAACATCTTTAGTTTCTTCCCACACTCCAAAGATGGCAGGTTTGTAGGTTCATTGGCTTAGTGTAAATGTAAAATTGTCCAGAGTGTGTGTAGGATAGTGTTAATGTGCGGGGACAATAGACATTAGGTGCAGGAGTAGGCCCTTTAAGCCAGCGCCGCCATTCAAAGTGATCATAGCTGATCATCCCCAATCAGTATCCCATTCCTGCCTTCTCCCCATCTCCCCTGACTCTGCTATCTTTAAGAGCCCTATCTAGCTCTCTCTTGAAAGTATCCAGAGAATCGGCCTCCACTGCCCACTGAGGCAGAGAATTCCACAGACTCACAACTCACTGTGTGAAAAAGTGTTTACTTGTCTCCGCTCTAAATGGCTTACTGGGCGGTGCAGGGTCAGTGGGCTGAAAGGACTGTTTCCACGCTGTATCTCTAAAACTAGCTGCATGTTAGTTCACCTACATTTCTTACAAAACTGTGAAAATACTGTTGGATTGTCATAACTCACACAGAGTGATTAGGATCCAAAGTATTTTATTAGCAACTCAGCAAAGGTAACGTCATCTTAATGCAGCTCAAGACTAACAGAGAAAGGGAAAATAGCTCTCTATTAAACCTGTGGGCGGAGCCACAGTATAACTCATAGCATGAGTGACACTGATCTACATCCTCCCTCTTAAAGAATGAAATGTAAATACAAAACTATTGACTAAATAAAGCGTACATAATAAATGATAATACGCTGGAGGAAAGTCAAACGTAGCCCGGGTACTTTACGGTGGGCTTACAAACATGACCAGCATGTGTGCGATATAAACCATTCCCATTTTTCGCCACTGGGGACAGAATTGGTGGTATAAGTGGTGGCGGAGATTGAAACGGAATTTCCGGTGATGAAAAAGGAGAGGTGTCGCCATTGGTAAAGTAACCATTTCAGAAACAAGTTGTGTGCTGGTACAGGCGGGCCGTGGATGGAAGTACACTTGTATGGTCTGGATCATACGGAGGTGGAGCCGGCTCATTCACAGGATATGTTGCCTATTATGTTTGTAGGTGCCGCTATCAGCATTGACCAAATATGAACGTGGCTCAGAGGCAGTTCCAGAAATCCCACCATTACGGTCATGACCTTTGTCGGTTTGCAAACGAGCCACCTGCCCCTCTGTTAATGTCTGCTTGTTTTGTCATACGACTGTTTTCGAATGTCACGCTTTTGTTGCAGCCTGGACTGGACTTCCGATGGTGGGACCACCTGCGGGATTAATGCCTGATCTGCTAAAGGCACCGTGGCTCGGGTCTGCCTTGACAATAAATGCTGAGCAGGTGAACCCAAGATGGGGTCGCGGGAGATGTTGCGCAGGTTATGCAGGTCGGCATGCAGAATTAGCTCTGTGGGATCGTTCCATTAATTGTTTGGCACTCCTGACAGCCCGTACAGCAGCCCATTCGATTGAGGATATTTAGGGCTGCTGGTGATCTGGCAAAAATCCCAGCGTGCAGCAAATTCTTTGAAGTGCTGGCTGGTATATTGACTGCTGTTATCAGAGAGCAGTTGGCAAGGAGCTCCATGGTCTGCGAAATGGCGAGCGAGTTTTAGAACTACCCCGTGAGAAGTGGGATTACTAAGTAGATCGATGTCAAACCGGCCTGAATACGAGTCGACAAGAACCAGGTACTGCTTGCCATGCCACTCAAATATGTCAGTTGTCACTTTAGACCACGGAAGGGCAGGAGCCGGATGTGAGAGAAGTGGTTGCTTTTGTTGATGAGGTGCTAAGCTGTTACATACTGCACGGGATGCCACATTCTCGATAATGTATTCAGTCATACCAGGCCGGTAAAACATGCTTTTTGCTCGTGGGACAGTAGCTTCAGCGCCCGAGTGCCCCACATGGACAGCATCAAAATACTTGCTGTGTAAAGAAGCAGGGCCTACAGGCTTGTGGCCTTTTATGATAATACCATCTTGTAACCATACAACCATATAACCATATAACAATTACAGCACGGAAACAGGCCTTCTCGGCCCTTCCAGTCCGTGCCGACCATTCATTTTCCCCTAGTCCCATCTACCTGCACTCAGACCATACCCCTCCATTCCCTTCCCGTCCATATACTTATCCACTTTACTTTTAAATGTTAAAATCGATCCTGCCTCCACCACTTCTGCAGGAAGATCATTCCACACAGCCACCACTCTCTGAGTAAAGAAGTTCCCCCTCATGTTACCCCTAAACTTCTGTCCCTTAATTCTCATGTCATGCCCTCTTGTTTGAATCTTCCCTACCCTCAATGGGAAAAGCTCATCCACGTCAACTCTGTCTATCCCTTTCATCATTTTAAAGACCTCAATCAAGTCCCCCCTTAACCTTCTGCGCTCCAAAGAATAAAGACCTAACTTGTTTAACCTTTCTCTGTAACTTAGTTGCTGGAACCCAGGCAACATTCTAGTAAATCTCCTCTGTACTCTCTCTATTTTGTTGACATCCTTCCTATAATTAGGCGACCAAAATTGTACACCATACTCCAGAATTGGTCTTACCAATGCCTTGTACAATTTTAACATTACTTCCCTACTCCTTTATTCAATGCTCCGATTTATAAAGGCCAGCACACCAAAAGCTTTCTTTACCACCCTATCTACATGCAATTCCACCTTCAGGGAACTATGCACAGTTATTCCTAGATCTCTCTGTTCCACAGCATTCCTCAATTCCCTACCATTTACCATGTACGTCCCATTTTGATTTGTCCTGCCAAGATGTAGCACCTCACACTTATCAGCATTAAACTCCATCTGCCAACTTTCAGCCCACTCTTCCAAATGGCCCAAATCTCTCTGTAGACTTTGAAAATCTGCTTCATTATCCACAGCACCCCCTATCTTAGTATCATCTACATACTTACTTATCCAATTTTCCACCCTATCATCTAGATCATTGATGTACATGACAAACAACAGTGGACCCAACACAGATCCCTGAAGCACCCCACTGGTCACTGGCTTCCAACCTAACAAACAGCCATCCACCATTACTCTCTGGCATCTCCCATTCAGCCACTGTTGAATCCATCTTGCTACTCCGCCATTAACACCCAAAGATTGAACTTTCTTAACCAACCTTCCATGGGGAACCTTGTCAAAGGCCTTACTGAAATCCATATAGACAATTGGAGTGTTTGTTTGGCCAACAACGCTTAATGACGGAGGCGAGCGAGGGTAAGGTACTGTCAGCAGCAGCGTGGGCAACCAGGTCCTCCACACAGGATGAGGGACCAAAAGACACAATCATTATCACAAAGTCATCATCCGGTGAGGGCGAACCCTCGCAGGTCTTCCAGGGAGCATAGAAACATAGAAACATAGAAAATAGGTGCAGGAGGAGGACATTCGGACCTTTGAGCCAGCACCGCCATTCATTGTGATCATGGCTGATCACCCCTATCAATAAACCGTGCCTGCCTTCTTCCCATATCCCTTGATTCCACTAGCCCCTAGAGCTCTATCTAACTCTCTCTTAAATCCATCCACTGATTTGGCCTCCACTGCCCTCTGTGGCAGGGAATTCCATAAATTCACAACTCTGTATGAAAACTTTTTTTTTCTCACCTCAGTCTTAAATGACCTCCCCTTGCAAAAGGGTGGCAGCCAGGTGTATATCCTTACCATGTTTGTAGGTCAGAGCAATGTCATACTTTTAAAGTTGAAGCAACATCCGTTGAAGGTGTCCTGGAGAGGCATGAATCAGTTTGTTAAAGATGCTGACCAGGGGTGGTCAGTTTCAATCATGACTCTATGTCCAAGGATAAAGTAATTAAACTTCTTGCAGACGAAAATGATTGCGAGCAGCTCCTTTTCAATTTGGGCGCAGCGTTGTTCCGTGTCAATCATGGTGCACGAGGCATAAGCGACAGGCTTGTTGCCATTACCATCATCTTGGAGACATGCTGCACCCAGTCCGTGTTGTGAAGCGTCTCAAGTTAGTGTGACCGGTCGTTTAGGATTAAAATAAGCGAGAGTAGAGGCACGAGACATTTGCTGCTTAAACGTGTCAAACGCCCTCTGCTGTTGCTCATGCCAGGCCCAAACAGTGTGTTTGTGGGTAAGCTGGTGCAGCGGGGCTGATATTTCACTGACGTTCGGAATACATTTACCCGGGTAGTTTATCATACCCAAGGAATTTCTGTGGGTGCTGGTAGCGCGTTGATAGCAATGTTTTTTTGCTGGATCAGTTTTTAGGCCATCTTTAGTGAACACATGGCCTATGTAGCTCACGTTACTTACTCTGAATTTGCACTTTTGAGGGTTTAACTTGAGGTTGATCGCACTGGCACGGTCCAGGACCTTTATTAAATTCTCGTTGTGTTCTTGGATAGTTTGCCCAGCAACAAGGATGTCATCAACTACAATGGAGCACGGGTAGCCTGCAAACAATTGTTCCATAGCCCGTTGAAATACCTCACTAGCAGAGCTTAGGCCAAAAGGAATGCGAAGGAATCTGTATTGGCCGAAGGGTGGGCTGAAGGTAGTTAATTTGGAGGAGTTGTGTTCCAGAGGAATCTGCCAGAATGAACACTTTTCATCTAGCACTGTGAATACAGTTGTTTCAGCCCGTTGTGCTGCACTCTCGTATTCTGTGCGCATGGGATAGTGTGGTCGCTTAATAGCTGTGTTTAAGTCCTTAGGATTGATTAAAATCTGTATTTCATCCTTGTTCTTTTTTGTTGCTACAACTATGGTTGAGACCCAATCCAAGGAGTCAGCGACGGGGGCAATTACACCCAGAGACACCATCCTGTTGAGTTCACTTTGAACACGGTCCCGCACAGCATGGGGAATCTTGCGTGCCAGATGGACAACAGGAAGTACCTTGGGGTTAATTATAATTGTACACTTAACGGGCAACCTGCCCAGCTTGTCATCAAACAAATGTTTGTATTGTGTCAGGATTTGTTGAGTAAAGTCACAAGTTGTAGTCAGATGACAAACAAAAGCAGTGAAAGTAACCAGTCCCACGTCATTACAAGCCATAACACCCAGCAAGGATGACACATTTTCATGAACAATATAGAGACTCAGGTTGTTGACACGTGAGTCAAGACAGCATCGTAACTCGACTTGACTGATAGGGTGCACTGCACCTCCTGCAAATGGAAGCCGTAGGACTGATAGTCTCTGCTTTTCGTATTCTCTCCAGTTCAGATAAAGAGATAACATTACACCGTGCACCTGTGTCAATTTTCAGAAAAACACGCTTGCCACAAACGAGCAAAACGACCTTGGGATATTCTGGATGTTTATGAGATAAGTCAGACAGGGAATGTACATCCATATCAAGATCCTCATTAGCAGTCAGCATGTCCATGAGAGCCATTTCAGAAAGCTCAGAGTCCATGTTCCCATGGTCGAGTGAATTGACAGATTGTCTTGTTTGAACTCTGTTGCCATGCGAGCGGCAGAAATGAAAAAATGGTTGCGTCTTTTACAGAAGTGACAAAGCTTTCCATAAGCCGGGCAATGTTCATAAATAGCAAGATGCGAGCCTCCACAATTAACACAATTATTAATGAGTTTAACAGCAGACCTGTCGGGCACTTGAGGAAATCGGAGAGAAGCTTGATAAACTGAGCCGGCAACATTAACATAATAGGCAGATTGGGGGCCACATCCCAAAATTTTAGCATGAGCATTAGGCATTTCAGCAATGCGACAGCGGTTTTCAGCAGTCTCCAGAGTGAGTTCAGTATCTCGTAATAGTTTGTCACGTATGTTATCATTGAGAATTCCATAGACCAGTCGGTCACGAACTAGGCTGTCACATAAATCCCCAAAGGCACATCTACTGGCAATGTGTTTCAAAGCACTAACATATGTTTCAACAGGTTCGCCATGTCTCTGGCTTCGCAAAAAAAATCTATGTCGCTCCATTACTAGATTAATACGTAACTTGCATAACTGTCGAAATTTGTTTAGCAGGTAGTCGTGGTCCTGGATGAACTCAGCGGGTCCAATCTGGACACAAGCCAGATCAAATCTAGCTGGTTCGTAATGAAATCTTCTGGCACGTCGAGCATCCTCTGTGGCCACTAAGTTAAGGAGAATAGAGGCACGAACATCTGGAGTGGCAGCCGGATGCGTTGCGTGTATATAAATGGTGATGCGCCACTGCTCGGCAAGGTCTTCAGCAAACACCAAAGGCTCTGGTTTTCTGAGAGAAGAGGCCATGATACAAAAAAACAAACTAAAATAAATGCAAAAGAATTAGGGAAGCACTGAGTCCGAGTTTTCTGACACCATGTTGGATTGTCATAACTCACGCCAAGTGATTAGGATCCAAAGTCTTTTATTAGCAATTCAGCATAACATAATCTTAACGTGCAGCTCAAGACTAAGAGAAAAAGGGAAAAGAGCTTTCTATTAAACTTGTGGGCAGAGCCACAGTATGACTCATAGTATGAGTGATGCTGATCTACAAATATTTCAGAGATAATTTACTAACTTTTCTTTAGGGACTTTCTTAGGTCATAAAAAATGGACTATTAATGCAATTGTTTGTTTTATTTTACTATTGGATAGGTCAAAAGTCAAATAATTCGAAGTAGAGTCTAGTAGAGTCACAGTCCTTCAGTACGGAAACAGGCCCTTCAGCCCAACTTGCCCATGTTGACCAAGGCAGAATCCCATCTACGATGGAACCCACTATCAAAGCCTGGACTCAAGATAAGACGACTCAAATCATTAACCTTCAGCCACTGGTTTATTTTACTTGTACAATGGGAGATTCGTCTCAGTCAAAGGCTGTGATCACATTTCCAACGTTAGTCGATACAACAGGACATTTATACAGCAAAAAGATGACAACTGATGGAAAACAAAGCTAGGTAGATAGATGTGATCATTACAGGACCCGTACTTAACTCCTACATTATACAAAAGCCATGAGTTCTCGGTTCCATACGCAACATAATACAAAGGTAAGAACAATCATCGTGTTAATAAACAAAAGATAGACACAAAATGCTGGAGTAATTCAGCAGATCAGACAGCATCTCTGAAGAGAAGGAATGGTTGATGTTTTGGGTCAAAACCCTTCTTCAGACTACCATATAACAATAATCATATAACAATTACAGCACGGAAACAGGCCCTCTCGGCCCTTCCAGTCCGTGCCGACCATTCATTTTCCCCTAGTCCCATCTACCTGCACTCAGACCATACCCCTCCATTCCCTTCCCGTCCATATACCTATCCACTTTACTTTTAAATGTTAAAATCGATCCTGCCCCCACCACTTCTGCTGGAAGATCATTCCACACAGCCACCACTCTCTGAGTAAAGAGGTTCCCCCTCATGTTACCCCTAAACTTCTGTCCCTTAATTCTCATGTCATGCCCTCTTGTTTGAATCTTCCCTACCCTCAATGGGAAAAACTTATCCATGTCAACTCTGTCTATCCCTTTCATCATAGGTAGGTGGATAGGTATATGGATGGGAAGGGAATGGAGGGGTATGGTCTGAGTGCAGGTAGATGGGACTAGGGGAAAATAAATGGTCGGCACAGACTGGAAGGGCCGAGAAGGCCTGTTTCCGTGCTGTAATTGTTATATGGTTATATGGTTATATGGTTATATGGTTATATGGTTATCATTTTAAAGACCTCAATCAAGTCCCCCCTTAACCTTAACTAGATTCAGGGGAAAGGGAAACAAGAGAAAAAGACAGTGATGTAGAGAGATATAGAACAAATTAATGAAGCATATGCAAAAAAGTAACAATGATAAAGGAAACAGCCCATTGTTAGTAGTTTGCTAGGTGACAACGAGAAGCTGGTGTGTCTTTGGTGGGGGAGGGATGGAGAGAGAGGGAATGCAGGGGTTACATGAAGTTAGAGAAATCAATAGTCATACCGCTGGGGTGTAAGCTGCCCCAGCTAACACCCCAGCTTTAGTAACTTGTCAGTTTCTTTGTTGAACTAAATTAAGGCGCATGTTGCAATCAAAAGCGCTTGAACAATGGGTTGGGAAGAAAGCCAAACTGTAAGAAAGAGGACTGCGCCTCCTTTTCAAGAGCCGCCAGCTCTTGCACGGTCGGTGCCAAAGCATCAACATGACCCTTAAACGTGCTACCTCCCGTTGTTCTTTTCTGTCCATAAACTACTTTACCATGAGGTGCTGTTCCTCCAATTTGCGTTTAGCCTCACTCTGACAATGGAGGACGCCTCAGACAGAAAGGTCAGTGTGGGAATGAGTCGGGAAGCAACCGGGAGATCAAGTAGGCTCAGGCAGACTGAGTGAAGGTGTTCAGCGAAATGATTGCCCAGTCTACGGTTGGTCTCACCGATGTATAAGAGAGATACTGGCAAGCGACTTCTTGGTTTAATTGATGTACGGCGATTTAGAGTGCATCATCTTCTATTATCATTGAGCTGAAGCAACACTGTGATGTATTGCTAGTTTTATGAATAAAGTATATTTAAACAAGAAACTCTTGAAAATAAAAATGTTTTGCATGATATAAAACATCTTTGATGAAGTGATTTAAATGTGTATCAGAGTATCCTACATCCAACAGCTGTTGGTGCTTGTACACCACCTCGCCACATCTCTCTAAACCTTCCCTATCCTTGTACTGTAGGTTTTGATGTATTGGCTTATTAACTAGAATAAAAATTGAGAAAAAACTATAGTCACACTCCAGAATTAAATTAGAAACATCCTAAGCCAGCAAGTAAAGGCCAAATGCTCTGAGTAAATCCCAGGAGTAAATTTAATCAGTCAGAAGATCAGACATGTGTATAACTGACTGTTTCATGGTGCAGGGAGAAATAGGAAATAGATACGTTGTTGAATCGGTATCCTGTTCTTAGTACATGTCTACCACTGATTTTCCGGCAACTGGTGCTCTGGTCCCTCCTTTAACTTGTACAAATTTACAAGAGCGCATTTGAAATCCCGCCAGAAATGTGTAACCATCGGGACTTCCTTGGCCGATCGCTGGGACGAATTTGCCCCCTACAGCTGGGGCTCCGGAACTCCAGCCCGGCCTGCGCTGGAGCCGGCAGCTCTGTTTCCATAGACGACTTCCGAGGCCAATTTTGCGGACCAGTATCTCGGCTCCTTGGCGGCTGAAGGGCCTGTCCCTCTTAGGCAGTTTCTGTTCACAGTCATAGCAGGTCGCCAAAAAAGTGGCGACTGGACCCCCTCAGAATGACAAGCTACGACAACCTACCTCCTCATCGACGTCAAGCTACGGAAAGCTACCGACAACTGGTGACCCATTAGGACGACAACCTACGACCACACAGGCGACAACCTACGACAACCAAAATCAACCTACATGTCAACCTGCCCGCGACAAGCTACGACAAGCAATGACCCTGTCGGCAACAACTGACGACAAATCAGTCGCCGGTAGCTGTTGCCGGTTGACGTAGGTTGACGTAGGTAGTCGCCAATGGAATTCACCAAAGTCAGCACCTGGCGACAATCAACGTCACCTGGTGACAACCTACGTCAGGAGAAGACAAGCTACGTCAAGCCCACACTCGCCAAAAAGTTTTGAACATTTCAAAATCCAGCGGCGACCAGAAAAACATTACGACTCTTTAGGCGACTTGAGGAGATGACTCACGACCATACAGGCGTCACCCCGCAACCTTGTGGCGACAGCCTCGTCACCGAAATAATCGCCTAAGTGGGTCAGGGGATTTAGGCAGACCGTTCCAGTACCGTTTGGCTCCTCTCGTTGGTCCATCAAAATAGATAATCCAGCAAGGCTCTGGAACGAAGATTGCCGAAAAACGAGCGATGGACCTGTTCCATACATGAGAAGTAAATCTCTAGGCTCTGAATTGGCTTCTTTTCACCAGAGTGCTCTTCAATTCACAGGTGCACTAAGGCAACTCACAAGGGAGATTTACCTAATACAGAATACAATGCAAGAGTTCAGTCCATCACACAAACTACCCATCACCCCATCAATTCCACCCAGCAGCCAATGTAATCCTGACACCCCATTCACCCCAGGGAAAATATACAAAACAACATAAGCACACACCGCCAGACTCAGGAGCAGCTTCTCCCCACTGTTACTGAACTACTGAACGATCCTCCCATAAGCTAAGGTGTAGTCCCAATCCCCCAACCTACCGCTTTGCAGACTTTGCACTTTAAAGAACATCTGCGCTTTCTTTTTTAACTGTACGCTACATGGCGGCACTCTGCATTCTAGTATTATTCTCTTTGCCAATTTGTTAATGGTTTGATTGTATTCATGAATCGTTTGATTTGGCTGGATCGCAGCAAAATCTTTCACTGTATCTCGGTAAATGTAACATTAATAAACTAATACTAATTCCAAAAAGCTTTGATTTCTGTCACCTCATGATCAAGCAGTTCCCAGAGTAAATACTGAGCAAAAACACATGCTCTCCATATTTCGGGGCGGACATGGGCTAATTATAACTGACTAGCAAACAACAAATCAAAAAAGCCTGAAGAAGGGTTCCGACTTTAAACGTCATTCATCCTTTTTTCCCAGAGATGCTCCCTGCCCCACTGAGCTACTCCAGCACTGAGTATCTATCTTTAGTATAAATCAGCATCTGCAGTTTAGTTTAATTTGGTCTCAATGAAACAGCATGGAAACAAGCCCTTCGGGCCACCGAGTCCATGCTGACCAGCGATTCCCGCACACTAACTCAAGCCTTTGCACAATAGGGATAATTTACACCAAGTATACAAACCCAAGCCAATTAACCTACAAACCTGTATGTCTTTGGGGTGTGGGAGGAAACTGAAGATCTCAGAGAAAACCCACACGGTCACAGGGAAAAAGTACAGACTCCGTACTGATAGCATCCATGGTCGGGATCGAACCCAGATCTCCGGCACTGTAAGTGCTGTAAGGCAGCAACTCTACCACTGCGCCACCGTGCCACCTACTAAATAAATCCTAAACAAATCAAAGAAACTCTTCAGGTATGTCATGGGCACAGCCCTCCCTTCCATCAACAGCATCTACGCCAGGCACTGCCTTGGGAAAGTGGCATCTATCATCAAGGATCCCCACTGTGTACTGCTCACTGCTACCATCTTTCTCATGCTGTATCCCACTGTATCTCATGCTACTTGTGCAGTAGATAGTAAACTTGGCTGGAATCAGTAACATGCACGCTGATGATGCGTACAAAGGCACTGTCGAAATTTGAGGCACAAAAATAGAGGGGAGGTATAGAAGCCTGAAGTCCTACACCACCAGGTTCAGGATCAGCTACTTTACTGCAACCATCAGTTACTTGAACGGACCCTGCCTCAGCAACGCAACAGTATGAACCACCTTTTGTACTGGACTTGACTTGATTTCTAATTGCGTTTTGCACTAATGTTTAACACAGTCTTTTTTCTTTTCACTGCCCAGTATAATTTACAAAATAATGTATCTACAATTGATGTTTCTGAGTGTTAATCTGCACCTTTTTGCCTGTGAAGCTGCTGCGAACAAGTTGCGCATTGTACTTGCATCTCATGCTACTTGTGCAGTAGATAGCAAACTTGGCTGGAATCAGTAACATGCACGCCGATGATGCGTACAAAGGCACTGTCGAAATTTGAGGCACAAAAATAGAGGGGACTTTCACAGAGCAGCTGTATGCTACGGTACAATGTCCACAATTAGTAGTGGAGATGCAAGTAGGGGAAAGCACATCTCGGACCCGCAAACGCTCAGCATAGGAGCACCGCAAGGCTGCGTACTCTCTCCTCTCCTCTACTCTCTCGACACCAACGACTGCATCTCCACAGACACCTCTGTCAAGCTTGTCAAGTTTGCGGGCGACACAACCCTGATTGGACTGATCCAGGATGGGGAGGAATCTGCCCACAGACAGGAAGTGTCACAGCTGGCGGCCTGGTGCCCTAGCAACAACCTGGAGCTCAATGCTCTTAAGACAGTGGAATTGATTGTAGACTTTTGGAGAGCTCCCCCTCCCCTCACCCCACACCATCAACAACACCATAGTCACATCTGTGGAGTTTTTTAAGTTCCTGCAAACCATCATCTCCAAGGACCTTAAGTGGGGAGCTACCATCGACTCCACAGTCAAAAAGGCACAACAGAGGATGTACTTCCTACGGCAGCTGAGGAAGCACAATCTGCCACAGGCAATGATGGTCCAATTCTACACGGCCATCATAGAGTCTGTCCTCACCTTCTCCATCATGGTCTGGTTTGGCTCAGCCACCAAGCACGACACCTGGAGGCTGCAGCGAATCGTCCAATCAGCAGAGAAGGTTATTGGCTGCAACCTTCCCTCCATTGATGAACTGTACACTGCAAGGGCCAGGAAGCGAGCGGGCAAGATCATCTCTGACCCCTTTCACCCCTTTCAAACTCTTTGAATCACTTCCCTCTGGAAGGCGACTCCGGACTGTCAAAGCCGCCACAGCCAGACATAAAAGCAGCTTTTATCCACGAGTAGTTGCTCTACTCAACAGCCAAAAATCTGTAGCCTCCATCAAATTTTCTGTTGGTATTTTGTTGGTTCACATGCTTGATCAATGGTGTTTTATCATTAATGTTTTATTATTATTAATGTTTAGTGTTTTCTGAGTCATTCGTAACTGTCACCGTTGTACAGGGTTTTGGTGAGGCCACACCTGGAGTACTGCGTACAGTTTTGGTCTCCAAATCTGAGGAAAGACATCCTTGCCATAGAGGGGGTACAGAGAAGATTCACCAGACTGATTCCTGGGATGTCAGGACTTTCATATGAGGAAAGATTGGATAGACTCGGTTTGTACTCGCTGGAATTTAGAAGATTGAGGGGGGATCTTATAGAAACCTACAAAATTCTTAAGGGGTTGGACAAGCTAGATGCTGGAAGATTGTTCCCGATGTTGGGGGAGTCCAGAACAAGGGGTCACAGTCTAAGGATAAGGGGGAATTCCTTTAGGACCGAAATGAGGAAAACATTCTTTACACAGAGAGTGGTGAGTCTCTGGAATTCTCTGCCACAGAAGGTAGTTGAGGCCAGTTCATTGGCTATATTTAAGAGGGCGTTAGATGTGGCACTTGTGGCTAAAGGGATCAGGGGGTATGGAGAGAAGGCAGGTACGGGATACTGAGTTGGATGATCAGCCATGATCACATTGAATGGCGGTGCAGGCTCGAAGGGCCGAATGGCCTACTCCTGCACCTATTTTCTATGTTTCTATGTTTCTATGTCACTGTATGTCATGTTGTTACTTGTGGGCGGAGCACCAAGGCAAATTCCTTGTATGTGAATACTTGGCCAATAAACTTACTTCCTTAAACCTCTGTGGGAAGCAGTGGTGCAGCAGGAGGCGCTGCTGCTACTCAGCACTGGATCAATCCAGTCTACAGGTGCCGTCTGTGTGCATGGAGTTTGCACGTTCACCCTGTGACCACGGGATTTTTCTGCTTGCTGCGGTTTCCTCCCACACGCTAAAGATGTGCAGGTTTTGCTGAAGTTGGCAGTTATCACAGGTCTGATAGTATCATTTAAGAGGCTTTTGGATAGGCTGATGGATATGCAGGGAATGGAAAGATATGGCCTATGCACAGGTAGATATGGGCATAGTGTTCAGCACAGACATTGTGGGCTGAAGGGCCTGTTCATGAGCTGCGTTACTCTATTTTCTATGATACAGTTACGTTTTATGAGAGACATTTGGACAGATGTGTCTAAGGTTTAGATGGCTATGGGCCAAAGGCATGGAATAGCACTAGTCCAGTACACCATCTTGAGTGGCATGGATGAGATGGACCGAAGGGCCTGTTTCCATGCTGTAGAACTCATATGATTGTATGATTATATCTATTGGTCCCATTCATGTATCAGTGCTAGTATGTAACACTGACCATTCCTTTACTGGTACTCAGACATGGTATCACATGGAAGGCAGAATGAAAAGCTTTGCATGCAACAAGGAGCGGACTGAGCTGAGCGGACAATGTTATTAGATGGTGAAAGGGACAAGGGAGGAGGTGTGGCAGGTATGGTATTGTCTGAGGTTGATCATATACATACGGACTGATCCATCCAGCAGTGAGATTGCTGCTACACCAATGTCGTGGGAACTTTCACAGTTACAAACTCAATAGGCTTTGGGTTCAGTTTCAATTGATGTTAAAAATGGTCACACATTAATTTGGTAAAAACTGCCACAAATAAAGCACTACATGTTACAAATCGTCACACATGAAGCACTACATGTTAAAAATCACACATGAAGCACATGTGTTAAAAACCATCACACATGAAGCACTACATGTTACAAACCACGCATGAGCCACATGTTAAAAATCACCACACATGAACTACATATGTTAAACATAACCATCACAAGAAGCACTACATGTGTTCAAAATTACCAGAAATAATAGGCAATAGACAATAGAGAATAGGTGCAGGAGTAGGCCATTCGGCCCTTCAAGCCAGCACCAATCACTGTGATAGTGGCTGGTCATCCACAACCAGTACCTCGTTCCTGCCTTCTCCCCATATCCCATGACTCTGCTATCTTTAAGAGATCTATCTAACTCTCTCTTGAAAGCATCCAGAGAATTGGCCTCCACTGCCTTCGAAGGCAGAGAATTCCACAGATTCACAACTCTCTGTGAGAAAATCTTTTCCTCATCCCGTTCTAAACGGCTCCTTATTCTTAAACTGTGGCCCCTGGTTCTGGACTCCCCTAACATATGTTTCCTGCCTCTAGCATGTCCAAACCCTTAATAATCTTATATGTTTCAATAAGATACCCTCTCATCCTTCTAAATTCCAGAGTGTACAAGCCCAGCTGTTCCATTCTCTCAACATATGACAGTCCCACAATCCCGGAAATTAATCTCATGAACGTATGCTGCACTCCCTCAATCGCAACAATGTCCTTCCTCAAATTTGGAGACAGAAACTGCACACAATACTCCAGGTGTAGTCTCACAAGGGCCCTATACAACTGCATAAGTACATACTTGCTCCTATACTCCACTCCTCTTGTTATGAAGGCGAACATGCCATTTGCTTATATCACTGCCTGTTGTACCTGCATGCTTACTTTCAGTGACTGATGAAGAAGGACCCCCAGATCTCATTCCCCTTTTCCCAACTTGACACCATCTGCCTTCCTGTTTTTGCCATCAAAATGGATAACCTCACATTCATCCACATTAAACTGCATCTGCAATGCATCTGTCCACTCACCCAACCTGTCCAGGTCGCCCTGCATTCTCATAGCATCCTCCTCACAGTTCACACTGCCACCCAGCTTTGTGTCATCTGCAAATTTGCTAATGCTACTTTGAATCCCTTCATCTAAATCATTAATGCATATTGTAAATAGCTGGGGTCCCAGCACCGAGCCTTGCGGTACCCCACTAGTCACTGCCTGCCATTCTGAAAGGGACACGTTAATCCCTACTCTTTGTTTCCTGTCTGCCAGCCAATTTTCTATCCATGTCAATACCCTACCCCCAATACCATGTGTTCTAATTTTGCCCACTAATCTCCTATGTGGGACATTATCAAATGCTTTCTGAAAGTCCAGGTACAATATATCCACTGGCTCTCCCTTGTCCATTTTCCTAGTTACATCCTCAGAAAATTCCAGAAGTTTTGACTTCTAACAACCCAGCACGGAAGCAAAAAGCATGGCTTCCAACAAGAGAGAGCCAAGAGCGTCTTATTGTCATATGCACAGGAACGGAGCAAGTCTTTGCAAGGATGAGCAGCAATGTGGTCAGAAACCCTGATGTCAACACTTAAACCCCGGAGAACGGGATCCTGTAAGGTACACATTTCCAAATACACCAGCATTTAGGGTCACATAGCACGCAAACAGGCCTTTCGGCCCATCTCGTCCATGCCGACCAAGATGCCCCATCCAATGTTAACTTTCCATTTATAGCTGCTAACATTCCCACTGCAAATATTTGTGGCATCGCTTGTGCTCTTGTACTGAAAACAGGCTTTTATTTCCAAAAGAAGAAAATATTCTGATTTTAGAAATGAAGTGTAAAGACTCCTGAAAACGAGCAGAGTTCTGGTCATGCTTACACTCTTCAGGACAAGGCTGGCTGACATGCACGTCAGCACACGCATGCACAACACACATGCTATTTCTGCAGCATTGCGGGGGTGAGCAGCATCGCTCCAGTGACGGAAGCCATCATATGAATGACATCTGTCGCAACGGAAGAGAAATTAGGAAGCACAGGTGAAGCTGCAGAGTTCGGGAGAGGCAGAGAATAAGAATGGGCTGTCGAAAGCTTCAGCAGTGTTATTGACTGAGCTGTAGATGGGACTAAAATAGTTAGGTTTCAAGGAACTCCTTGCAACTTCCTGTTACCCCCCCCCCCTCACCCCCACCACCTCCCTCTCCAATGTGACCCTCTCCACATTTGGCTGGTGTGAAGGCTTCTTGGGCAGAACCTTCCTTCTTTAATGCAGATCTGATGGGAGTATGGAATGAGCTGCCAGAGGAGGTAGTTGAGGCAGGTACTATCGCAACATTTAAGAAACATTTAGACAGGTACATGGATAGGACAGGTTTAGAGGAATATGTACCAAATGCAGGCAGGTGGGACTAATGTAGATGGGACATGTTGGGCTGTGTGGGCATGTTGGGCCGAAGGGTGTGCTTCCATGCCGTATAACTCTATGGTGTCCAGTGTCTTTGGTAACCACTACACTCAAGACAGGAAGAGCAAGAGTGCAGGGTCTTTATGAGGAGCTTGGGGAACATGGTCATCATGATAGAATAAAGAACATTGGTCTGACAAAGGATCTCTGACTTGAAACATGTCTCTGTTTCTTTCCCCTCAGATACGGACTGACTTTTCAGCAGTTTCTGTTTTTGTTATGAGCGAATAATTGCACTGGGGGTGAGAAATAAGAACTATTGACTTTAAAAGACAGCTGGACCGATGGATGGATAGGAAGGGTTTAGATGGCTATGGGCAAAATGTAAGCAAATAGGATAAGCCCAGAGTGTCAACAAAGTCATAGAAACATAGAAACATAGAAATTAGGTGCAGGAGTAGGCCATTCGGCCCTTCGAGCCTGCACCGCCATTCAATATGATCATGGCTGATCATCCAACTCAGTATCCCGTACCTGCCTTCTCTCCATACCCTCTGATCCCTTTAGCCACAAGGGCCACATCTAATTCCCTCTTAAATCTAGCCAATGAACTGGTCTCAACTACCCTCTGTGGCAGAGAGTTCCAGAGACTCACCACTCTCTGTGTGAAAAAAGTCTTCCTCATCTCGGTCTTAAAGGATTTCCCCCTTATCCTTAATCCTTAGTCAAGATGGGCCGATGAGCCTGTTTCTGTGCTGTATTGCTCTGACTCTAAATGATGTGTATATGAAGAGAATATAGAACATGGAACACTACAGCACAGGAACAGGCCCTTCGGCCCACAATGTCCATGCTGAACATGATAGCGAGACCACTTCTTATCTGCCTGCATGTGATCCATAAACCTCCATTGGCTGCATATCAATGTGCCTGTCTATAAGTATTTTAAACATCACTGGAGTATCTGCCTCCACCACCACCCCCGGCAGTGTGTTCCAGGCCTCATCACCCTCTTTGCAAAGAGGTATGAGTGAAGTGTGTTGCAACAATAACAGTTACATTATTGATTAGCATTTAAGTGTTGCAGTTTCAAACGAGGGATTTAAGAAAGCTGCCTTCTTACCTTAACGAAACATGTCAGATTGTTAAATTCCTTGCAGCATAGCAGCCTTTCATGCTTTAATGCTCCAGGCATTGGCAAGTCCAGGGAAGTGTTTCTACTGGCACAGCAGCTGTTCATTGCCTGAGCCCCAAGCAGAAGAGAGATCTCCTTCTTCCAGAGAAGATCAGAGAAGCTAGATGACCACACAGGAGCTCCAGCACATTGGTGTTCAATACCCACAGTCAGGATCCTTTCCCCATTGGGAAAGACCATCTGCCTCTCAGTAGTGGCAGAGATTCACATTGTCGGCACACTCACCCACCCCATCGCAGCACTGCAGTCAATGCAATGCATGGACATCACTGGCTGCACAGCTGCACGGAGCATACACATTCGTTAGTCAGAGCTAAGAGTTGTGTGGACGACTGCAATGAACATGCTACATTCCAGCTTTCTATCGAGAGGAATATCAAATCTGTTACCTACATAAGTAAAAAAAAACTTTTTCAGAGAATTCACTCAGGGAGTTGTTTCCATTTGTGGCAGGGCATTGGGCAGAGAATTCTATTTATAAAAATAAAAACATACTTTTAAAAGCACCCGGCCAGAACAGCAAGTTGCAGCCAGTTATTATTGAAAGGCCATTTTGTTCCTTTCAAACGCTCGGGCTTATAACATTTCAGAAGACACATCGTCGCATTTTCCCCTCATCGCACTGCCAGGAAGTACAGTCTGAACAGGGATATAAAGGATGCTTTCAGAGGGAAATCAAACAGGGAAAGCAAGCTGGACTCTGTGCACCAGCATGTGTCAACAGCTGCAAAGCCCAGCAAGTCAGACATTTCTGCTCAGTTATTTTCTTAAGAGCTGCTCCTTCAGACCAGAAAAATACGGCATTTATTTCAATATTTCACTGTATTGTTTCCCGTGAGGCCTTTAAATTAGATTTGAGCATTTGCCAGTTTGAAACGTTTTCTGTAAAATGGTTAAACGTCTCTGCCATCTACAGCAGAGACCAGGAAGGTTGTGGAAGGCACTTTCCAATTGTTATTCTTTGTACTGTTGTGACATAAAAAGTATTATTCAATGGAATTTTCCCATTGGCTATAGCAAAGCAAGTGGTTATAGCAGAACAAACACTATACTCCAATCCTGAAAGACAACCTCATTACATCCATCATAACACACTGCCATAGGTCATATGAGCAGAATTAGGCCAATCGGCCCATCGAGTCTACTCCAACATTCGATCGTGGCTGTTGTTTCTCTCCCTCAACTCAATTACTCTTTTTTCCCTGTAAACTTTGATGCCCTTACTAATCAATAACCTGTCAATCTCCGCTTTAAAAGTATTCAATGACTTGGCCTCCACAGCCGCCTGACCCGCTGAGTTACTCCAGCACTCTGTGAAACGTCACCTATCCATGTTCTCCACAGATGCTGCCTGACCCGCTGAGTTACTCCAGCACTCTGTGAAACGTCACCTATCCATGTTCTCCACAGATACTGCCTGACCCGCTGAGTTACTCCAGCACTCTGTGAAACGTCACCTATCCATGTTCTCCACAGATGCTGCCTGACCCGCTGAGTTACTCCAGCACTCTGTGAAACGTCACCTATCTTTTTGATGATGTAAGGGACATGCTAGATCTTGTCTAAGGAGAGAGTAGTCTCACTGGGGAACAGGGATGAGGATTGTGTGTCTGTCAGGGAATCGAAGTTCGGGGGTGGATTCGGGAAAGTAGACTTGAGACAAGTTAGATCAGCCACTGTCTTATGGGATGGCAGGACAGGCTGGCGAGGGTGAGGTATGGAGAGACTAATGCAAGTAAGTATTTTTTTGTTCTGTTTTGGACCAATGACAATAAAACACTCTTGATTTACATTCACCTATTTTTTTCCAGCCATAACGTCCCAATGGTATTATCATTGTATTCTCCAATTTCAGGCAGCCTCTTGCATGTCTTTTTCTGAAACTAATAGGATGCATTCATCAATAAAGACCATACCTACAACCCCTTTGGCAAACTAAACATTGTGCAAAACATAGAACATTGTAAAGTGCAGACTTTTGAATAAAGAACATAAATAGTGAAAGTTGAGTGCAATACAAGTAGCTTATTTCTAACAAGATATTTTTAGTTCAAACATTTTATTGCTCCCTTCAGGGAGTTTAAAGCTGCACAATGCACTACCCATGCCAAGTAGACTCACTGCATTAATAAAGCCTACAAACTTAAAGTTGATCAACATGTTTCACACATTGACATGTTTGGGTTCTTGGATAACAATTACTTCATGCTGTTGTCATTCGTATGATGGCTTCTGTCACTGGAGCGATACTGCCCACACTGCCAATGCTGCAGAGATAGCATGTGTGTTGTGCATGCGTGTGCTGACGTGCATGTCAGCCAGCCTTGTCCTGAAGAGTGTAAGCATGACCAGAACTCTGCTTGTTTTCAGGAGTCCTTGTACTTCATTTCTAAAATTAGAATATTTTTTTCTTTTGAAAATAAAAGCCTGTTTTCAGTACAAGAGCACAAGCGATACCACAACTATTTGCAGTGGGCATGTTAGCAGCTATAAATGGGAAGTTAACATTCTGCAAACCAAAGTCCCTCCCCCCCCCCTTTCTCTCTCACTTTTCACACCCCATGTAACGTTCAGAAGTTCTGCTTTTATTGGTACGGCTCAACTCTGTATTACTCTGACATGTTCCCACAACTTACCTGGAGTCACTTGGAAACAGGCATGGCAACTCTTTCAGGACTCAGGCTGCTGCTCTTTTAAGACACAACAGGCCTGGCCTGTGTTCCTGACACAAGTTCTTGCTCTGCGTTCCCGCCTCTATCTTTTCAACAGCTCCTGACCTCAGTTGCTGCCTTTAATAACCACATCCTTTTTAGTCCTCCATTTCACCATGTTCTTGCCAAAAAACACTGCTCCTCCAACCAGTCATATGAGCTTGCTCACTGGTGATGGCAGGCTTGGCCTTTAACACCCTGGTAGCTGGCACCCTGCCAGCCCTCACAGGTAACACTAACCTTTTATAGTTTAAATTCATGATGGTCCAACCTGACTTTTACAAACAGCCTCAAGGTTTTGCGACAGGCTTTCTAAAGCTTGCCTGTTTAGTTTAGTTTATAGATACAGCGCGGAAACAGACCTTTCGGCCCACCGAGTCTGCTCCGCCCAGCGATCCCCGCACACTAACACTATCCTACACACACAAGAGATAGTTTTACATTTATACCAAGCCAATTAACTGACAAACCTGGATGTCTTTGGAGTGTGGGAAGATCTCGGTGAAAACCCACGTAGGTCACGGATCGAACATACAAACTCTCCACAGACAGCACCCATAGTCAGGATCAAACCCGGGTCTCTCACACTGTACGCGCTGTAAGGCAGTAATTCTACCGCTGTGTCCCCGTGCTGCCATGTAGTTTTAGCTGATTCATTTTAAAAATGGCATGCTGTTGCCAAACCATGCAAAGGTACAAAACATTCATTGAGGGGATGGAATCAGACAGCCTGGAAACAGGCCTTGCGGCCCAACGTACCCACACAGATCAACATATCAAAATCATAATCATAGTCATACTTTATTAGCATTCTCACTGTGATGGAAGGCCAAAAAAAGTTCAATTGCTTCCCTTCTTTGTTCCACCGCCGTCGTGGGCCTCGAGCCTTCCGTTGACGGGGCGATCTTGGCTCCCGTGGCCGGTAGTCGGGCACTCCGCGTCAGGGCGAACAAGCTCCTGCATCAGGGGGGAATCTCAGCTCCCCCGCGCTGGGTGACCTGACCCCAGGTCGGAGCTGGTCAAAACCTCCTGCGTCGTTTGGAGCTCCCGACATCGGTCTCTGCCCGAGACTGCGAGCTCCGCGATGGTGAAATCCGCAGGCCGCAGTTGGAGCGTCGATCCCAGGCAAGGGATCGGGTCCGATGGAAAGTCCACGTCCCCACGGTGGGGCTCAAAGTCAGTCCCGAGCAAGGCCGCCAGCTCCATGATGTTAGCCGCAGAGCGACCGGATTCTTGCACCACTGTTTCTAGACCACTGGGATCTGTTTTGGAGTAAGCGGGAACTGTACAAAAGGGACGGATTGCACCTTAACAGGTGGGGGACCAGCATTCTACACGGGTGGTTTTAAACTGAATAATGGGGGAAGGGTGTCAAATGGGATAGTCAAGGACAGAGTTAAAGGGAAAGAGAGTAAATGGATAGTTAATGCCATCAGAATTAACAGGAAAGGAAGCTCACAAAGGGATAGGAAAGTATGGCCAAGTGTAATAGGGATCGATGTGAAAGGTGAGATGCGTGAGGAATTAAAAGTATTGTATATGAATGGGCGAAGTATAAGAAGTAAAGTAGATGAGCTTGAGGCTCAGTTCGAGGTTGGTAGATATGACATTGTGGGGATTACTGAGACGTGGCTGCAGGAGGATCGGGCCTGGGAACTTAATATTCAGGGTTATACATCCTATAGAAAGGACAGGCAGGTGGGCAGAGGGGGGGGTAGCTCTGCTGGTGAGGGATGGAATTCAGTCCCTTGCGAGGGAAGACATGGGGACTGACAAGGTAGAGTCACTGTGGATTGAGTTGAGGAATTGTAAAGGCAAGAAGACACTAATTTGTGGTATCTACAGACCCCCAAATAGTAGCCCGGATGTAGGGTGTAAGTTGTAGCAGGAGTTAAAACTGGCATGTAACAAAGGTAATGCCACTGTGGTGATGGGGGATTTCTACATGCAGGTAGACTGGGAAAATCAGGTTGGTTCAAGACCCCAAGAAAGAGAGTTTGTAGAATACCTCCGAGATGGATACTTAGAGCAGCTTGTAATGGAGCTGACCAGAGAAAAGGCAATTATGGATTTAGTATTGTCCAATGAACCAGATATGATAAGAGAACTCGAGGTAAAGGAACCGCTAGGAGGTAGTGATCATAATATGATTAGTTGCAATCAGCAATTTGAGAAGGAGAAGGTTAAATCGGAAGTGTCAGTGATGCAGTTGAACAAAGGGGACTATGAAGGCATGAGAGGGGACCTGGCCAATGTAGACTGGAAAGGGATCCTAGCAGGAATGACGGTGGAACAGCAATGGCAGGAATTTCTGGGCATAATCCTGAACACACAGGATCATTTCATTCCAAAAAGGAAGAAAGATTCTAAGGGGAGGCAACCATGGTGGACAACAGAAGTTAGGGATACAATAAAACTAAAAGAAAAGATGTATAACACAGCAAAGAGGAGCCGGAAGCCAGAGAATTGGGAAACTTTCATAGGACGACAGAAGGAAACAGAACGGGCAATAAGGGCTGAAAAAATGAAGTACGAAGGGAAGCTGGCCAGGAATATAAAGAAGGACAGTAAAATCATATGTTAAGGGAAAAAGAGTAGCAAAGTAAAATGTGGGTCCCTTGAAGGCAGACACGGGTGAAATTATTATGGGTAAAAAGGAAATGGCAGAAGAGTTGAACAGGTTCTTCGGATCTGTCTTCACTAAGGAAGACACAAACAATCTCCCAGATGTACTGGAGGACAGAGGATCTAAGGGGGTCAAGGAACTGAAAGAAAAATTTCATTAGGCAAGAAATAGTATTGGGTAGGCTAATGGGACTGAAGGATGATAAATCCCCTGGGCCCGGTGGTCTGCATCCCAGGGTCCTCAGGGAGGTGGCTCTAGAAATAGTGGACGCATTGGTGATTATTTTCCAATGTTCAATCGATTCAGGATCAGTTCCTGTGGATTGGAGGATAGCTAATGTTATCCCACTTTTCAAGAAAGGAGCGAGAGAGAAAACAGGGAATTACAGACCAGTTAGCCTGACTTCTGTGGCGGGAAAGATGCTGGAGTCAATTATGAAAGAGGTAATAATGGGGCATTTGGATAGCAGTAAAAGGATTAGTCCACGTCAACATGGATTTATGAAAGGGAAATCATACTTGACTAATCTTCTGGAATTTTTTGATGATGTGACAAGTAAAATGGATGAAGGGGTGCCAGTGGATGTAGTGTATCTAGACTTTCAGAAACCCTTTGATAAGGTCCCGCATGGGAGATTGGTGACTAAAATTAGAGCACATGGTAATGGGGGTAGGGTGTTGACATGGATAGAATATTGGTTGGCAAACAGGAAGCAAAGAGTAGGAGTGAACGGGTCCTTTTCAGAATGGCAGGCAGTGGCGAGTGGAGTTCCGCAAGGCTCGGTGTTGGGGCCGCAACTGTTTACCATATATATTAATGATTTGGAAGAGGGAATTAGGAGCAACACTAACAAGTTTGCAGATGACACAAAGCTGGGTGGCAGTGTGAACTGTGAAGAGGATGTTAGGAGGTTGCAGGGTAACCTGGACAGGTTGAGTGAGTGGGCAGATGTGTGGCAGATGCAGTATAATATAGATAAATGTGAGGTTATCCAATTTGGTGGCAAAAACAAGGGGACAGATTATTATCTCAATGGGGTTAGGTTAGGTAAGGGGGAGATGCAGCGAGACCTGGGCGTCCTTGTACACCAGTCACTGAAAGTTGGTGTGCAGATTCAGCAGGCAGTGAAGAAAGCTAATGGAATGTTGGCCTTCATAACAAGAGCATTACAGTGTAGAAGTATAGAGGTTCTTCTGCAGTTGTATAGGGCTCTGGTGAGACCACATCTGGAGTATTGTGTCTAGTTTTGGTCTCCAAATTTGAGGAAGGACATCCTTGTGATTGAGGCAGTGCAGCGTAGGTTCACGAGATTAATCCCTGAGATGGCGGGACTGTCATATTCAATTCAATTCAATTCAATTCAAGTTTAATGTCATTGCACAAATACAAGTATAGGTACAACGAAATGCAGTTTAGCGTCGTTCTTAGTGATAGCGATATAGAAAAATAAATACAGAGTGCAGTGGTAGCAATATGGAAAATAAATAAATACAGGGTACAGACAAATCTATCAGCGGGATTCGGAGTTCAGCAGTCTGATGGTGTAGTTGAAGAAGCTGTTCTTCGTCCTACTGGTGCGGGACCTGAGGCTCCTGTACCGCCTCCCTGATGGGAGGAGGGCAAACAGTCCATGATTAGGGTGTGAGGGGTCCTTGATGATCTTCCCGGCCTGCTTCAGGCACCGTTTTCGGTGGAGGGCATCCAAGGCAGGGAGCGGGGCACCGATGATGTACTGGGCGGTTTTCACCACCCGTTGTAGTGCCTTCCTGTCTGCCACGGTGCAACTGCTGTACCATACCGTAAAGCAGGTGGTCAGGATGCTTTCGATGGTGCAGCGGTAGAAGTTCGTCAGGATCTGGGGGGACAGGTGGGCTTTTTTGAGCCTCCTCAGAAAGTAAAGGCGCTGCTGTGCCTTTTTCATTAGCTTTGAGGTGTTGAGGGACCAGGACAGATCCTCCGAGATGTGTACCCCGAGGAATTTGTAGTTGGAGACCCGCTCCACCTCAGTCCCGTTTATATGGATGGGGGTGTGTCTGCCCCCTCTGTTCTTCCGAAAGTCAACAATGATTTCCTTCGTCTTCTGGGAGTTGAGGACGAGGTTATTGTTGGCACACCAGGTAGTCAGGTGCTGGACCTCCTCCCTGTAGGCTGATTCGTCATTATCACTGATCAGTCCTACCACCGTGGTGTCATCGGCAAATTTTATGATGGCGTTGGAGCCATACTTGGGGATGCAGTCATGCGTGAAGAGGGAGTAGAGGAGAGGGCTGAACACACAGCCCTGTGGCACGCCGGTGTTCAGTGTTATAGTGGAGGAGGTGAGGTTGTTGACCCTAACAGACTGTGGTCTGTTAGTGAGGAAATCCAGTGTCCAATTGCAGAGGGAGGTGGAGATGCCAAGACCGCTGAGTTTGGTGATCAAGCTAGCGGGTATGACAGTGTTAAAGGCAGAGCTGAAGTCAATAAACAGCAGCCTGAGGAATATGAGGAAAGATTGAAAAGACTAGGCTTGTATTCACTGGAGTTTAGAAGGATGAGGGGTTATCTTATAGAAACATATAAAATTATAAAAATACAGCTATATTAATAGCAAAAGGATAACGAGGGATAAAATTGGACCATTAGAGAGCCAGAATGGACAGCCATCTGCAGAGCCAAAAGAGATGGGGGAGATATTGAACAATTTATTTTCTTCGATAGTCACCAAGGAGAAGGATATTGAACTCGGCGAGGTAAGGGAAAAAAGTAGCGTAGCTATGGAAACTATGAGATTCAATGAGGAGGAAGTACTGACACTTTTGAAAAATATAAAAGTGGATATGTCTCCAGGTCCTGACAGGATATTCCCTAGGACATTCAGGGAAGTTAGTGTAGAAAGAACAGGGGCTATGACAGAAATATTTCAAATGTCATTAGAAACGGGAATAGTGCCGGAGGATTGGCGTACTGCGCATGTTGTTCCATTGTTTAAAAAGGGTTCAAAGAATAAACCTAGCAATTATAGACCTGTTAGTTTGACGTCAGTGGTGGGCAAATGAATGGAAAGGATACTTAGAGATAATATATATAAGCATCTGGATAAACAGGATCTGATCAAGAACAGTCAACATGGATTTGTGCCTGGAAGGTCATGTTTGACAAACCTTCTTGAATTTTTTGAAGGGATTACTAGGGAAATTGATGAGGGTAAAGCAGTGAATGGTGTCTATATGGATTTCAGTAAGGCTTTTGACAAGGTTCCCCATGGAAGGTTGGTTAAGAAGATTCAATCGTTGGGTGTTAATGGCGGAGTAGCAAGATGGATTCAACAGTGGCTGAATGGGAGATGCCAGAGATTAATGGTGGCTAGCTGTTTGTCAGGTTGGAAGCCGGTGACCAGTGGGGTGCCTCAGGGATCTGTGTTGGGTCCACTGTTGTTTGTCATGTACATCAATGATCTAGATGATGGGGTGGAAAACTGGATAAGTAAGTATGCATATGATACTAAGATAGGTGGTGCTGTGGATAATGAAGTAGATTTTCAAAGTCTATAGAGAGATTTGGGCCATTTGGAAGAGTGGGCTGAAAGATGGCAGATGGAGTTTAATGCTGATAAGTGTGAGGTGCTACATCTTGGCAGGACAAATCAAAATAGGACGTACATGGTAAATAGTAGGGAATTGAGGAATGCTGTGGAACAGAGGGATCTAGGAATAACTGTGCATAGTTCCCTGAAGGTGGAATCGCATGTAGATAGGGTGGCAAAGAAAGCTTTTGGTGTCCTGGCCTTTATAAATCAGAGCATTGAATATAGGAGTAGGGAAGTAATGTTAAAATTGTACAAGGCATTGGTAAGACCAATTCTGAAGTATGGTGTACAATTTTGGTCACCTAATTATAGGAAGGATGTCAACAAAATAGAGAGGGTACAGAGGAGATTTACTGGAATGTTGCCTGGGTTCCAGCAACTAAGTTTACAGAGAAAGGTTGAACAAGTTAGGTCTTTATTCTTTGGAGCGCAGAAGGTTAAGGGGGGACTTGATTGAGGTTTTTAAAATGATGAAAGGGATAGACAAAGTTGACGTGGATAAGCTTTTCCCATTGAGGGTACGGAAGATTCAAACAAGAGCGCATGACATGAGAATTAAGGGACAGAGGTTTAGGGGTAACATGAGGGGGAACTTCTTTACTCAGAGAGTGGTGGCTGTGTGGAATGATCTTCCAGCAGAAGTGGTGGAGGCAGGATCGATTTTAACATTTAAAAGTAAAGTGGATAGGTAGATGGACGGGAAGGGAATGGAGGGGTATGGTATGAGTGCAGGTAGATGGGACTAGGGGAAAATAAATGGTCGGCACGGACTGGAAGGGCCGAGAAGTCCTGTTTCCGTGCTGTAATTGCTATATGGTTATATGGTTATTTGGACTGGACAAGCTAGGTGCAGGAAAAATTTTCCCAATGTTGAGCAAGTCACTAGATGGATTTAAGATAGTTAGATAGAGCTCTAGGGGCTAGTGGAGTCAAGGGATATGGGGAGAAGGCAGGCACGGGTTATTGATTGGGGACGAGCAGCCATGACCACAATGAATGGCGGTGCTGGCTCAAAGGGCCGAATGGCCTCCTCCTGCACCTTTTTTCTATGTTTCTATGAGATATGAAGCGGAACAATTGCATCTCCAGCAAGGTAACAGATTGAAAAACTGTTTTCCCTGACCCCCTCCCCCACCCCCCACATAAAACAAACCTGAGAACATTAACATATTTTAAAACACATTAAAAATAACAGAAATAAGAAAAAAAGACAGACAGACTGTTGGCGAGGCTGCCATCATGCGGTGCCCCCTGGTGGTTTCCCATCTACACTGGTATTTACTCATAGATATCAGTATGCGTTTCAGTTTTACAAATCAATATGCTTGTTTGCAGGAATAATACGAGTTTTTAAGTATTCGGTTCAGAAGATAATATCATTTTCGGCACGGCAGTGCAGCAGTAGAGTAGCTGCCTTACTGCGCCAGAGACATGTGTTCGATCCTGACCACGGATGCTGTCTGTGCGGAGTTTGTACGTTCACACTGTGACCCATGTGGGTTTTCTCTGGGATCTCCGGTTTCCTGCCACACTCCAAAGACGTATAGGTTTGTAGGTTAATTGGCTTGTTATAACTGTAAATTGTCCCGTGTGTGTGGGATAGTGTTAATGGGCGGGGATCGCTGGTCAGCACGGCCCGGTCGGCCAATGGGCCTATTTCCGCAATGTATCTCTAAATTAATCTTAAACAAAAGAAAACAACCAAGTCGTTCACGGTCTTCAGGAAGCAGGGTGGGGTTCATGCCCCAGACTGCTGCAATGGAGGGGGTGGCGAGGATGTTTCCACTAGTGGGAGAGTCTAGAGCTCTCTCTAGAGGTCATAGCCTCATAATAAAAGGATGTACCTTTAGAAAGGAAAAGAGGAGGAATTTCTTTAGTCAGAGGGTGGTGCATCTGTGGAATCCATTGCCCTGGTCTGCTGTGGAGGCCAGGACTATGGATATTTTTAAGGCAGGGAATTGTTTTGATTAGTACGTGTGTCAGGGGTTATTGGGAGAAGGCAGGAGAATGGGGTTGAGAGGGAGAGATAGATCAGCCACAACTGAATAGCGGATTAGACTTCTATGGGCCGAATGGCCTAATTCTGCTCCTTTAACTCAGGGGTCTCCAAACTATGGCCCACGGACCACATCCGAACAGCCACGAGATTTAATCTGGCCCGCAGCAGGCTCTGAGGTCAGGGCTCCCCAGGGTCCTAAAGTCCGGTGACTCAGATAACTTGTAGTGTGTTTGCATCATTTGCTCTCCACACAACAGATTTGCTTTCTTTGGAACGGATCTTTGGAAGAATGTCTCCCTCACTGCCAGTTTCCAACCAGCTCCCATTTTCCTCTGCTCGAGCCCCGACCCTTCCCTTTTCTTTCTCGCCGTCTCTATCTCCGATTCAGAGAAAACGCTTGTGACCTAAATCCATTCCAAGCCCGCGGATGCCATCGGCTACTTTGTCTATCCACCACCCCTGTTTACGCATTTGAACTGGAATATTCCCTCCAAGATCGAGTCCATCCAGCAAAACTGACATATCTTTCCTTCTGCAATTGTACAGGGCCCTAGTGAGACCACACCTAGAGTATTGTGTGCAGTTTTGCTCGCCAAATTTGAGGAAGGGCATTCTTGCTATTGAGGGAGTGCAGCGTAGGTTCACCAGGTTAATTCCAGGGATGGCGGGACTGTCATACGTTGATAGAATGGAGCTGCTGGGCTTCTATGCTCCGGAATTTAGAAGGATGAGAGGGGATCTAATTGAAACAAATAAGATTATTAAGGGTTTGGACGTGCTAGAGGCAGGAAACATGTTCCTGATGTTGGGGGAGTCCAGAACCAAGGATCACAGTTTAATAATAAGAGGTAAGCCATTTAGAACGGAGATGAGGAAAAACTTTTCACACAGAGGGTTGTGAATCTGTGGAATTCTCTGTCTCAGAGGGCTGTGCAGGCCAATTCTCTGGATGCTCTCAAGAGAGAGTTAGATAGAACTCTTAAAGGTAGTGGAGTCAAGGGATATGGGGAGAAGGCATAATGGGGTACTGGTTGTGGATGATCAGTCATGATCACAGTGAATGGCGGTGCTGGCTCGAAGGGCCGAATGGCCTACTCCTGCACCTATTGTTTAGTGTCCATTGTCTTTATTTTTCCTCCGGCCCGCAAAAATGTGCCAAATATATAATGTGGCCCTCATGTGAAAAGTTTGGAGGCCCATGCTTGAACTTATGAACATGAACTAATTTCTTCAGATGCACTGCAGAAAGCATTCTGACGGGACACATCCCAACACGACACTGCAGACAGTTGTGAACACTGCTAGGTCCATCACACAGACCAGTCCCTCCATGCACCGCCCATCGACTCCATTATACTTCCCACATACCCAGGAAAGCAGCTAACATAATCAAGGATGGCTTACACCCTGGCCATTCCCTCTTCTCTCCTCTCCCATCAAGCAGCAGATACAAATACGTGAAAGCACGCAATTTCAGATTGAAGGATAGCTTCATCCCCACTGCTACCAGATCCTTGAATGAATCTTTCTTGTACTAACGGGCCTGTCCCACTTAGGCCACTATTTAGGCGACTTCAAGAGACTATGCGGTCGCCACATGGTCGCCACATGGTTGTCGAGGTGTCGCTTGTATAGTCGTGCGTAGTCTCCTCAGTCGCCCAAAGAGTCGTATCGGCTTTCTGGTCGCCGAAAAATGTTCAACATGTTGAAACACTTTTGGCGACAGTGGCGACCTTGGGTTTGACACCAAATGAGCGTAGCTTGACGTAGGTGCTGTCATAGGGTGTCGCAACGATAATGCAGGCAGTCGCCAGGATATTGTAGGGTGTCGCCACGATGTGGTCGGTTGTTGACAGGATGTTTATAGGTTGTTGTCACGTGACATAGGTTGTCGCCGGTGCTGACTTTGGTGAATTTCAATGTCATATTCGCCGGCAGTTGCCTAATAACATTGACTAAGTGGGACAGGCCCATCAGGATGTCTCCCTGACATTCCAATCTATCTCGTTCCAGCACCTGTAGCTTTTTAAATCTACACTTGCTCTGCAGTTGTATTATTGTATTTTGTTTATTTTATCGTGTTTATGGTATGATTTAACTGCACAAAACAAACTTCCTCGATATCTCTTCATAAATTAAAAAAAGTGTTCATTATTAGCCAATGGGAAATGATATTGCCCCATTGAGGAGTGGCCGGAATGCAGGGGTACATTTTTTCTTGTGTTTAATGAAGGGATGAGATCTATTTTATATCGTACTATCACGTATGAAGGTAGGCATATATATCCAAAGACATCGGGAGAAACTAGAGAGGAATTTGCGGGAGCCCTAGTTGAAAATTATGAGTCGTCCTTAAATGCAGGAGAGGTGCCATAGGATTCGAGGGTGGCAAATGTTGTGCCTCTTTCCAAGAAGGGCAACAGGAAAAATGCTGGGAACTATAGGCTGGTGAACTTAACATGTGTAGTTGGTCAGTTACTATAGAGTATTCTGAGGGATAGGATATATATGCATTTAGACGGACAAAGGCTGAATAGGGATAGTCAGCATGGTTTTGTGCATGGGAGGTCGTGGAGGACTGCATCCCTACAAAACCCTTCCGAGTGTTTCCCAATCAGAAACCTTGGATGAACTTTGAGATCCGCACTCTTCTGAAGACCAGACACTGGGCATTCATGTCTGATGATACAGTGGTCTACAAGAAGTCCAGATACGACCTTGGTAAGGCCATCAAAAAGGCCAAAAGGGACTTCTGCTCCAAAGTGGAGGATGAGACAGATGTTGGGCAGCTGTGGTGGGGCCTGAATGCAATCACTTCCTACAAGGCGAAATCAGGAGGCAGCTCGAATGTCGGCGAAACATCACTCCCTGACGAGCTCAATGCGTTTTACACACGCTTTGATAGGGAGAATACTGATGTGCCTTCCCGAGCCCCCATTCGATGTGATGGTATTTCAGTCTCAGTCACAGAGGCCGACGTCAGGAAATCCTTCAGAGAGGTGAACCCTCGAAAAGCACCTGGACCTGATGGTATACCCAGTCGTGTTCTAAAAACCTGTGCGGACCAACTGGTTGGAGTTTTTACGGACATTTTTAACCTCTCACTTCTGAGGTTTGAGGTTCCCACCTGCTTTTAAAGGGCATCAATTATACCAGTGCCCAAGAAGAGCAAGGTGACTATCGACCTCAATGACTATCGACCAGTGCCTGTGATGCCTGTGCCTGTGATGATGAAGTGTTTTGAGAGGTTGATCATGGAGCAAATCAACTCGTACCTCGATAAAAACCAAGACCCACTGCAGTTCGCTTACCGCCACAACTGATCAAGGGTGGATGCGATCTCACTGGCTCTCCACTCTGCTCTGGACCACATGGACAACAAAAACTCATATGTCAGGCTGTTATTCATCGATTACAGCTCGGCATTTAATTCAACCATCCCCTCCAAGCTGGTTACCAAACTCGCAGAACTGGGTCTCTGAGCATCCCTCTGCAATTGTATCCTCGACTTCCTCATTCACAGACCACAGTCTGTTCGTATTGGTGGAAATGTGTCAGCCTCGATAACAATCAGCACGGGAGCACCTCAAGGCTGCATGCTCAACCCTACTGCTGTACTCACTCTATATTCATGACTGCTTAGCTGGTCACAGTGCGAACTCCATCATCAAGTTCGCTGACGACACCACTGTTGTGGGACGTATCACTGATGGGATGAGTCAGAGTATAGAAGAGAGATCGAGCAACTGTCCATATGGTGCCAGCACAATAACTTCACCCTAAACACCAGCAATACCAAGGAACTGATTGTAGACTTTGGAAGGAGTAGGATGGGGACTCCTTTAAGTTAAGTCCCGTTTATATTAACGGGTTGATGGTTGAAAGGGTCAAGAGCTTCAAATTCCTGTTCTGAAGATCTCTGAAGATCTTTCCTGGTCCGAGAACACTGATGCACTTATCAAGAAAGCACACCAGCGCCTCTACTTCCTGAGAAGATTACGGAGAGTCGGTTTGTCAAGGAGGACTCTCTCTACCTTCTACAGGTGCACAGTAGAGAGCTTGCTGACCGGTTGCATCGTGGCTTGGTTCGGCAACTTGAGCGCCCTGGAGAGGAAAAGACTTCAAAAAGTAGTAAATACTGCCCAGTCCATCATCGGCTCTGACCTCCCTTCCATCGAGGGGATTTATCGCAGTCACTGCCTCAAAATGGCTGGCAGCATCATCAAGGACCCACACCATTCTGGCCACACACTCATCTCCCTGCTACTTTCAAGTAGAAGGTACAGGAGCCTGAAGACTGCAACGACCAGGTTCAGGAATAGCTACTTCCCCACAGCCATCAGGCTATTAAACCTGGCTCGGACAAAACTCTGATTATTAATAACCTATTATCTGTTATTTGCACATTATCAGTTTATTTAGTCATGTGTGTACGTATTTATATAATGATATATGGACACATTGATCTGTTTTGTAGTAAATGCCTACTATGATCTGTGTGCTGAAGCAAAGCAAGAATTTCATTGTCCTAACAGGGACTCATGACAATAAACTTACTTGAACTTGAACTTGTGAATCGCAAATCTGATTGAGTTTTTTGTTGACATGACCAAAAAGGTTTGATGTAGATGTTGTATATATGGACCAGCAAAGCATTGAACAATGTGCCGCATGGTAGGCTTCTCTGGAAGGTTGGATCTCATGGGATCCAAGGAGAGATAGCTGAATGGGTAGTAAATTGGCCCCATGGAAGGAAGCTGAGGATAATGGTGGAAGGTTGCTTCTCAGAATGGAAGCCTGTAACTAGTAGTGTGCCTCCTGGTTTGGTGCTGGGCCCATTACTGTTTGTCATCTACATCAATGATTTTGAAGAGGTCATACAGGGCAAGATTAGCAAGTTTGCTGATGATACAAAAGTGGGTGGTTTTGCAGATAGTGAAGATGGATGTGAAAAATTGCACCAGGATCTGGATCGATTGGCCAGGTGGGTTGAGGAATGGCTGATGGAATTTAATACAGAGAAATGTGAGTTGCTTTTTGGGAACTCTAACAAGGGCAGGACCTACAGAGTGAATGGTAGGGCTCTAGAGAGTGTTGTAGAGCAGAGGGATCTGGGAGTGCAGGTGCATGGTACCTTGAAGGTGTCGTCAGGCTTCTTGCACAAGGATGTGGAGGAAGTGGACAGTAAATGTTAAAGGTATTTGCTCGGTTTATTAATATATGGCAATAAAGAAGGTAAATGGCAAATGTAAAACATGTGTAATTTATGTTTGCAACAGTTTTAGAAATTAGGGGTGAAATTAATCTTTGTACCCAATGTCAAAAACTGTTTCTACATTTAGTAGGCCACAGAGTGCTGGAGTAACTCAGCGGGTCAGGCAGCATCTGTGGAGAACATGGATAGGTGACGTTTCACAGAGTGCTGGAGTAACTCAGCGGGTCAGGCAGCATCTGTGGAGAACATGGATAGGTGACGTTTCACAGAGTGCTGGAGTAACTCAGCGGGTCAGGCAGCATCTGTGGAGAACATGGATAGGTGACGTTTCACAGAGTGCTGGAGTAACTCAGCGGGTCAGGCAGCATCTGTGGAGAACATGGATAGGTGACGTTTCACAGAGTGCTGGAGTAACTCAGCGGGTCAGGCAGCATCTGTGGAGAACATGGATAGGTGACGTTTCACACAGTGCTGGAGTAACTCAGCGGGTCAGGCAGCATCTGTGGAGAACATGGATAGGTGACGTTTCAGGTCGGGACCCTTCACAGATTTCTATATGTTCTGTGCAATGTTACAGACACATGCTGAGGCCCCGATTTTGTTCCGATGTTTTCTACAATCATGAGCTATGTTGATTTTAAACCTTATAGTGCAATGTTTTTTATTTCAATGACATTACTGTGTATTCATATCACAAGTACATACGTAATAGGAGCAGAATTAGGCCATCCGGCCCATCAAGTCTACTACGCCATTCAATCATGGCTGATCTATCTCTCCCTCCTAACCCTAATCCCCTGCCTTCTCCCAATAACCCCTGGCACTCGTACTAATCAATAATTTATCTATCTCTGCCTTCGAAAATATCCATTGACTTGGCCTCCACAGTCTAAATGGATGTCCAAATGGCTGCTTACTGATGTTTCATGACCTTGCCTACTGGTATTTGTCTGCTTTAGATGTATTGTGCTTAAAGTCCCCCAGAGAAAGGGAGTTCACCTGGTTTAGCTCTATAATTGTCACGTGTATCAAGGTAGTGAAGATATGCCATGCACAGATACAATCAGCTCAAGCTCGGGTAAAATAGGCAGAGCAAAGGGGAAGATACAAAGTGCAGAATATAGTTCTCAGCATTGCAGCGCAACAGTTCCAGACCTAAAGTGTTCCTGGGGACCAATATGGACGGTTTGGTTGTACTAGAGCACACTCAAGAGACACATGCCAAGATACCCAGTGTCATCATGGAAAGGTTATGTTTCTCCCTCTTATTCAGGAGGATCACGGAGGGTGCGATGGTTTACCAGTAATGTAGAAATAAGGAACTGCAGACGCAGCTTTATACCAAAGATAGACACACGTCCGGAGTAACTCAGTGGGTCAGACTGCCTGTCATTTGATCAGGGACAAGTCTGAAGAGGGGTCTCGGCCCGCCTCCCATCCTTTTTCTCCGGAGATTCTGAAAAGCAGGACCTCCAGGGTGGTTATCTCCGGTTTGCTTCCAGTTCCTCGTGCTGGCGAGAGCAGGAACAGGGAGATACGGGACCTAAATGTGTGGCTGAGTAACTGGTGCAGGGGGCAGGGATTTCAATTCTTAGATCACTGGGATCTGTTTTGGAGTAAGGGGGAACTGTACAAAAGGGACGGATTGCACCTTAACTGGTGGGGGACCAGCATTCTGGCAGGCAGGTTTGCCACTGCTACACGGGTGGTTTAAAACTGAATAAGCGGGGGGGATGTCAAATGGGATAGTCGAGGATGGAGTTAAAGGGAAAGAGAGTAAAGGGATGGTTAATGACCCCAGAATTAACGGGAAAGTAAGCTCACAAAGGGATAGGAGTGTATGGCCAAGTGTAAAAGGGATCGATGTGAAAGGTGAGATGCGTAAGGAATTAAAAGTATTGTATATGAATGCGCAAAGTATAAGAAGTAAAGTAGATGAGCTTGAGGCTCAGGTTAGAGGTTGGTAAATATGACATTGTAGGGATTACTGAGACGTGGCTGCAGGAGGATTGGGCCTGGGAACTTAATATTCAGGGTTATACATCCTATAGAAAGGACAGGCAGGTGGGCAGAGGAGGAGGGGGGTAGCTCTGCTGGTGAGGGATGGAATTCAGTCCCTTGCGAGGGAAGACATAGGGACTGACGAGGTAGAGTCACTGTGGATTGAGTTGAGGAATTGTAAAGGCAAGAAGACACGAATTGGTGTTATCTACAGACCCCCAAATAGTAGCCCGGATGTAGGGTGTAAGTTGCAGCAGGAGTTAAAACTGGAATGTAACAAAGGTAATGCCACTGTGGTGATGGGGGATTTCAATATGCAGGTAGACTGGGAAAATCAGGTTGGTTCAGGACCCCAAGAAAGAGAGTTTGTAGAATGCCTCCGAGATGGATTCTTCGAGAAGCTTGTAATGGAGCTGACCAGAGAAAAGGCAATTCTGGATTTAGTGTTGTCCAATGGACCAGATTTGATAAAGAGAACTCGAGATAAAGTAACCGCTTGGAGGTAGTGATCATAATATGATTAGTTTTAATCTGCAATTTGAGAAGGAGAAGGTTAAATCGGAAGTGTCAGTGATGCAGTTGAACAAACCATATAACCATATAAACCATGTAACAATTACAGCATGGAAACAGGCCTTCTCGGCCCTTCAAGTCCGTGCCGAACATTTATTTTCCCCTAGTCCCATCTACCTGCACTCAAACCATACCCCTCCATTGCCTTCCCATCCAAAGGGGACTATGAAGGCATGAGAGGGGAGGTGGCCAAGGTAGACTGGAAAGGGATCCTAGCAGGAATGAAGGTGGAACAGCAATGGCAGGAATTTCTGGGCATAATCCGGAAGACGCAGGATCATTTCATTCCAAAAAGGAAGAAAGATTCTAAGGGAGTTGGAGGCAACCATGGCTGACAAGAGAAGTTAGGGATAGAATAAAACTGAAATAAAAGATGTATAACACAGCAAAGAGTAGCCGGAAGCCAGAGGATTGGGAAACTTTCATAGGACAACAGAAGGAAACAAAACGGGCAATACGGGCTGAAAAGATGAAGTACGAAGGGAAGCTGGCCAGGAATATAAAGAAGGACAGTAAAAGCTTCTTTAGATATGTTAAGGGAAAAAGAATAGCAAAGTCAAATGTGGGTCCCTTGAAGGCAGACACGGGTGAAATAATTATGGGCAACAAGGAAATGGCAGAAGAGTTGAATAGGTACTTCGGATCTGTCTTCACTAAGGAAGACACAAACCATCTCCCAGATGTACCGGAGGACAGAGGATCTAAGGGGGTAGAGGAACGGAAATAAATTTTCATTAGGCGAGAAATAGTATTGGGTAGGCTAATGGGACTGAAGGATGATAAATCCCCTGGGCCTGATGGTCTGCATCCCAGGGTCCTCAGGGAGGTGGCTCTAGAAATAGTGGATGCATTGGGATCATTTTCCAATGTTCAATAGATTCAGGATCAGTTCCTGTGGATTGGAGGATAGCTAATGTTATCCCACTTTTCAAGAAAGGAGCGAGAGAGAAAACGAGGAATTACAGACCAGTTAGCCTGACCGGTGATGGGAAAGATGCTGGAGTCAATTATTAAAGAGGTAATAATGGAGCATTTGGATAGCAGTAAAATGATTAGTCCACGTCAACATGGATTTATGAAAGGGAAATCATGCTTGACTAATCTTCTGGAATTTGGATGAAGGGGTGCCAGTGGATGTAGTGTATCTAGACTTTCAGAAAGCCTTTGATAAGGCCCCACACGGGAGACTGGTGACTAAAATCAAAGCACAGGGTATTGGGGGTAGGGTGTTGACATGGATAGAAAATTGGTTGGCAGACCGGAAGCAAAGAGTAGGAGTGAACGGGTCCTTTTCAGAATGGCAGGCAGTGGCGAGTGGAGTTCCGCAAGGCTCGGTGTTGGGGCCGCAACTGTTTACCATATATATTAATGATTTGGAAGAGGGAATTAGGAGCAACACTGGCAAGTTTATGGATGACACAAAGCTGGGTGGCAATGTGAACTGTGAAGAGGATGTTTGGAGGTTGCAGGGGGACCTGGACAGGTTGAGTGATTGGGCAGATGCGTGGCAGATGCAGTATAATATAGATAAATGTGGGGTTATCCACTTTGGCGGCAAAAACAAGGGGGCAGATTATTATCTCAATGGGGTTAGGCTCGGTAAGGGGGAGGTGCAGCGAGGCCTGGGTGTCCTTGTACACCAGTCACTGAAAGTTAGCGTGCAGGTACAGCAGGCAGTGAAGAAAGCTAATGGAATGTTGGCCTTCATAACAAGAGGATTTCAGTATAGGAGTAGAGAGGTTCTTCTGCAGTTGTATAGGGCTCTGGTGAGACCACATCTGGAGTATTGTGTACAGTTTTGGTCTCCTAATTTGAGGAAGGACATCCTTGTGATTGAGGCAGTGCAGCGCAGGTTCACGAGATTGATCCCTGGAATGGCGGGACTGTCATATGAGGAAAGATTGAAAAGACTCGGCTTGTATTCTCTGGAGTTAAGAAGGATGAGGGGGAAGGATTTTATAGAAACATATAAAATTATAAAAGGACTGGACAAGTTAGATGCAGGAAAAATGTTCCCAATATTGGGCGAATCCAGAACCAGGGGCCACAGTCTTAGAATAAAGGGGAGGTCATTTAAGACTGAGGTGAGAAAAAACATTTTCACCCAGAGAGTTGTGAATTTATGGAATTCCCTGCCACAGAGGGCAGTGGAGGCCAAGTCACTGGATGGATTTAAGAGAGAGTTAGATAGAGCCAAGGGAAATGGGGAGAAGGCAGGCACGGGTTATTGATTGTGGATGATCAGCATGATCACAATGAATGGCGGTGCTGACTCGAAGGGCTCCTCCTGCTGCACCTATTTTCTATGTTTCTATGCTGCCTAACCCGCTGAGTAACTCCAGCAGTTTGTGTCTATGGTTTAGCAGACAGGGTTGCATTCCCTCGCCACAGTGGCTCTCCATTATGCACACTAATGTATCCAAGAGGAGGCCTTAGGCAATAATTTGTTGAGCGAATGACAGAAAAATATTGTGCCCTAACATCACCCAACATTTGGCAAGTAAGAGTGGTCAATATTACTGAGCCTCTATCACCAGAGCAAAGGTAGCTGTGATCATATGCTCATTATCCGTTTGTAATGTTCCCATAAGTACGTTGAGCCGTGCTCCTCAAAAGAGGATGTGCCTCTTGTACAAGGAAGCAAATGTAACCGATGTGCATGGTGAATCTACACCGTATGTGGAGTTCTCCCTCTGATTGCGTGTGTTTACTCCGGGTCGGTTTCCTCCCACATCCCAAAGATGTGCCGGTTTGTAGGTTAATTGGCCTCTAAATTGCGTGTGTATGGTGGATGAGAAAATGGGATAAGATAGAACTAGAGAGAATGGGCCATTGTTGATCAGAACAGACTCACTGGGGTGGAAGACCTGTTTCCATGCCGTATCTCTAAACTACACTATGACAAAACAGAATGAAGGAGGGCACCAGTGGGCGTCAGGAATCATCCGTCTGACAAAGAGTTACTGATTGTCACTGGTGTGTGCCACAGCCCAAACTCTCCCACAGACATCTCCACAGAGAAACCTGAATCCATCATGATCAAGGCTGATTTCTGAAACTAAACTTGCAGCTGCATTCCACATGAATCTCAAAGCAACTTACAGCAAGATCTACATAATAGTTGGGCTTAAGGCAAATGTCTTTCATGCCTCATGAATGGCCAAAATACCCACTGACCGTTTCATTCCCCTTCTTTACAAATTCTCCCACTATCCACATGTTAAGACCATTGGCATCCAGAACCATGGCACATAGTATCCATAGTAACAGCAGAGTGGTTATTATACCTGCCTCAACTAGCTTATTATTGTCACATAAACTGAGCTACAGTGAAAAGCTTTTTGTTGCATGCTAAGAGGTCAGCAGAAAGACTATACGTGACAAGAATCGAGCTATGCACATCATATAGTTACAGGGTAAAGGGAATAACGTTCGTGCAAGATAAAGTCCAGTGACGTTCGGTTAAAGATAGTCCGAGGGTCTCCAATGTGGTAGATGGTAGTTCTTGACCACTCTCTAGCTGATGAGAGGACAGTTCAATCGACAGTTCTGTTAACAGCTGGGAGGAAACTGTTCTGAATCTGGAGGTGTGCATTTTCAAACATCTGTATCTCTTGCCTGATGGAGCTGGGAGAAGAGGGAGTGACCATGGTGAGACTTGTCCATGATTATGCTGGTGCCCATGCTGAGGCAGCGTGAGGTGAAGATTGAACTGTCTCCTCTGGCAGCACATTCCATGCACCCGCCACCCTCTGGGAGAGCATTTTGATCCTTGCATGAATCCTATCAGACCATAAAGAATGTACATTGTTACAGCGACAGAGAAAGTGCAAGGGAAAGAGAGTGCAACAGTTGCAATGAGGTAGGCTCGGGGATTGGGAATACCACAGAAATCATACATTTTGATGAGTGACTAATGTCCCAACCACCTGAGGCTTCTCTGCTGCAACTCTCTGGGTGGGTGGGGAAGGATGTGCTGGTGCTGGAGAGGGTCCAGACGAGGTTTACAAGAATGATCCCAGGAATGAGTGATTTGTTGAGCATTTGACGGCACTGGGTCTGTACTCGCTGGAGTTTAGGAGGATGAGGGGGGACAGGCCTGGATAGAGTGAACGTGGAGAGGATGTTTCCACCAGTGGGAAAGTCTACGACCAACCAGCATCGCCTCAAAATTAATCTACAAAATTAAATGACATGCCTTTCGGAAGGAGATGAGGTGGAATTATTTTGTCAAAGAGTGGTGAATCTGTGGAATTCTTTGCCACAGAAGGTCGTGGAGGCCGTATTCTTAAGGTAGGAATAGAGAGATTCTTGATTAGTAAGAGTGTCATGGATTATGGGGAGAAAGCAGGAGAATGGGGTTCAGAGGGAGAGATAGATAAGCCATGATTGAATGGCGGAGTAGACTTGATGTGTCAAATAGGCTGATTCAGCTCCTGTCACCTATGAACTTATGAAGATAGAATGAGTGGACTTGTTTGACCCTAGAATGACCCTAACACACAACGTATCTGAAGATGCTGAATGTCACCCAGAAGCTACAAGGCCAGTGTGGTTGCTCTACTAAGCTGCAGAACTCTGCACCCGCTCACTCCAGTTCCACAGAGGACTTGCTGCAGTTATAACAGAAAGTCAGCAAAGTTATCGTGAAAACGTCTCCCTCGGCTACGCCCTCTCCAACCACAGCGTACTGGATGCAGAAACAAGGAACTGCAGATGCTGATTTACCATGAAAAGACACAAAGTGCTGGAGTAACTCAGCGGGTCAGGCAGCATCTCCGGAGAATACGGATAGGTGGCGTTTTGGGTTGGATTACGAGTCTCAAGAACGGTCCAACCTGAAATGTCACCTATCATTTTCCTCAGACACTGCTGCCTGAACCATTGAGTTACTCCAGCACGTTGTATTTTCATGGTGTACTAGAGTAGCTTACATAAGATCATTGTCATCTCCAGCTCCCCTCCAAGGTATTACCATCCTAACTTTGATATAAACCTGTCCATTTAGCATTGCCGATCTAAACTGCTCTAGCCCACATCAACACTGCTGAGGTGGAGATGACTGAGAGTTTTATGTTCCCAGGAGTAAATATCAGCAACAGTCAGTAGGAAGGAACTGCAGATGCTGGTTTAAACTAAAGATAGATACAAAAAATGAGAGTGAAGAGGGATCTCGACCCGAAATTTCATCGATTCCTTTTCTGCAGAGATGATGTCTGACCCTCTGAGTTACTCCAGCTTTTTATGTCTATCTTCAGCAAAAATTAGTCCTGGTCCAACCACACTGACGTAACTGCCTCGAAAGCTCACCAATGCTTGGAATTACTCAGAAAACCAAGAAAACTCGGTATGTCTCCAATGACGTACTCATTTCTACAGGTGCAGCATGGACAGCTTCCTATCAGGATGCGTCACAGCTTGGTTTGACAACACCGCTGGCCAGGACCACACGAACCTGCAGAGTTCTGGATGTAGCCCAGTGCATCACACAGACCATTGACTCCATCTACACTTCACGCTGTCACAGGAAAGCAGCCAACACAATCAAGGTCCTGTCACACCCCAATCATTCCTTCTCTTGCCCCCTCCTGTCAGCTTGAATGCATGCCCCACCAAATTCAAGAACAGCTTCTTCCTTTCTATTATGAACACTTTCGAACAAAGTCACTATAAGCAGATTATGTATTTGCAATCCCCCAGCCTACCGCACTGCAGCCCATGCACTCTCGTTCACCTGCACTTTCTTCTTCTTCTTCTTGCGTGTGACGTGCACAGCCTAAAGTTGTAGGACAACTTGTTCTATTTGATCTTATTTGATTGTGCACGCCGGGTTGATTACATTCATCGAAACAGGGTGGACCACGTGAAGGTTGCAATCTCCCACCCAAACCTGCACTTTCTCTGTCTCTGTAACAATATGATAGGATTCTGTACCATATGATAGGATTTATGCAAGGATCAAGACATTCACACAGAGGGTGGTGGGGAATTGGAATTAACTGCCAAAGATGGTAGTAGAGACAGGTGCTAGAACACCATTTAAAAGTCATTTGTACATAGATTGGGAAGGTTTAGAGGGATACGGGCCAAACGCAGGCAAGTGGGACTAGTGTAGATGGGGCGGCTTGGTTGGTGTGGACAAGTTGAGCCGAAGGGCCTGCTTCCGTGCTGTACGATTCCTACTCACAGGCTTGTAATAGTGAAAAGAGGTGGTTCGGCTGGGAATAGACAATAAATGCAGTCTAGATGCGCCCATAAATGTGTCCAGGTGCAGCTCGTCAAGGACCGAGTTAGGGAACTGGAGCAGCAACTGGATGACCTGCGGTCCATCCGGGACGAAGAAAGCTTCCTGGACAGGACCCACAGCAGGTCATCACTCCAAGAGTGCAGGAGGTGACCGGTGGAGATGGAAAGAAAGGGGATGATGTGAGCGCAGGAGGCCTCGGTGGAAGTACCTCTTGCAAACAGGTTTGCCCTCTTGGGAGCTGTCGGGGCGGACAACGCTTGCAGTCCGAGCGGTGGACAGGTCGGAGGCTCCAATCCTAGCGATGAGACTCGACCAGCGAGACCCACGTCAGGCAGAGCCACAGTGGTGGGTGACTCCATTGTCCGAGGAGCAGACAGGAGATTCTGTGGCGACAGGTGAGGCTCGGGGATGGTGTATTGCCTCCCTGGTGCCAAGGTCCAATATGTCATGGACCGACTTCAGAACGTCCTCGAGAGAGAGAGAAGGTGAGCAGCCGGAAATAGTTGTGCACGTAGGCACAAATGACATGGGTAAGAAGAGGAAAGAGATTCTGCAAAGTGAGTATTGAGAACCAGGTAGGAGGCTGAAAAGCAGGACTTCCAGGGTGGTTATCTCTGGATAGCTTCCAGTACCTCGTGCTAGTGAAGGTAGGAACAGGGAGATAGGAGATCTGAATGTGTGGCTGAGAAGTTGGTGCATGGGATAGGGATTTAGATTTCTAGATCACTGGAATCGCTTCTGGGGGAGGGGTGACCTGTATAAGAGGGACAGCTTGCACCTTAATTGGAGGGGGGCTGACATTCTGGCAGGCAGGTTTGCTAGTGCTACACGGATGGGTTTAAATTAAACTGTGGGGGGGGGGGCAACAACATGGAAGCGTATGCGTGCAGTTAACACGAAAGAGAGTGTAGGAAAGGTCACGTTTAAACTAACAGGGCAGGGGGATGGGAACCAATGCAAGGATACAGAGCACCATAAAAGGAGGACCGAAGCAAAAGCTAGAAGGGAGAAAAGAGTAACAAACCTGAAAGCTTTGTGCCTTAATGTGAGGAGCATTCGTAATAAGGTGGATTAATTGAATGTGCAGTTAGTAGTTAAGGAATATGATATAGTTGGAATTACAGAGACATAACCCCAGGGTGACCAAGGCTGGGAGCTAAACATGCAGGGGTATTCGATATTCTGGAAGGATAGACAGAAAGGATGAGGAGGTGGGGTGCTATTGCTGGTTAAAGATAAGATTAATGCAATAACAAGGAGAGACATTAGCCTGGATGCTGTAGAATCTGTCTGGGTATAGCCAAATAACCAAGGGCAGAAAACACCTGCTAGAGTTGTATACAGACCACCAAGCAGCAGTAGGTAGATTGGGGATAGCATTAAGCAGGAAATTAGGGATGTGTGTAGCAAAGGTACAGCAGTTATCATGGGTGACGATAATCTACATATAGATTGGGCCAACCAAATTGGTAGCAGTGCTGAGGAGGAGGATTTCCTGGAATGTATAGGGGATGATTTTTTAAACCGATATGTAGAGAAACCGACTAGAGGACAAGCTGGTATTGTGTAATGAGGAAGGATTAGTTAGCGATCTTGTTGTGCAAGGCTCCTTGGGCAACAATGACTATAATATGTGTAAGGAGAACTCAGATGCTGGTTTAGATCAAAGGTAGACACAAAATGCCGGAGTAACTCAGCGGCAGGCATCATCGCTGGGGAGAAGGAAATGGTGATGTTTTGGGTCAGGACCCTTCTTTAGACCATAATATGGTGGAATTCTGCATTAAAATGGAGAGTGACACAGTTAATTTGGAGACTAGGGTCCTGAAATTGAATAAAGGATACTTTGAAGGTATGAGACTGGAATTGGCTAGGATAGACCGACAAATTATACTTAAAGGGTTGACAGTGGAGATGCAATGGCAAAGATTTAAAGGCCACATGGATGAACTCCAGAAATTGTTCATCCCTGTCTGGCAAAAATATAAAACTGGGAGGGTGCATAACCGTGGCTGACGAGGGAAGTCAAGGATAGTTTTAAATCCAAAGCATATAAATGGGCCAGAGGAAGCAGCACACCAGACTGGGAGAAATTTCGAACTCAATGGCGGAGGACAAAGGGGTGAATTAAAAGAGGGGAAAAGAGTATGAAAGGAAGCTTGTGGGGAATCTCAAAATTGACTGTAAAGGTTTCTTTAGGTAAGGAAAAGATTAGTGAAGACAGATGGAGGTCCTGTGCAGTCGGACACAGGTGAATTTATAATGGGAAACAAAGAAATGGCAGAACAGTTAAACAAGTACTTTGGTTCTGTCTCCTCTAAGGGACACAAACAATCTCCCAGAAATACTAGGGGACCGAGGATCTAGTGGGAGGGAGGAACTGAAGGGAATTCACATTAGTCAGGAAATGATGTTTGGTAAACTGATGGGATTGAAGGCAGATAAATACCCAGGGCCTGATGGTCTGCATCCCCGAACACTCCAGGAGGTGACCCTAGAAATCGTGGATGCATTGGTGATCATTTTCCAATGTTCTCTCGATTCTGGATCAGTTCCTGTGGACTGGAGGGTTGCCAATGTAACTCCGCTTTTTAAGAAAGGAGGGAGAGAGAAAATTGGGAAGACCAGTTTTCCTTACACTGCTCGTGGGGAAGGTGCTGGAGTCGATTATTAGAGATGTTATAGCAGCGCAATTGGAAAGTAGTGACAGGATCGGTCAAAGTCAGCATGGATTTATGAAGGGGAAATCATGCTTGACTAATCTTTTGGAATTCTTTGAGGATGTAACAAGTAGAATGGATAAGGAAGAGCTAGTGAGTGTGGTATATCTGGACTTTCAAAAAGCCTTTGACAAGGTCCCACACAAGAGATTAGTGTGTAAAATTAGAGCACATGGTATTGGGGGTGGGGTATTGACATGGATAGAAAACTGGATGTTTGCAGATGACACAAAGCTGGGTGGCAGCGTGAACTGCCAGAAGGATACTATGAGGCTGCAGGGTGACTTAGATAAGTTGGGTGATTGAGCAGAAGCATGGCAGATGCAGTATAACGTGGATACATGTGAGGTTATGTAAGGTGGCAAGACCAGGGAGGCAGATTATTATCTGAATGGTGTCAGATTAAGAGAAGAGGTGCAACAAAGCCTGGGTGCGCTTGTACCAGGTCAATGAAAGTAAGCATGCAGGTACAGAAGGCAGTGAAGAAAGCTAATGGCATGTTGGCCTTCATTGCGAGAAGATTTGAGTTTAGGAGCAAGGACATCCTCCTGCACCTGGAGTATTGTGTGCAATTTTGCTCGGCTAATTTGAGGAAGAACATTCTCGTTATTGTGGGAGTGCAGCGGTTATTCCCGCAATGGCAGAACTGACGTACAGGTATGATGAAAGATTGGGTCGCCTGGGCTTGTATTCGCTGGAATTTAGAAGGATGAGAGCGTATCTTATAGAAACGTATAAAATTCTCAGGGTAAATGCAGGAAAAATGTTCCCGATGTTGGGAGAGTTCAGAACAGTTTAAAAATAAGGGTAGGCCATTTAGGGCTGAGATGAGGAAAAACTTTTTCACCCAGAGATTTACAGTGCATTCAGAAAGTATTCAGACCCCTTCACTTTTTCTACACTTTGTTACGTTACAGCCTTTTTCCAAAATTGGGGATTAAATTTTTTTTTTTATCATCAATCTACACACAATACCCCATAATAAAACAGCAAAAACAGATGTTTAGAAATTTTTGCGAAATAATTAAAAATAAATAACTGAAATATCACATTTACATAAGCATTCGGACCCTTTACTCAGTGCTTTGTTGAGGCACCTTTGGCAGCGATTACAGCCTCAAATCTAAAAGAAGGAACTGAAGCCTGAAGAAGGGTCTCGACTCGAAACGTTGCCTATCTCCTTCGCTCCTTCGATGCTGCTGCACCCGCTGAGTTTCTCCAGCCTTTTGTGTACCCACAGCCTCAAGTCTTCTTGGGTATGATGCTACAAGCTTGGCACACCTGTATTTGGGTAATTTCTCCCATTCTTCTCTGCAGATCCTCTCAAGCTCTGTCAGGTTGGATGTGGAGCGTCGATGCACAGCTATTTTTAGGTCCCTTCAGAGATGTTCGATCGGGTTCAAGTCCGGGCTCTGGGCCACTCAAGGACATTCACAGACTTGTCACGAAGCCACTCCTGCATTGTCTTGGCTGTGTGCTTATGGTCGTTGTCCTGTTGGAAGGTGAACCTCCGCCCCAGTCTGAGGTCCTGAACGCTCTGGAGCAGGTTTTCATCAAGGATCTCTCTGAACTTTGTCCCGTTCATCTTTCCGTTGATCCTGACTAGTCTCCCAGTTCCTGCCGCTGAAAAACATCCCCACAGCATGATGCTGCCACCACCATGCTTCACCGTAGGTATGGTATTGGCCAGGTGATGAGCGGTGCCTGGTTTCCTTCAGATGTGCCTCTTGGCATTCAGGCCAAAGCGTGCAATCTTGGTTTCATCAGACCAGAGAATCTTGGTTAAGTGCCTTTTGGCAAACTCCAAGCGGGCTGTCTTGTGCCTTTTACTGAGGAGTGACATCCGTCTCACCACTCTACCCTGAAGGCCCGATTGGTGGAGCGCTGCAGGCATAGTTGTCCTCTGGAAGGTTCCCCCATCTCCACAGAGGAACTCTGGAGCTCTGTCAGAGTGACCATCGGGTTCTTGGTCACCTCCCTGACCAAAGCCCTTCTCCCCCGATTGCTCAGTTTGGTCGGGAGGCCAGCTCTATGAACAGTCCTGGCGGTTCCAAATTTGTTCCATTTTAGAATGACGGAGGCCACTGTGCTCTTCGGGACCTGCAATGCTGCAGAAATTGTTTTATACCCTTCCCCAGATCTGTGTCTCGACACAATCCTGTCTCGGAGGTCTATAGACAATTCCTTCATCATCATGGCTTGGTTTTTGCTCTGACATGCACTGTCAACTGTGGGATTTTATATAGACAGGTGTGTGCTTTCTAAATCATGTCCAATCAATTTAATTTACCACTGGTAGGCTCCAATCAAGTTGTAGAAACATCTCAAGGATAATCATTGGAAACAGGATGCATCTAGGCTCAATTTTGAGTGACATAGCAAAGGGTCTTAATACTTACGTAAATGTGATATTTCAATTATTTCTTTATCCATATAATTAAAAGTCTCATCTTGACCACTTTCAGTCTGCGCTGTATATTGATTTTAGAAAAAACGTTACCATTTATCGCTATGATTTTTGCCCATCTTACTCACAGTCCTCCTGAGGATTTTTCCCATCGATGAAAAAAAAAGTTATGAGTGTTTAAAAAAACTTGAGATCCTCTCGCCTGTGAATCACCGCGTTGAAGGTAACGCCTCTTCTGGGGTGGGTGGCAGGACTATAAAGCCCCGGATGCCTGGATGTGACTCATTCACTCTGCAATATCATGAGGGAGAGGCCATGACTCTCATTCTAAGCTGTGAATTAACCGAACTGTGAGTCTGCAATGTACTTGCAATAAATGATTTGTTAGCCCTTAATGACAATGCCATGAGTTGTTTGGCCTGCTGCCCTGCCTGTGCTTGAAACTGCAATGCTTTATTAGGTCCGACTGTGTTTGGAAGGTATAAATGTTTTATTAGGTCCGACTGCGTTTGGTTCAAAAGTCTTCAGCTTAGTCGGTAGGTCGCGCTGATTGCGTAATTTCCGGTGAGTGCAGAGGTCGCGCTGATTGCGTAATTTCTGGTAAGTGCAGAGGTCACGCTGATTGCACAAGTGCCGCTGACTGCGGAAGCCTCAAGGTGGAGGGGCCGCGCTCAGCTGTGTGAGTATTCAAGAAAGTTTACTGCCATATATATGGTGTGTTAGTCTGTGAGTATGTGTGTATGTGCTTGTGAGCGTCTGTGTGTGTGTGTATGAGTGTATGTGTGCAAGTGTCTGTGTGTGTGTGTATGTGTGTGTGTGTGTGTGAGTGTGAGTGTGTGTGTGTGTATGAGTGTATGTGTGCGAGTGTCTGTCTGTGTGTGTGTGTGTATGTGTGATTGTGTGTGTGTGTTTGTGAGTGTGTTTGTGTATGTGTTTGTGAGTGTTGAGTTTTGTGAGTGTGTGTTTGTGTGAGAGTGAGTGGAAGTGTATGGGTGGGAGTGTGTGTGTGTGAATGAGTGTGAGTGTGTGTGGTCTGCCAGCCCAATAATCCATTTGGCCCACAATGTCCATACTAGCCCTCTGGAAACCAGTCCCTTTGGTCCACAACACCATGCTGGTGCTCCAAAAAGTACCCCCTGCCCCCCACTGGCCAGCAATATTGGAATTGGTGGAGAGGTGGAATATTGTGTTGGGGGACCAGCCCTCCTGCGCGATTTTTTCAGCGACTTGATTTGAAACCTAGTTAAATTTTTCTTCCGCCTGTTCGGTCGTAATTGGTCGCCCAAAGAGTCGCACCTTTTTCTGGTCACTGCTGGATTTTCAACATTTTGAAATTTTTCGGCGACCTGCTGTGACTATGACAGGTGTCAGCAAGTCGCCGAAAAAATTACGTAAGTGGGACCATATAACAATTACAGCACGGAAACAGGCCCTCTCAGCCCTTCCAGTCCGTGCCGACCATTTATTTTCCCTTAGTCCCATCTACCTGCACTCAGACCATACCCCTCCATTCCCTTCCCGTCCATATACCTATCCACTTTACTTCTAAATGTTAAAATCGATCCTGCCTCCACCACTTCTGCTGGAAGATCATTCCACACAGCCACCACTCTCTGAGTAAAGAAGTTCCCCCTCATGTTACCCCTAAACTTCTGTCCCTTAATTCTCATGTCATGCCCTCTTGTTTGAGGACAGGCCCTTAAGGGAATCAAGGGATATGGGGAATGGCAGTGCTGGCTCGAAGGTCTGAATAACCTACTCCTGCACCTATTGTCTATGTTTCTTTATTTCTATGTTTCTATGCAACACGTACAGTAACCAAAATAGACCTGATCTCTGGTCCTGTGGGATCTTCAGGTCCATTTCACCCGGCACTCAGATTAAAGCCTCAATGGAATGGTGCAGCTTCTGGCAGCGGAGGGTTCCTGCAGGGCGGCACTGAGTGCCAACCTCTGAACATGCCCAGGTGTCAGGAGAAGCATGAGCCTGGAGATCTGCCATCCAGCCAACGCCAAACAGATGGCACTTTGGGAACAGTTCCAACGTAACAGAGAGGCATCGAAAGGTTAGGGAAGGGATCTGACTTTTAACCATTGATGAAGGGACAAAGAAGCCAGGGGGTAGATAGTCAGACAACGTGGAACAAGCTCTTCAGCCCAACTCACCCATGCTAACTAACATGACCCAACTACACGAGTCCCACCTGTCTGCTTTTGGCCCATATCCCTCTAAACCTGTCCTATTAACCATATAACCATATACCATATACCAATTACAGCACGGAAACAGGCCTTCTCAGCCGTTCCATTGCTGTAGAAAGGACCAGAGTGAGAGGTTTGAACATGATGAGGATGAAAGATGGGAGCAGGGCAAGGGGAAGAAGAGTAATGGCCTCCTTAACACAGCAACAAGGTACTTCCAGAGAGGGAGTATTATCAAGAAATAAAATGTATGCTCAGCAGTAAATGATCAAGACCAGTTCCATATTGCTCGTGTTATTCCCATTAGTGCTAGCACTCACCTTTTCCTTTACACACAGCACCCTTGCCACTTGTCTGAAGAAGGGTTTCGGCCCGAAACGTTGCCTATCTCCTTTGCTCCATAGATGCTGCTGCACCCGCTGAGCTTCTCCAGCATTTTGTGTACCCTTGTCACTCCTGTGATCTCCCTGCCCTTGTTTATGAGGTGTCTCAACTGGACTCTGCCCCTCAATGTCCAGCGACAGAATGTCTCTTGACCTAATTGGAGAATTCAGTGATCTACCACCAGAGGAGGGAGGTCTGAGCCAGACCTCACCAACATTTTGGTCACCCTGTTATAGGAAAGATGTAGTCAAGCTGGAACGGGTGTAGAGAAGATTTATGAGGGTGTTCACTAGAGGGTCAGAGTCATAGTCATAAGGTGATACAGCATGGAAACAGGCCTTTGGCCCAACTGCCCACACCAGCCAACAATGTCCCAGCTACACTAGTCCCACTTGCCTGCGCTTGGCCCATATCCCTCCAAACCTGTCCTATCCATCATGTACCTGTCTAACTGTTTTCATACATGATGGGATAATCCCAGCCTCAACTACCTCCTCTGGCAGCTTGTTCCATACACTCATCAACCTTTGTGCGAAAAGGTTACCCCTTGGATTCCTATTAAATCTTTTCCCCTTCAACTTGAACCTATGTCCTCTGGTCCTTGATTCCCCTACTCTGGGCAAGAAACTGTGCATCTACCCGGTCTATTCCTCTCATGATTTTGTATGACCTCTATAAGATCACCCCTCATCCTCCTACACTCCATGGAATTAAGTTCCAGCTTACTCAACCTCTGCCTATAGCTCACACCCTCTAGTCCTGGCAACATCCTCGTAAATCTTTTCTGAACCTTTTGAGCTATAGGGAAGTTGAGTATGTTGGGACTCTATTCCCTGGAGCGCAGGATGATGAGGGGTGATGTTATAGAGCTGTATAAAATCATGAGAGGAATCATGACAGGGTAAATGCACCTTTTTAGTTTAGAGATACAGTGCAGAAACAGGGCCTTTGGCGCACCGAGTCTGTGCCAATCAGCGACCACCCTGCACACTAACATCATCCAATACACACTAGAGCCATTTACAATTTTACTGAAGCCAATGAACCTATCAAACTGTGTGTAGGGGAATCAAGAAGCAGACAACATGGGTTTAAGGTGGGGGAGGGGGGGAGATTTAATAGGAACACAAGGGGTAACCCCACAAAGGGTTCTTAAAAACATTTGGACAGTTATATCAGCTTGAGGGATATGGTCAGCTTGAGGGATATGGTCAGCTTGAGGGATATGGTCAGCTTGAGGGATATGGGCAGCTTGAGGGATATGGTCAGCTTGAGGGATATGGTCAGCTTGAGGGATATGGTCAGCTTGAGGGATATGGTCAGCTTGAGGGATATGGTCAGCTTGAGGGATATGGTCAGCTTGAGGGATATGGTCAGCTTGAGGGATATGGTCAGCTTGAGGGATATGGTCAGCTTGAGGGATATGGTCAGCTTGAGGGATATGGTCAGCTTGAGGGATATGGTCAGCTTGAGGGATATGGTCAGCTTGAGGGATATGGTCAGCTTGAGGGATATGGGCAGCTTGAGGGATATGGTCAGCTTGAGGGATATGGTCAGCTTGAGGGATATGGTCAGCTTGAGGGATATGGTCAGCTTGAGGGATATGGGCAGCTTGAGGGATATGGTCAGCTTGAGGGATATGGTCAGCTTGAGGGATATGGTCAGCTTGAGGGATATGGTCAGCTTGAGGGATATGGTCAGCTTGAGGGATATGGTCAGCTTGAGGGATATGGGCCAAACGCAGGCAGATGGGACTAGTGTAGATGGGGCATGCTAGGTCAAAGGGCCTGTTTTCTGCTATATACTATAGACAGTTACTCTCTCGCCCACTGTCACACTCTCTCCCAAACGCAGTCACTCACACACACACTCTCTCTCTCCCACATAGTAATTCTCACACGCAGTCACTCACATACACACAGTCACTCTCTCTCACACACAGTCACTCACATACACACAGTCACTATCACTCTCTCTCACACACACACACTCTCTCACACACACACACTCTCACTCTCACACACACACATTCTCTCTCACACACACTCACTCTCTCTCACACACACACACACTCTCACTCTCTCCCACACACACTCTCTCTCACACACAGGCACTGTCTCTGACACCCACAGTCGAGTAGTGTGGATGGAAGATGTAGGTCGGCATGGGCAAGTTGGACTGAAGGGCCCGTTTCCACATTTTATGTGTCTATGACATTGCTCAGGCAAGACCCCTTCAAGTAAGACTGAAGCGTGAGGTGGCGGCCACTTTCTGCATGCCAGCCCCCCTGAGACCATGAGATACTCAGTCCTGGGTGCAATCACCAGAGCATCCAGGCCGGTGAGGAGCGCCATGTCGTGTTCCTGCCGTGCGGAGTGGCCAGGGAGAAGGAGTTCTTTATTGATTAGTGCGCCCATCAGGATGTTCCTTGCCTCGATTGTGATTCTTGCAGCACAAGCGATTAAACTGAAGTAGACCACATTATGAAAAGGTCACGAGAGGAAACGAGCACCTGTGGGTGTGCATATCTGTACCTACTTGCAGCACCAACCTCCCTCACAAAACTGAAAAACCCAGCACGAAACCACAAAATCAACACCGTTTTCAGCACAAGTATAGATCATGAAAGTGTGTGAGAGAGTGACTGATTGTGGGAGGGGGAAGAAAGTTAACTCACGAGCTAACCACCCCTCCCTCGCTCAAGAATCAACGGTAGCACCTCTTTGCCAGCTTTCTCCTCTCCTCTCCCACCAAAATCAGTCTGAAGAAGGGTCCTGAGCCGAAACGTTACCTTTCCATGTTCTCCACAGATGCTGCCTGACCCGCTGAGTTACTCCAGCACTCTGTGAAACGTCACCTATCCATGTTCTCCACCGATGCTGCCTTACCCACTGAGTTGCTCCAGCACTCTGTGAAACGTCACCTATCCATGTTCTCCACAGATGCTGCCTGACCCGCTGAGTTACTCCAGCACTCTGTGTAACGTCACCTATCCATGTTCTCCACAGATGCTGCCTGACCCGCTGAGTTACTCCAGCACTCTGTGTCTAATGTAGTGGATGCACTCATTTTCATCTTTCGGAACCCCCAAGATTGTAGAATGGTTTCACAGATGAGACAGAACAAACATATCTGCGGTAATCTGTGACGATCTCAAAGGGGGGAGAGAGCAAACTGACTGACATCAGCACAAGATGATCTGCTGGAATCTAATATTAGGGACATAGCAAGAGTTGGTTTTCCCACAGTTATTCTCACCCAGCAAGGTCACAGGCCCTACAACCCATTGAGCCCACACTGATCACCAAGCAACCATTTACACCAATCACATTGTTTATCCTCATATTTTCATCAATTTAATCCAGTTCATCAGTTACTTCCACACTGCAGCCCAGTCTGGCCCAGGTATCTACCAACTCACACGTTTTTAAGAAAGTGGGAGCAAATCGGAGCACCAACAGGAGTGATGGAAACATTCAACACCAACCCGCTGAGTTACTCCACCATTTTGTGTCTATCTTTGGTATAAACCAGCATCTGCGGTTCCTTTCTTTTGCATTCACTACTTTTACAGCCACCCGTTAAGAAACACTAGATGCACACAATCGGGACCACTGTCTTTATTGTTTATTGGTCTTTTCTCACAGCCACGTATGGCATGGAAACAGGTCCTTCAGCCCAACTCATCCATGCTGTCCCATTTGCCTGCATTAGGTCCATATCCCACTAAACCTTTCCTATCCATGTATCTATCCAAGTGTCTTTCCATTGGTGTTGTAGTATCTGCCTCAATTAGCTATCCTAAAGGATATCTAGCTGCCACCGGAGGAACATGCCAAATTCCCATGGATAGCAAGGATGGGAAGGCTGAGACTCAGGCTGTGAGGGCAGCAACACAACTCGATGTACCGCTGTGCTGCCCCCACATGGAAAACCGTGGACTTGCAGGTCAGCTTCAACACATGGCTTTTGAACAATTTTCATGCAGAGATTTCTAGCATTGTAAAAGTGAGCGAATGATGCAGAACAAGTGTATTTAGTATTTGATAGACACTTGCAATGAGCTGTCAGAGGAAAGGTGAAGAGAGCTCAAATAGTTCTTAGTCCTAGGCCTAGGCACTTTGGGCCGAAGGGCCTGTTTCCATGTTCTATGAAACCATGTCTCAATAATGACCTTTAAAAATACATTTGGACAGGTACATGGATAGGAAAGATTTAGAGGGATAAGGACCAAACACAGGCCGGTGGAACCAATGTAGATGGAACATTTTAGTGGGCATGGGCAAGTTGGGCCGAAGGGCATTTCCGTGCTGTATGACTGACTCTAATCTACATCCTAGATTCATAGAAACAGGCCCTTCAGCCCAACTTGCCCATAGAGCCCAATGTGCCCCATCTACACTAGTCTACATTTGGCCTATATCCCTCCACACTTATCCTGTCCATGAACCTGTCTAAATATTTCCTGTAAGTTGTTATAGTATTTGCCTCACTACATCCTCATGCAGCCTGTTCCCATCACCTACCACCCCCTGTGTGAAATAGTTGGATCTCTGGTTCTTCATTCCCCTACTCTGGGTAAAAGACTCCTTTACGCACTATTCCTTTATGTACGAATAAAACAAGAGATCAATTGGAAAGGGCACAGAGAAGTTTTACGAGGATGTTGCCAGGACTAGTGGGTCTGAGCTATAGGGAGAGGCTGAGTAGACTGGGAGCGCAGGAAGATGAGGGGTGATCTTTTCGAGGTGTATCAAATCATGAAAGGAATAGATCGGGTAGATGCACAGAGTCTCTTGCCCAGAGGAGGTGAATCGGGGACCAGAGGACATAGGTTCAAGGTGAAGGGGCAAAGATTTAATAGGAATCTAAGGGGTAACTTTTTCCACACATAGGGTGGTGGGTGTATGGAATGAGCTGCCAGAGGAGGTAGTTGAGGCTGGGACAAATGTAAGATTTAAGAAACAGTTAGACAGGTACAAGGGTAGGTCAGATTTGGAGGGATATGGGCCAAACTCTGGGACTGGTGCAGCTGGGACATGTTGACCAGTGTGGGCAAGTTGGGCCGAAGAGCTTGTTTCCACGCTGTATCACTCTGTGTCTATAAATGCCAACAGCAACCTGTCTTTATTCATTACACTTGTTTACATACAGCACCTTCAGTAACTGAAGTATATTCACAGTGAAATCCTCTTCAAAGCACACTGCCTGCTGTTCTGGTTGAACTGCACTGGAACTGGTTACGCAGCCCGGAGTCTGGCATTGCTGTGAACTGCTCATTCATTCCTCCTGGGAATATGCAGCTTTCAGAAACATCTTGTAGAGGTGTCTAAAATCATGGCAGGAATAGATCGCGTAGATGCACAGAATTTCTTGCCCAGAGAAGGTGAATTGCGGACCAGAGAACATAGGATGAAATAGATTTATTAGGAATTTGAGGGGTAACTTTTTCACACAGAAGGTGGTGGATGTATGGAACAAGGTGCCAGAGGAGGTCGTTGAGGCAGGGACTATCCCAACATTTAAGAAACAGTTAGACAGGTACTTGGATAGAACAGGTTTGGAGGGAGATGGACCAAACGCAGGCAGGTGGGACTAGTGTAGCAGGCACATGTTGGCCAGTGTGGGCAAGTTGGGCCAAAGGGCCTGTTTCCACACTGTATCACTCTATAAAAAGTGCCCGAAATTTTGTCAGAGGCTGTGGGAAATACCGCATATTTGTCAAAGATTGTTTTTGGATCTGAACGGGTTTTGATGCATTTATTCTTGTGCTGGCATACATTGCTGCATCAAATGCTAGACCTTGTTGCTGCATCAAATTCATGTAGTATATACCACACCAGAAAGGCCCAGCAATAGATCATGTAGGAAGGAATTGCTGATGCTGGTTTACACCGAAGATATGCACAAAAGGCTGGAGTAACTCAGCGGGACAGGTAGCATCTCCGGAGAAAAGGAATGGGTGACGTTCCAGGTTGAGACCCTTCTTCTATTGCTTGTCGTGAGTCTGTTCTCTTTTCTCAGTCTGACTCAAAACTTCACCTGTCCATTCCCTCCACAGATGCTGCCCAACCCGCTAAGTTCCTCCACGACTTTGTGTTTTGCTTATGAATATAATGCGGTTTAAGTATGTAACTATTTGTTGTCTGCCTGCCCCATAAACCATCTGTGCTGTAAAGCAGACAAAATGAGGTTTAGGTCAATGAAAAGATGGCAAGCTTTTAGAAACTGAAAACAAAGTTTGCAATGGTGGTTTAACACTGCTTCCTGTAATACTGCAGCTAAGTGTGATGCGCGTTTATTGCACTTATATATAATCCTTCAAAGTAACCCACATTGTCTGCATTGTAAACCTGCCTCGTGCCAATGAAGCAATGTCGGTAAAACTGGCCCAGAGCTCCTTTTTGTCCCTGCTCAAAGGATGCAGAGAAGATTTATGAGGATGATGCCAGGACTTGAGGGTCTGAGCTATAAGGAGAGGTTGGACAGGAAAGACTTTATACCTTGAAGCGCAGGAGGATGAGGGGTGATCGTAGAGAGGTGTATAAAATCATGTGGGGAATAGATGCACAGAGCCTTTTACCCGGGGTAGGGAAATCAAGAACTAGAGGACGCAGGTGGTCGCGGTGGCGCAGCGGTAGAGTTGCTGCCTCACAGAGAATGCAACGCCAGGGACCCCGGTTCCATCCCAACTACCGGTGCTGTCTGTACAGAGTTTGTACGTTCTCCCCGCGACCTACGTGGTTTTTCGCCGAGATCTTCGGTTTCCTCCCACACTCCAAAGACGTGCTGGTTTGTAGGTGAATTGGCTTGGTAAATGTAAAAATTGTCCCGAGTGGGTGATGGATAGTGTTAATGTGCAGGGATCGCTGGTTGCCATTGACTCGGTGGGCCGAAGGGCCTGTTGCCACGCTGTATCTCCAAACTAAACTAAACTAAGGTTTAAGTTACCCAGAGGAGGAACTTTCTCACACAGAGGGTAGTGGGAATGTGGAACGAGCTGCCCAGGAGATAGTTCGGTACAATAACAACATTTAAATTGTAAAAGTACACAAAGTGCTGGGGTAACTCAATGAGTCAGGCAGCATCTCTGGGGAACATGGCAAGCTGATGTTTGAGGTTGAGACTCTTCTTCAAACCGGAAACTTCACCTATCCACGTTCTGCCCGCATGACCCACTGAGTTACTCCAGCACTTGTGCCCTTTTTTGTATAAACCTGCATCTGCAGCTCTTGGTTTCAACATTTAAATGATAGAGGTACATGGATATGAAAGGTTTATAGGGAAGTGGGCCAAAAGGGACTAGCTTGGATGAGGCATCTTGTTCAGCATCGATGAGTTGGGCCCAAGGGCCTGTTTCTGTGCTGTATGACTCAATAACTGGGGTTTCATGAACATTGGTTGATGATATGAAACAATTGCCTTTCGCTCTACCTCAGTCTACAACTAGTTTAGTTTAAAAACCTTACTTCCTTCACCACTGCTTCCTTCCGTTGCATTACTCCAGAAAAGGGACCTTGCAACATCTCAGAGAATTACCACAAGCAAACACCGAACAACAAGGAGAAATATGTTTCACAATTACTAAAAAGCCAGAACTTCAAGTAACAAGTCCAAAAAGAAAAAACCCAGGCATTTATTGTTTCAGTTTGATTCTAATCTTCCTCTTTTCGTGTCCATCTTGTTACAAATGTTGACCTCACTGTCATCGTCCGAAAAGGACGCAAGCTTCCGGCGACAATCAGTGGAAGCCATCGCTTGTTGCAATAGATGATGGTGGTAGCAGAATTAGCTCAGGATACTTCCAGTTTCCAGCCCCGTGATGTGGACGCTTCTGCTATGGGGCCATTTTGATTCTAATAGAAGTGAAAGATTGCAAAGAATGTTTTTCTCCAGTAACAAAGTGCAATGGGGACAGTCACACCCACAGCAATCTCATTATCTCCCACCAACTTCTTAATTTGGACTTTATATTTTGGGGCTGTTATAACAATTAATTTTGTCAGTCACACAGCCAGATCCCTCCAGATTCAGGGACAGTTTCTTCCTAGCTGTTATCAGGCAACTGTACCATCCTCTAACCAACCAGAGAGCGGGCCTGACCTCCTATCCACCTTGTTGGAGACCATTGGACTATCTTTAATCGAACTTTACCTTGGACTAACCGCTATATCCTTTATCTTGTGCATGTAGACTGTGGGTGGCTTCATTATAATCATGTATAGTACCTGTCTCAACTGGGTACGTTTCAATAGGTACATGGATAGGAAAGGTTTAGAGGGATAAGTCAAGTCAAGTCAAGAGAGTTTATTGTCATGTGTCCCAGGTAGGACAATGAAATTCTTGCTTGCTGATATGAATGTAGATGGGGCATCTTGGTTGAGAAGGGCCGAAGGGCCTGTTTCTGTGCTGTTTAGTTTATTATTGTCACTTGTACCAAAGTACAGTGATAAGCTTTGTGTGCTCTATGCAGTCAGCGGAAAGACTACACATGATTACAATCAAGTCGGCCAAAGTCTACATGTACGATAAAGAATATAATGTTTAATCTGAGAAAATGTCAAGTAAATGTCAAGTCTGATTAACTCAGCGGGACAGGACCACTCTCTAGTTCCTCTGCTTCCTCTAACAGCTCATTCCTTATATGCACCACCCTCAGGTTCCTATTATACCTTTCTGCCTCACCATAAACCTATGTCCACTGGTTCTTGATTCCCCTACTCTGGGGAAAAACTCTCTTGGCATTCAGTCAATCTATCCCCATCATGGTTTTATACACCTCCACCCCATCAACAACTAACAAGCCGACATCTTTGGAAGAAAGACAGCAGCCAAGGAGAACACACAGTCACAGGGAGAACATGCAAACTCCACACATTTAGCAACCACGGTCAGGATTAAAACCTTGTCTCTGGAGCTGTGAGGCAGAGCACCATTGTTAGAGGTCTAGGCCTTCTTAAGATAAAGTGTTGCAGTGATTCAGCGGGACAGGCAGCATCTCTGGAGAACATGGATAGGTGACGTTTCACAGAGTGCTGGAGTAACTCAGCGGGTCAGGCAGCATCTGTGGAGAACATGGATAGGTGACGTTTCACAAAGTGCTGGAGTAACTCAGCGGGTCAGGCAGCATCTGTGGAGAACATGGATAGGTGACGTTTCACAGAGTGCTGGAGTAACTCAGCGGGTCAGGCAGCATCTGTGGAGAACATGGATAGGTGACATTTCACAGAGTGCTGGAGTAACTCAGCGGGTCAGGCAGCATCTGTGGAGAACATGGATAGGTGACGTTTCACAGAGTGCTGGAGTAACTCAGCGGGTCAGGCAGCATCTGTGGAGAACATGGATAGGTGACGTTTCACAAAGTGCTGGAGTAACTCACCGGGTCAGGCAGCATCTGTGGAGAACATGGATAGGTGACATTTCACAGAGTGCTGGAGTAACTCAGCGGGTCAGGCAACATCTGTGGAGAACATGGATAGGTGACATTTCACAGAGCGCTGGAGTAACTCAGCGGGTCAGGCAACATCTGTGGAGAACATGGATAGGTGACATTTCACAGAGTGCTGGAGTAACTCAGCGGGTCAGGCAACATCTGTGGAGAACATGGATAGGTGACATTTCACAGAGTGCTGGAGTAACTCAGCGGGTCAGGCAACATCTCTGGAGATAAAACCCATCAGGTCTGAAGAGGGGTTTTGACTCGAAACATCAACCATCCTTTTTCTCCAGAGCTGCTGCATGGCCTGCTGAGTTACTCCAACACTTTGTGTCTATCTTTGGTATAAATCAGCATCTCCAGTTCCTTTCAGCGTATAGTTGGTAGAATGATATACAAGTTTCAACACAGTGGGAGGCCTATTGACTCACACCAGTTCTCAGCCGATGCAACTCACCAGTTCCATTTACTAGTGCAGCTTTTGCAACTTGGCAGGATTTTATACTCTATATGTTTATCCCTCTGGAAGGCCACGGTGGAACCTGCTTTCACCACATCTGCACAAACTCCAACCCAGATTCCAATCACACGTTGCATAAAAACAGTTTGTTTCTCTTGTCTCTCCTCATTCTCTCCCCCTTTGCATTGCAGTCTCTGATACTCAAACCATCCATCAACAGTAACAGCCTCACAATATCCACACCATCCATGCCTCATCATTTTAGAAACTTCCATCAAATATCTTGGGTGGTCTTTTCTCCAAAGAAAACTACCCCAGCCTCTCCAATCTATCCTCCTGTCAGTAGACCCTCACCACAGGACCAATTCCCGATCAGTGAGGGTGTCAAAGGTTATGGGGAGAAAGCAGGAGATTGGGTTGGAGTGGGAAAAATAGATCAGCCATGAATGAACAGCAGAGAAGGTGATGGGCTGAATGGGTTAATTCTGCTCCTATGACTTATTCCTCTAGTACCTTATGTCTTGTGCAATGGTACTAAGAATTTTGCCAATTCCTATGTTACATTTTCTGGTCTTTAGTTACTAATCGTTTTTTTGAAGAAGTAAGTAACATTCTCAAGTATTTGGCCCTTTGGCACCACCCGTGTAGTCAAAGAATACTCCCATCTCCACTTCTCAACATACAAATGTAATTTTATTGTTTGTAGATATAACTGGATACATAACCATCTGAAAAGCACATAGCTTGGACCACTATTGTCCACCAGACATGCTTGTCTTGCCAGAAAGGATTCTAACTGCCCTTTAAGCACAATTTAGTCTGAAAGCAGAGGCGACAGGAAATCATTCAGAAAGTGGACGGAAAATGCTGGAGTAACTCAGCGGGTCAGGCAGCATCTGTGGAGAACATGGATAGGTGACGTTTCACAGAGTGCTGGAGTAACTCAGCGGGTCAGGCAGCATCTGTGGAGAACATGGATAGGTGACGTTTCACAGAGTGCTGGAGTAACTCAGCGGGTCAGGCAGCATCTCTGGAGAACATGGATAGGTGACGTTTCACAGAGTGCTGGAGTAACTCAGCGGGTCAGGCAGCATCTCTGGAGAACATGGATAGGTGACGTTTCACAGAATGCTGGAGTAACTCAGCGGGTCAGGCAGCATCTGTGGAGAACATGGATAGGTGACGTTTCACAGAGTGCTGGAGTAACTCAGCGGGTCAGGCAGCATCTGTGGAGAACATGGATAGGTGACGTTTCACAGAGTGCTGGAGTAACTCAGCGGGTCAGGCAGCATCTGTGGAGAACATGGATAGGTGACGTTTCACAGAGTGCTGGAGTAACTCAGCGGGTCAGGCAGCATCTGTGGAGAACATGGATAGGTGACGTTTCACAGAGTGCTGGAGTAACTCAGCGGGTCAGGCAGCATCTGTGGAGAACATGGATAGGTGACGTTTCACAGAGTGCTGGAGTAACTCAGCGGGTCAGGCAGCATCTCTGGAGAACATGGATAGGTGACTTTCCAGGTTGGAACTCTTCTTCAGACTGGCAAATATACAGGTAGGCGAGGAACTGCTTATTGATTATGTGGATCTGCTGTAGATTGACGGCAGTCTGAAGAAGGGCTCCAACCGGAAACATCCATGTTCTCCAGAGATGCTGCCTGACCCGCTGGGTTACTCCAGCACTCTGTGTCTACCTTTAGTGTGAACCAGCACCTGCAGTTCCTTCCTACCCATTCAGATAGTTTAGTTCAGTCCAGTTTAGAGACACTGTGCAGAAACAGGCCCTTTGGCTCACCGTGTCCCGAACGACCAGCGATCCCCGCACACTAACACTATCCTTCACACACTAGGGACAATTTCACATTCATACCAAGCCAATGAACCTACAAACCTGCACATCTGTGGAGTGCGGGAGGAAACTGAATATCTTGGAGAAAATCCATGCAGTTCACGGGGAGAACGTACAAACTGCGTGCAGACAGCACCAGTAGTCAGGATCGAACACAGGCCTCTGGCACTGTAAGGCAGCGACTCTATCGCTGCACCATTGTGCCACCTGAAACTGCCTAGTCAGTGTATATGGGTTCCACCATCACTGCTAGTGACATGACTGCTACTGGGGTTTTAGTATTTCCCAATCTTGCCTGTCAGTGAATGAACAAAAGCAAACCGCACCAGAACAAAACATCTCCCACTGTAGATAAGTGGTGCAACAGCAGGGCTGCAAACTCTCATGCTTTGAGCATGAGAATAACGCATTTCAACAACTTCTCACGCTTTGTCGTGAGAAATTCTGTGATCAATGAAAATTTCAAAACTCATAAACTGCATGGGCCGCGGGTGTTAGAGAGCCGGGGCTGAGGGAGGGATGAAAGCACAAGCAGCAGCAGGAACAGATGCGGGTTGCCGGTGCTGGCGAGTGTTTGCTGGGCTGGCGAGTGTTTGCCGGGTTGGCGAGTGTTTGCCGGGGCTGGCGAGTGTTTGCCGGGGTTGGCGAGTGTTTGCCGGTGCTGGCGAGTGTTTGCCGGGCTGGCGAGTGTTTGCAGGGCTGGCCAGTGTTTGCCAGGCTGGCGAGTGTTTGCCGGTGCTGGCGAGTGTTTGCCGGGCTGGCGAGTGTTTGCCGGGGCTGGCGAGTCGCTCGCTGCAGCTCCGGCTATGGAGCAGCCTCGGTGCAAGAGTCTGGAGACGTCGGAGGCGTCGGAGGTGTCGGAGGCGTCGGAAGCGTTGCGCCGCTGACGTGAGAACCTCTGTTCCGAAGGGATAGAGACTCTCAAAGAGAGGGGGAGAGAGAGAGAGAGGGGAAGGAGACAGAGAGACAGTGGGGAGAGATAGGGGAGTGAGGAGGGAGAGGGGAGGGAGAGGGGGAAGAGTGAGGTGGGAGAGAGGGGGAAGAGAAAGAGGGGGTGAGAGGGAGGGGGAGGGAGAGAGGGAGGGTCCATGCAGTTTATGAGTTTTGAAATTTTCGTTGATCACAGAATTTCTCACGACAGAACGTGAGAATTTGTGATCAGCGTGAGGGCGTGAGAAGTTGTCGAAATGCGTTATTGGCAGCCCCGGGGTAGGCCAGTTAGGACTGAGATGAGGACAAACTTTCTTCACGCAGAGAGTTGTGAATCTGTGGAATTCTCTGCCACAGAAGGCAGTGGAGGCCAATTCACTGAATGTTTTTAAGAGAGAGTTACATTTAGTTCTTGGGGCTAATGAAATCAAGGGATATGGGGAAAAAACCCAGAGAGATGTACTGATTTTAGATGAATAGCCATGATCATATTGAATGGCAGTACTGGCTCGAAGGGCCGAATGGCCTATTCCTGCACCTATTTTCTATGTTTCACCGCTTGAGGATATGGCAATAAAACTCAATCACGATTTTGAAGCATTCATGCATGGTGGAGGTATAATGTAGTCATAGAGTGATACAGTGTGAAAACAGGCCCTTCAGCGTAACTTGCCCACACCCGCCAACATGTCCCAGCTACACTACCTGCTTTTGGTCCATACCTCCAAAGCTGCCCTATCCATGTATCAGTCTAACTGTTTCTTAAATGTTGAGATGGTCCCTGCCTCAACTACCTCCTCTGGCAGCTTGTTCCATACACCCACCACCCTTTATGTTACCCCTTCAAAAGTTACCTCTTAAAAATAATTCATACAAAAAACATTGAAATCATACTTCTACAATGCACATGATTTTAATACATCAAATTTCAAAAAGTCCCTACCCTGGGAGGGGGGACACCCCACTTCCACACCCTCTCCCCACTCGGTTGCTCCACTCCCTCACCGGGTAACCCAAAGCCAGCGATCAGTGATGGCTCAGCCTCCCCACTTTCAAAAATGCTCCCTGCCCCTGGTTCCGACGGAGAACACTGCCAGATGTGAGCGGGGAACTGAGGCCAGTTGTCCATGATGTCAGGATCCCAATGCTCAGCGCTTCATGTTTCAGAGTTGGCTAATGTTATTGATTTGTAATTAGCCTGATTTGTAATGAGTTGACAAAACCTTAATTTATTAATCTGGAATATCCAGGGGGATGGGATAAGTGTAATATTAAAATGACATGCAAGGTGTCAGGCTGTCTGTCACAACATACAGCCCCGATAACCCATTATTTCCTTCAGTTAAATATTGGGAAGGTAGCACTATTGTCATTTGCCACTCAACTATTATGTTTGTTTACCTCACTGACTATTTCCAAACTCCCCCCCACCCCCCCAATTCCTTTGACAGGTTGTATGGAAATGTCCCCAACCTCGTTGTTTTATTAATTGAACACGTAGATGAACATCCTCAAGGAGTGTAATCAGATGGAAACTGATTCAGATGCGATATTTAAGAGTTGTTCAAAGAATGGGAATATTTTAAAGGAGTGACAGACATACTTGCAGGGGAATGTGTGAGGAGATTATTATTTGTCTTTAGTTTTAGCTTGAACCAGGACATCTGAAGTTTCAAAGTTTAATATAGTAATTGTACTGACACTGACCCCAACCAACCACGTGATAAATATCATCCATTCCGGAGGTTTGACTTTTATGATGCCATTTAAACTTCACTTGGATTTCAATCACTTCAATGTAAAAATAATTTGGAATGGGGAGCATTGGAATAAAAATTTGCCCTCGGTACATATTTACTGTAATGTAATAATGTATGCATGTTGGTAAGTGCAATCAAAACAAAGATCTTTTTATCATTGTTGTGTTATGAATACCACAGAAAATATTGTGTACTCTCAAGATAACATTTAATAGAATAATATTGCTTAAATATATAGTTATTGGACTTTGCATTTCGGAAAAGTCCCAGCTGAGAAGAAGACAGCAAAATACTACAAATATTGGAGGTGAAAATGACTTCAGGACAGTTTGTTAGGAAAATTAAAGAAATGGTAACAGAATACTTATACAGCTGAGTGAGTATAATTTTATGGATGATAAATTGTGTTCCACCAATTGATGACTTCTTTGACAAAGTATCTAGCAAGTTAGATAATAAGAAAGCCAATGGATGTGGCAAATTTTGTGATAGATAATAGTAAGATTAAAGGAGAACTTACCAGTATGAAGTTTGATCTTTATTTTATGAGGAGTTACGATGAGGGATTACGTGAAGAAGCCCGCCAGCCCGCATGCGCGTCAACCTTCAAAGTAGTGGTGTGAAATCATGGAATAACAGTTGTTGAACTGAATATAGTAAGATTCGAGAAACTAGAACTACCAGCTGACCTTTAAGAGGGTTGGGAGCGGAGGGCACGTAATCCTTCATCGTAACTCCTCATAAAATAAAGATCAAACTTCAAACTGGTAAATTCTCGTTTAATCTTACTATTTTACTTCGGAATCACGTTAGTAACTTCGTGAAGATTTTAAAGCTCTGTGATTTCATGCCATGGACACAAGTCCATGCCACACACTGCATTGGTTGACCAAGGATGAGAGAATAATGCATTCAAACATGACACATTTTTAAAACATGCTGATGCTTTAATGGACAAATTATAACAATAATGAACCCTCTCATCCAAGGGAAATATAAAACGGAACTTAAAATGGAGTCGGCAAATCCCCGGTCTGGTGATAGGTTTATTATAGAATGTCTGACAAGTGCTCTCCATGGAACATCCTGCAGTCGCTGGGATATGGTCCAGCGGGACATCCATAGCCCTTGCTGCTGACGTAGATGCAGCCCTGGTGGAGTGAGATTTTAATATGTCAGTATCTACTCCTGCGTAAACCAGAACCCATTTTAACCATCTGGAGCTGGTCTGTACTGAAACCTTTCTTGAAACTAACAAATAGTGCCGGTTCTGAGCCCCTGAGGCTCTTAGTGACCTTAATATATTGTTGGAGGTGTGTAACCACACATAACCGAAGGTCTAAGGGGTATGCCACAAAATGTAGTTTACATAGAAACATAGAAAAATAGGTGTAGGAGTAGGCCATTCGGCCCTTCGAGCCTGCACCGCCATTCAATGTGATCATGGCTGATCATCCAACTCAGTATCCCGTACCTGCCTTCTCTCCATACCCCCTGATCCCTTTAGCCACAAGTGCCACATCTAACGCCCTCTTAAATATAACCAATGAACTGGCCTCAACTACCTTCTGTGGTAGAGAATTCCAGAGACTCACCACTCTCTGTGTAAAGAATGTTTTCCTCATCTCGGTCCTAAAGAAATTCCCCCTTATGCAGAAAAGATGCAGGAAAAATGTTCCCGATGTTGGGGGAGTCCAGAACCAGGGGTCGCAGTTTAAGAATAAGGGGTAGGCCATTTTGGACTGAGATGAGGAACAACTTTTTCACCCAGAGAATTGTGAATGTGTGGAATTCTCTTCAGCAGTATGTAGGGGCCTCCACATACTGTTTAACAAAACTCTCCTGAACACTTTTGAGGAATTGCACCCAATCTAATCCTTTCATACTATGATTTTCCCAGTCTATAGAAAATAGAAAATAGAAAATAGGTGCAGGAGTAGGCCATTCGGCCCTTCGAGCCTGCACCGCCATTCAATGTGATCATGGCTGATCATCCAACTCAGTATCCCGTACCTGCCTTCTCTCCATACCCCCTGATCCCTTTAGCCACAAGTGCCACATCTAACGCCCTCTTAAATATAGCCAATGAACTGGCCTCAACTACCTTCTGTGGCAGAGAATTCCAGAGACTCACCACTCTCTGTGTAAAGAATGTTTTCCTCATTTCGGTCCTAAAGGAATTCCCCCTTATCCTTAGACTGTGACCCCTTGTTCTGGACTCCCCCAACATCGGGAACAATCTTCCAGCATCTAGCTTGTCCAACCCCTTAAGAATTTTGTAGGTTTCTATAAGATCCCCCCTCAATCTTCTAAATTCCATCGAGTACAAACCGAGTCTATCCAATCTTTCCTCATATGAAAGTCCTGACATCCCAGGAATCAGTCTGGTGAATCTTCTCTGTACCCCCTCTATGGCAAGGATGTCTTTCCTTTGGGGCCAGAAGTACCTGATCTACTCTGCGTGACTAGATCATGCACATAACATGTGATACTATTAGTAGACATAATCATCTTATCCAGCCGCAGCTTATGCAATGACTGGACCCTTTGTGCTGACACCAGTGCCATGAGCATCACTACGTTGAAAGTGAGCTAGACCAGGGACAGAGATGTTGCCGGTGACCACCTGTGAAGCAGTGTTAGTGCCATGCCAACATCCCATCTTTCCGAGTATCTGGGACTGGGAGGATTTGAGTTGAAGATACCCTTCATGAACCTGGATACCAGAGGCTGAGACACAACAGAGTGATGTCCCGACCCCGGCTACAAGAATGCCGACAGTGCACTTCTAGCACATTTTAAAGTACTATAACTCAACTTCTCATCAAAATACAGTTTTGAGAGGAACTGCAATACATTAGTTATATGTGCTGTGCCGTATGAAATATTAGATTGTGAACAGAACACTTCCCACTTTTTAATATAGGAAATGTACTGTCTTTTTGTACTGTCTCTCCAGGCCGCAGCAAGTACATCCACTATGCGATCAGATAGTCCGAGCCCCCGAAAAGGTCTTCTCAGACTCTGCAAACCCATAAATTGATGTGGTCAAGGAGTGGATGTTTCTCCCCAGTTACACGGTGGACTAGCAGATTACTGCCTTTGGGAATGGCCATAAAAGGCTCTGTGATCATTCCCAGTATGATTGGGAACCATGGTTGTGTGGGCCAGTCAGGCCACCAGAATGCCTGCGGCAGAGTCTTGCTTGATCTCCATCAAGCAACGACTGACGAGGCAGAATGGGGGGAATGCATAAAATAACATTTCTCCCCAATGTAGCAAGAATGCATCCACCACCACTGCCCCTGGGTCTGGTTCCCATGCAACATACTATGGTAACTGGTGATTGAGTCTGGATGCAAACAAATCGATATCCAGTGTTAAAGAAGGAACTGCAGATGCTGGAGAATCGAGGGTTACACAAAAAGCTGGAGAAACTCAGCGGGTGCAGCAGCATCTAAGGAGCGAAGGAGATAGGCGACGTTTCGGGTCGAGACCCTTCTTCAGATCCTTCGTCTGAAGAAGGGTCTCGACCCGAAACGTCGCCTATCTCCTTCGCTCCTTAGATGCTGCTGCACCCGCTGAGTTTCTCCAGCTTTTTGTGTAACCCTCGATATCCAGTGTTCCATACTGATCGATAATATCATTAAATACGCTATGATTCAACATCCATTCTGTGTTGTAATTGAATTTCCATGACCTGGTGTCCGCCACCATATTGAGCCTACCTGGCAGGTAGGTAGCTGAAATCCAAATATTTCTTACAATGCACCAGTGCCAAATGAGGTTATCCAATTTATCACAGGATACAGACTTGATTCCACCCATGTGATTAATGTAAACCACCACTGTGGTGTTGTCAATTTGAAGTCAAACATGCAGATTATGCATATTCCCTCAATAAGCCTTTAACCCATAGAGTGCTCCTAGTGACTCTAAGTAGTTAATACCATACCAATGAAGAATCAATGACTCATGCATATTTCACCACAGCTATAGATGGTATCAGTAGCTCCCCATCCCGGATCACTAACATCAGTTTGTAATATCATTGAAGGACTGTTGACCAAAATATTACTGGAGCAATGCCGAATATTGGACGTCCACCATTGTAACTTGGAAATGGTTTCAGCTGGTAAATGCATAGGTCTATCGAAGTGACCTGCATGGAATTTGAGTGCCTGCTCCTTTGCACATTTTAAATTTTGATAATGCAAAGGCCCAAACTTTGCAGCTGGAAAAGCAGCCACTAATTTGACAATTATACTGGCTGCTTGTCGCATAGAAGGTTACTGTTTTACAATGAGATAATTAAAAGCTTCTATTAATTCCAATCTCTTGCCCAAAAGCAGAGTCAAAGACATGTGATTTGAGTTAATGGTAAATCCCAAATAATCAATCACCCTAGATGGTGTCAACTTGGATTTAATTGGATGGATGAGAAACCCCAATCTCTCAAATAAGAGTCTGGTGGCTGAAATAGCTAATTTAGTTGTTTTTAGAGTTTTACCTATGATCAGGATATCATCCAAATAAGCCATCACAATATGACCTTGTGCTCGTAATAGCGCAAGAGCTGGTTTTAACAATTTTGTAAATAATCTGGGAGCTGAGGTTAACCCATTAGGCAATGCTTTAAACTGCCATAGTTGCCCCATCCAGCTAAACTTCAAATATTTCCAGTGATCCCTATGAATGGGCACCGAATTGTATGCATCTTTGAGGTCGACGCATGCCATGTAACATCCTTTGGAAACCAGTTGTTTGGCAGTAAAAAGGTTTTCCATTTTGAAATGTCTATACTACACAAATGAGTTAAGTCGAGTCAAGTCAAGGATGATTCGGCATCCTCCATCCTTCTTGGTCTAGTAAAAATATTGGATACAAATTGGTGAGGTTCATGACTCGACTTCTCAATTACCCCTTTTGTATATAACGACTGAATTTCAGCTTGTACATCCAAACCCTCCTGTTTTGAATGAATAAAGAACCGGCTTGGTGTATGCTTGAGGATGGAAATGAATCAGAAAGGAATTCGATTTGGAACCCTTGTACACTGTGCAGTATAAACAAATCTGATGTTATCCAACGCCAATCATTCAAAAAACAGCGTAATCTCCCCCCAACTTGTGAGTGACCCACACACTTTATGTTACAGAAAGAACCAGACCCACCTACCTCCATGGTTACTGGTAGATTTGTGGTGTTTATTTCAGCCCTTGAGGTTTGGGGGGTAGAGCTGCTGGATTGCGGCAACTGTACATCTTTGATGTGGGCCGGCCTGGGCCATGCCCTAAAAAAGACCTTTGCCCAAAACGTTCGGCCTTCATGCTGCTACCAGCTTCAGGGAACCTTTTGCTGCTGGTAGAGGCGTAGGGGTGTTGTTGCCGGAAAGACGAAGCTCTGCTCATTGGTGGAGCTCGGATTAGCCCCACGGCTTTTGCCTCGTCGTCTAGGTCTTTGACCTGCTTCGGCAGATCTTCCCCAAACAGGTAATTTGGCAGCTGCACATTGCTGGCCCTGCATAATCCCGCAAATTTGGATTCAAGGCAGGGCGGATGCCATTTTTGCGGTACCAATTTATTTCAAACTGCACATTGCATAACAATGCCAGCACATCTTGTTGTCCATCCGACAGAGGACCTCCATCCACCGACCTGGGAAAGGCCGTGATGCCTGAAGCCAGCAGGCTCAGAATTCTCTGGAGTTTCACCTCCTAGTTTCTGATGCCTCCACCAATATAATTCCATATCGAGCTGTTTACAGCCGGTACTTTTAGAGATGCACAGTTAACATGCGTGTGGTACCTCATGGCCGTATCCACAATTGCTTGCTCTTGGAGCTGGTGTGAAGCAAGGTAGTTTATACTGGCCGCAAATTCTTCATCGAGCAGCTCCATAATAGGCCTCACAGACTTTTGCTTAGCTTTCCCACCTCTCGGGGTAGCCATGGTGCTCTCCAGAGAAAATGCATCCATCAATAGGACAAAAATCACAACCTTACCACCTTGCTGTTGCAATGTACAAGCTAATCTGGATCCAATGGTTTAAAGGCTGTATTGTCACATGTACCTAGGTACAGTGAAATTCCTTTTTTGCATTGTCATAGATTGATTCAGTGTGGAAACATGCCCATCAGCCCAACTTGCCCACACCGGCCAACATGTCCCAGCTACATTAGTCCCACCTGCCTCCAAACCTGTCCTATCCATGTACCTGTGTAACTGTTTCTTAAATGTTGGGATAGTGCCAGCCTCAACTACCTCCTCTGGCAGCTCGTTCCATACACCCACGAACAGATTCTTATTAAATCTTTACCCCTTCACCTTAAACCTCTCTTCCGGCCCTCGTTTAACCTGCTCTGGGCAAGAGATTCTGTGCATCTACCCTATTATAAAATCATGATTTTATAAACCTCTATAAGATCACCTCATCCTCCTGTGTTCCAAGGAATAGTCCCAGCCTACTTAATCTCTCCCTATATCTCACACCCTCAAGTCCTGACAACATCCTCGTAAATCTTCTCTGAACCCTTTCCAGCTTGACAACATCTTTCGTATAATATGGTGCCCAGACCCGAGCACAATAGTCTAAATGCGGCCTCACCAACGTCTTATACAACTGCAACATGACCTCCCGACTTCTATACTCAATACTCTGAACGATGAAGGCCAATGTGTCAAAAACCTGCGACTCCACCTTCAAGGAACCATGCACTCCTAGATCATACTCTGCAACGCTCCCCAGAGCACTACCATTCGCTGTGTAAGTCCTGCCCATGTTAGACTTCCCAAAACGCAACACCTCACATTCCATCAACCATTCCTCAGCCCGCTTGGCCAATCGATCAAGTAATTGTACACAACCATCTTCACTATCTGCAAAACCAACCACTTTTGTATCATCAGCAAACTTGTTAATCTTGCCCTGTATGTTCTCATCCAAATCATTGATGTAGATGACAAACAGTAACGGGCCCAGCACTGAACCCTGAGGCCCACCACTAGTCACAGGCCTCCATTCTGAGAAGCAGCCTTCCACTATCACCCTCTGCTTCCTTCCATGGAGCCAATTTGCTATCCATTCAGCGATCTCTCCTTAGATCCCATGTGATCTAACCATCCAGAGCAGCCTACTATGCGGCACCTTGTCGAACGCCTTACTGAACAACATCTACAGCTCTGCACTCATCAACCTTTTTGGTCATGTCTTCAAAAAACTCAATCAGATTTGTGAGACACGACCTCCCACGTACAAAACCATGCTGACTATCCCTAATCAGCCGTTGTCCATCTAAATGCCTGTATAATCTATCCCTCAGAATACTCTCCAGTAACTTTCCAACTACAGATGTTAAACTCACCGGCCTATAGTTCCCAGAATTTTCCCTGCAGCTCTTCTTGAATAGAGGCACAACCTTTGCCACCCTCCAGTCTTCCAGCACCTCTCCTGTATTTAAAGACGACTTGTAAATTTCAACCAGGGGGCTGCAAATTTCCTCTCTAGTTTCCCGCAATCCCCTTGGATGTATCTGATTGGGCCCTGGAGATTTGCCTACATTCATACACGATAGTACCTTCAGCACCACTTCCACCGAAACACTGACTGCTCTCAAGACACTTCCATTGACTGTCCCAAGTTCCCCTGTCCTCCTATCTTTTTCCTTGGTAAATACAGAGGAGAAATACTTATTATGGATCTTGTCCATCTCCTGTGGTTATGGTACAACCTTGCACATTTCTGGTGACGCCACATGACCATATTACAACACTATATATATGGATACATCCTATCTGCTCAAGTCAAAACAACTGCCTCAAAACTCGTTGGTTGGCGGTTCATTCTATAGCAAGACAATGATCCTAAACATACTGTTAAAGCAACATGGGAGTTTTTCGAAGCTAAAAAATGGTCAATTCTTGAGTGGCCAAGTTAATCACCCGATCTGAACCCAATTAAGCATGCCTTTTATATGGTGAAGAGAAAACTGAAGGGGACAACCCCCCCAAAACAAGCATAAGCTAAAGATGGCTGCAATACACACCAGGCACAGCATCACCAGAGAAGGCACCAACAAAAGGTGATGTCCATGAATCACAGACTTCAAGCAGTCATTGCATGCAAAAGCATATTACATGGTAAATGGTAGGGAATTGAGGAATGCTGTGGAACAGAGGGATCTAGGAATAACTGTGCATAGTTCCCTGAAGGTGGAATCGCATGTAGATAGGGTGGTAAAGAAAGCTTTTGGTGTGCTGGCCTTTATAAATCAGAGCATTGAATATAGGAGTAGGGAAGTAATGTTAAAATTGTACAAGGCATTGGTAAGACCAATTCTGGAGTATGGTGTACTATTTTGGTCGCCTATTTATAGGAAGGATGTCAACAAAATAGAGAGAGTACAGAGGAGGTTTACTAGAATGTTGCCTGGGTTCCAGCAACTAAGTTACAGAGAAAGGTTTAACAAGTTGGGTTTTTATTCTTTGGAGCACAGAAGGTTAAGGGGGGACTTGATTGAGGTCTTTAAAATGATGAAACGGATAGATAGAGTTGACGTGGATAAGCTTTTCCCATTGAGGGTAGGGAAGATTCAAACAAGAGGGCATGACATGAGAATTAAGGGACAGAAGTTTAGGGGTAACATGAGGGGGAACTTCTTTACTCAGAGAGTGGTGGCTGTGTGGAATGATCTTCCTGCAGAAGTGGTGGAGGCAGGATCGATTTTAACATTTAAAAGTAAAGTGGATAGGTATATGGACGGGAAGGGAATGGAGGGGTATGGTCTGAGTGCAGGTAGATGGGACTAGGGGAAAATAAATGGTTGGCACGGACTGGAAGGGCCGAGAAGGCCTGTTTCCGTGCTGTAATTGTTATATGGTTATATGGTTATATGCAACAAAATACTAAACATGACTACTATCATTTACATGGCATTGCTATGTCCCAAACATTATGGTGCCCTGAAATGGGGGGGACTATGTATAAATACTGCTGTAATTTCTACATGGTGAAACCAAAATGTATAAAAATACCCTTTAATAAAATCTGACAACGTGCACTTTAACCACATGTGTTTTCTCTGTTACAAATCTCAAATTGTGGAGTATGGAGGCAAATAAATAAATGATGGGTCTTTGGCCCAATAGTCTAAATGCGGCCTCACCAACGTCTTATACAACTGCAACATGACCTCCCGACTTCTATACTCAATACTCTGAACTATGAAGGCCAATGTGTCAACATTATGAAGGGCACTGAATGTCAGGTTGTCCACTTTGGTGGCAAGAACAGGAAGGCAGATTATTATCTGAATGATGTCAGATTAGGAAAAGGGGAGACCTGGGTGTGCTTGTACATCAGTCACTGAAAGTAAGCAAGCAGGTACAACAGGCAGTGAAGAAAGCTAATGGCATGTTGGCCTTCATTGCGAGAGGATTTGTGTTTAGGTGCAAGGAGGTCCAACTGCAGTTGTACAGGGCCCTGATGAGACTGCAACTGGAGTATTGTGTGCAATTTTGGTCTCCTAATTTGAGAAAAAAAATTATTGCTATTCTGGGAGTGCAGTGTAGGTTCACCGTTAATTTCCAGGATGATGGGACTGATGTATTATGAACTGGGCTTATATTCACTGGAATTTAGAAGGATGGCATCTTATAAAATTCTTAAAGGGCCTCCGGCACAGAGACCGTCCCTATTGCTCAGAAGGATAGGGAAAAGACGAGTAGAGCAATAGTAATAGGGGGGTCAGATTGGCGATTCTGTGGCCGCAGTCAGGAGACCCGGATGGTAGTTTGCCTCCCTGGTGCCAGTGTCCGGGATGTGTCTGAACGTGTCCAAGATATCCTGAAATGGGAGGAAGAGGAGCCTGAGGTCGTGGTACATATAGGCACCAATGACATAGGTAGAAAAAGAGAAGAGGTCCTGAAAGGATAATTTAGGGAGTTAGGAGGAGAGTTAAGGAAAAGGACCGCAAAGGTAACAATCTCAGGATTACTGCCTGTGCCACGCGACAGTGAGAGTAGGAATGGAGTGAGGTGGAGGATAAATACATGGCTGAAGGACTGGTGCAGGGGGCAGGGATTCAATCATTGGGACCTCTTTTGGAGAAGATGTGACCTGTACAAAAAGGACGAGATGCACTTGAATTTCTTCAGTGGCCAAGTGGGGAGACTTTAAACTAGAACGTTTGGGGGGAGGGACTCAAATAGAGAAAGCTAGTAGACAGTGTGTGAGGCAGGAGGCAGAGAAGGGAAGCACTCAGACCCAACATGTAGGGGAGAAAGAAGAAAAAGATAATAAACAGAGAATAAGAGATGGTGGGTTTCTTAAATGTGGGAGCAGAGAGACAGAGGGGTGTAAAATGAGAGTAGAAGCAATAGGTAGCAAGGTGAAAAGTAAAAGTGACAGGCAGACAGATCCTGGGCAAAAATCAAAAAGGGCCACTTTTCAACATAATTGTATAAGGGGTAAGTGTGTTGTAAAAACAAGCCTGAAGGCTTTATGTCTCAATGCAAGGTGCATCGTTAATAAGGTGGATGAGTTGAATGTGCAGATTAATGTATATGATATAGTTGGGATCACGGAGACATGGCTCCAGGGTGACCAAGACTGGGAGCTCAACATCTAGGGATGTTCAATATTCAGGAGGGATAGACAGAAAGGAAAATGAGGTGGGGTAGAATTGCTGGTTGGAGAGGAGATTAACGCAATAGAAAGGAAGGACATTAGCTTGGAGGATGTGGAATAGATATGGGTAGAGCTGCAAAACACTAAGGAGCAGAAAACACTAGTGGGTGCTATGTACAGGCCACCTAACAGTAGTAGTGGAGTTGGGGGATGGCATCAAACAGGAAATTAGAAATGCGTGCAACAAAGGTAAAACAGTTATAATGGGCGACTTCAATCTACATATAGATTGGGTGAATCAAATTGGCAGGGGTGCTGAGGAAGAGGATTTCTTGGAATGTTTGCGGGATAGTTTTCTAAATCAACATGTAGAGGAACCAACAAGAGAGCAGGCTTTTCTAGACTGGGTATTGAGTAATGAGGAAGGGTTAGTTAGCAGTCTTGTTGTGCGTGGCCCCTTGGGCAAGAGTGACCATAATATGGTTGAGCTCTTCATTAGGATGGAGAGTGAGATTGTTAATTCAGAAACAAGGGTTCTGAACTTAAAGAAAGGTAACTTTGAGGGCATGAGACGTGAATTGGCCAAGATAGACTGGCAATTGATTCTTAAAGGGTTGACGGTGGGTATGCAATGGAAGGCATTTAAAGACTGCATGGATGAAGTACAACAATTGTTCATCCCAGTTTGGCAAAATAATAAATCAGGGAAGGTAGTGCATCTGTGGATAATGAGGGAAATCAGGGATAGTATCAAAACAAAAGATGAAGCATACAAATTAGCCAGAAAAAGCAGTCTACCAGAGGACTGGGGGAAGTTCAGAGTCCAGCGGAGGAGGACAAAGGGCTTAATTAGGAAAGGGAAAATAGATTATGAAAGAAAACTGGCAGGGAACATAAAAACTGACTGCAAACATTTTTATAGGTATGTGAAGAGAAAAAATGTGTTAAAACAAATGTAGGTCCCTCACAGTCAGAAACAGGTGAATTGATCATGGGGAACAAGGACATGGCAGAGCAATTGAATAACTACTTTGGTTCTGTCTTCACTAAGGAAGACATAAATAATCTGCCGGAAATAGCAGGGGACCGAGGGTCAAATGAGATGGAGGAACTGAGTGAAATCCAGGTTAGCCAGGAAGTGGTGTTGGGTAAATTGAATGGATTAAAGGCCGATAAATCTCCAGGGCCAGATACGCTGCATCTGGCCGAGTATATAAGGAAGTAGCTCCAGAAATAGCGGATGCATTAGTGATAATTTTTCAAAACTCTTTAGATTCTGGAGTAGTTCCTGAGGATTGGAGGGTAAGTAATGTCACCCCACTTTTTAAAGAGGGAGAAAATGGGGAATTACAGACCAGTTCGTCTAACATCGGTAGTGGGGAAAATGCTAGTCAGTTATTAAAGATGGGATAGGAGCACATTTGGAAAGTCGTGAAATCATTGGACAAAGTCAGCATGGATTTATGAAAGGTAAATCGTGACTGACGAATCTTATAGAATTTTTCGAGGATGTAACTAGTAGTGGATAAGGGAGAACCAGTGAATGCGTTATACCTGGACATTCAGAAGGCTTTCGACAAGGTCCCACATAAGAGATTAGTATGCAAACTTTTGTGAGTTTAATTTTATGGATGAGAAATTCTGTTCAACCAATTGATGACTTCATTGACAACGTAACTAGCATGTTAGATAACAAGGGAGCCAATGGTTGTAGCAAATTTTGTTATACATAATTTGGTCCGTGAAGTGTCCTATAAAAGATTACCACATTAGATAAGCACCTGTGGCCTAGAACATAATAGGTTAAGTCCAGGGGGTCAGATATGGGGCTTTAAGTGTGGGCAGGATATATTGTCAGTGCAGAGGGGCTAGGAGCAAGGCCAAGTGTGCATCCAGCGTCAAGGTCTGGAATAGTACTAGGTTTGCAGCCATAGCTGGGTCAATGGGAGTGTTCAGCACTGGGAACCTAAGCAGGTAAGCAGCTAAGATCAGGGTAGAATAGGGGGGCATGTCTAAGGCTGGACTCAGGGTCAGGAATGAGAGAAGGTATGCAACTGGAGTCAGGGTCAGGAGTAGTACCAGGTGTGCAGTGAGACCCAGGTTGATCAACATGGGCCAAGTGCTTGATTATAATCTGATTTCCATTACATGAATACACTAAGATCATTCATGTGCTGCGCCTGTTGATCAAAGCCTGGCTCAACTGTGGAATGTAATTAGGAATGTAATTTAACCTTACCTTATTCATAGGTAATCCAATTTAAAGCATAAAAATTGCATCCAAGTATAAGTTAAAAGACTCACTACAATGTGCACCAGATTGCATAATTTCAAGCTGAAAAATACAAAAGCTCCGTACCAATGGGAGGGGGCGATAACCTGCGCTCCCTCGGGCTTGGTCTCTCCCAATTTCTCTCTCCCAATTCTCCCCCAATGTTGGCAGCCCTGCAACAGTAGAGTTGCTGCCTCATAATGCCAGTGGCCCAGGTGTGATCTTGACCTTGGCTGCTGTCTGAGTGGAGTTTGCACACTCTCCCTATGACCGTGTGGTTTTCCTCTGGTTTCCTCCCACGCTCCAAAGACGTGCGGGTTTGTAGGTTAATTAGACTCTGTAAGTTATCCTTAGTGTGTAGGGAGTGGATGAGAAAGTGGGATAATATAGAACTAGTGTACGGGTGATCATTGGTCGGCGTGGACTTGGTGGGCCGAAGGGCCCGTTTCCACACAATATCTCTAAACTAAACTAAATCTGCAGCATCTCTTTCCTTCTTTTTTAAACCTGCATCTGAACAAAGCTCCGGCCCTAATAGTTGTTCTTTACAGCTTAACTTCAATCAATATTTTGTTTGATAATACCTTTGCAGACTGCCTTGGGACCTGTTTGTTCCATTAAAACACTTGTTCAAAGGTAGATGTTGCTGTTGTTTTGGCAACATATTTGTGTGGATATTGCAATGGGCTTAACAATCTAACTATGTTGAAGTGTTCCGACAAGGAAAGTGGGGAGGTGCAGTCATTAGTAAATTCAGCAGCACAGCTGGGTGAACAGGAAGTTTAGATTCATGAAGACAGTACCAATTGTAACCAAGATTTTATAGGATGCAGAAACAAGGAACTGCAGACTCTGGTTTACAAAAAGACAAAGTGCTGGAGTAACTCAGCGGATCAGGCAGTTTCTCCGGAAAACTTGGATGGACGATGCTTCTGGTTAGGATCCTTCTTCAGATTCCTGGTTCCAGAGAGGACCTCTGCTCCCCAATAGCCTTGAGCCACCCACAACATGATGGAGACCAGGGTTGGGGTCCTGAGGCAGCAGCTCCAATTCCTGCACCATTCGACCACCGACCATCAGTAATGCTCCCACCACCAATCCCCACCCCGCCCCCCCCAAGCTCAACACACAAAGAGGAGCTCCTGTATTTTGCCTTAGCTTGCTACAGAAAACAGAACAAGTCCTTTGGCCCACAATGTCTGTGCCAAGACAACGGTGTAGCGGAGGAGGAATTTCTTTAGCCAGAGGGTGGTGAAACGGAGGGCATCATTGCCACAGACTGATGTGGAACCAAGTCATTTGGTATTTTGAAAGCAGAGATTGGTGTGTTATTGATTAGTAAGGCTGTCAAAGGTTACGGGGAGAAGGCAGGAGAATGGAGTTGAGAGGGAAAGATAGATCAGCCAAAATTAAATGGCGCAGTAGACTCGATGGGCCAAATGGCCTAATTCTGCTCCTATGACATGAACTTATCCATATCCATATTCCAAACTATAAGCCTCTTCAACACCATAATTTTATTTGCCTCGGCAATGCTAGCAGCACAATCAAGGTTGAGTCGTATCCTGGCCACTCACTCCTTTTCCCTCTCATTGGGCAAATAGTGTAGAAGTGTGAAAACCCACCCCTTCAGATTCAGGGACAGTTTCTTCCCAGCTGTTATCAGATAACTGAATCATCCTACCACAACCAGATAGCAGCGCTGAACTACAATCTACCTCATTGGAGACCCATAATGAATATCTCCATAATGAATAGGTTTATTGGCCACGTATGTACACATGCAGGGAATGTGCCTTGGTGCTCCGCTCGCCAGTAACAACACGACATATAGTAAACAATTACGAATAAAACATAAAACATTAAACATTAATAATCAAACATTATCATTTAAACATGCAAATTAAATAAAATACCAGAGCAAAAGGAAGTTGCAGACTTATGGTTGTTGAGTAGAGCAACTACTCGTGGATAAAAACTGTTTTTATATCTGGCTGTGGCAGCTTTGACAGTCCGGAGTCGGCTTCCAGAGCGAAGTGATTCAAAGAGTTTGTGGCCAGGGTGAGAGGGATCAGAGGGGACCCTCAGACTATCCTTGATTGGACTTTGCTGGCTTTACCTTGCACTAAACGATATTCCATTATCACGTATCTATACACTGTAAATGGCATGATTGTAATCATGTATTGTCTTTCTGCTGACTGGTTAGCATGCAACAAAAGCTTTTCACTGTACCTGTGACAATAAATTAAACTGAACTGCCTCCACTATCAATGTGTAAAAACAAAACTTGCCCTACACATCTCCTTTCATCTTTGCCACTCGCACCTTAAAGCTGTGCCCTCTTGTCTTTGACATTTCTATCGTGGGAAAAGGCATCTTGTACAGGTTCAGGAGAAAGTGAACAGAATTCATACCCAGACCCACGGAGGATCAGTGCAGTAACTAGCGTTGCCTCAAATAAGGATTTAATTGCTCAATTTTCGGTACGTTTAACAAATAAACACTCTTGAGAAACCCTCTGTGCCGTACCTCACCTGCCTGTACCCCACCCCGCACAGCGTTACCCCAAGTGCAGGTCCCACACAGATCCTATCCTCTTGCACTGATGTTGCCACCAGCTGAGCTGGCGACTGGGAGGGTCAGACCGAGTGCTGAAGGTCTTCATCTTAAGGTCATAAGGTCATAAATGATAGGAGTAGAATTAGGCCATTCGGCACATCAAGTCTACTCATCCATTCAATCATGACTGATCTATCTCTCCTTCCTAACCCCATTCTCCTGCCTTCTCCCTATAACCATATAACATATAACAATTACAGCATGGAAACAGGCCTTCTCGGCCCTTCAAGTCCGTGCCGACCATTTATTTTCCCCTAGTCCCATCTACCTGCACTCAGACCATACCCCTCTATTCCCTTCACGTCCATATACCTATCCACTTTACTTTTAAATGTTAAAATCGATCCTGCCTCCACCACTTTTGCTGGAAGATCATTCCACACAGCCACCACTCTCTGAGTAAAGAAGTTCCCCCTCATGTTACCCCTAAACTTCTGTCCCATAATTCTCATGTCATGCCCTCTTGTTTGAATCTTCCCTACCCTCAATGGGAAAACTTATCCACGTCAACTCTGTCTATCCCTTTCATCATTTTAAAGACCTCAATCAAGTCCCCCCTTAACCTTCTGCGCTCCAAAGAATAAAGACCTAACTTGTTCAACCTTTCTCTGTAACTTAGTTGCTGGAACCCAGGCAACACCCTCCGTGATCCTCCTGAATAAGAGGGAGAAACATGGCCTTTCCATGATGACACTGGGTATCTTGGCATGTGTCTCTTGAGTGTGCTCTAGTACAACCAAACCGTCCATATTGGTCCCCAGGAACACTTTAGGTCTGGAACTGTTGTGCTGCAATGCTGAGAACTATATTCTGCACTTTGTATCTTCCCCTTTGCTCTGCCTATTTTACCCGAGCTTGAGCTGATTGTATCTGTGCATGGCATATCTTCACTACCTTGATACACGTGACAATTATAGAGCTAAACCAGGTGAACTCCCTTTCTCTGGGGGACTTTAAGCACAATACATCTAAAGCAGACAAATACCAGTAGCCAAGGTCATGAAACATCAGTAAGCAGCCATTTGGACATCCATTTAGACTGTGGAGGCCGTCAAAGGATATTTTTAAGGCAGAGATAGATAAATTATTGATTAGTACGAGTGCCAGGGGTTATTGGGAGAAGGCAGGGGATTAGGGTTAGGAGGGAGAGATAGATCAGCCATGATTGAATGGCGTAGTAGACTTGATGGGCCGGATGGTCTAATTCTGCTCCTATTACGTATGTACTTATGATATGAATACACAGTAATGTAATTGAAATAAAAAACATTTCACTACAAGGTTTAAAATCAACATAGCTCATGATTGTAGAAAACATCGGAACAAAATCGAGGCCTCAGCATGTGTCTGTAACATTGCACAGAACATATAGAAATCTGTGAAGGGTCCCGACCTGAAACGTCACCTATCCATGTTCTCCACAGATGCTGCCTGACCCGCTGAGTTACTCCAGCACTCTGTGAAACGTCACCTATCCATGTTCTCCACATATGCTGCCTGACCCGCTGAGTTACTCCAGCACTCTGTGAAACGTCACCTATCCATGTTCTCCACAGATGCTGCCTGACCCACTGAGTTACTCCAGCACTCTGTGAAACGTCACCTATCCATGTTCTCCACAGATGCTGCCTGACCCGCTGAGTTACTCCAGCACTCTGTGGCCTACTAAATGTAGAAACAGTTTTTGACATTGGGTCCAAAGGTGAATTTCACCCCTAATTTCTAAAACTGTTGCAAAGATAAATTACACATGTTTTACATTTGTCATGTAACTTCTTTATTGCCATATATTAATAAACCGAGCAAATACCTTTAACATTTACTGTCCACTTCCTCCACATCCTTGTGCAAGAAGCCTGACGACACCTTCAAGGTACCATGCAGCTGTACTCCTAGATCCCTCTGCTGTACAACACTCCCCAGAGCCCTACCATTCACTCTGTAGGTCCTGCCTTAGTTAAGGGCCTGTCCTACCAGCATCCAACTCCATGCGATGAGTGCGATCAAACTAGAAGCGGGGGCCGCGAGGCGGTCGGGTGATCCCTGTACAGGGCAGTTCCCACCAGCATGCGCCTGCATGCGGCAAGCGCGACCAAACCGGCAGCGAGGGCCGCGCGGAGGTCGGGTGAGTGGCGCAAAGTGAGGCGAACTTGGAGCGAAGTCTGAAAGGTAATTTCGCCAGGACAGAGAGGGGCACACAGAGAGGGGCACAGAGGCACACACACACAGAGGGGCACAGAGGCACACACACACACAGAGGGAATGGGGAGAGAGGGCAGTGTTGCGGGGTATGGAGGAGACCCTGGTGCGAGCCTCATCTATAGTGGGGGAGGGGAAACCCCGTTCTCTGAAGAACGAGGACATTTGTGATGACCTGGTGTGGAACACGTCATCCTGGGAGCAGATGCGGCGTAGATGGAGGAATTGGGAATAGGGGATGGAGTCCTTACAGGAAATAGGGTGGGAGGAAGAGTAGTCCAGGTAGCTGTGGGAGTCCCACCCCCGACCTTTACCTCCATTACATTGACGACTGCTTTGGTGTCACCTCCTGCACCCACACACAACTGACTGACTTCATCCATTTCACCACCAACTTCCATCCGGCACTCAAATACACTTGGACCATTTCCGACATTTCCCTACCATTCCTTGACCTCACCATCTCTGTAGCAGGTGATACACTCCTGACTGACATCCACTACAAGCCAACTGACTCCCACAGCTACCTGGACTACTCTTCCTCCCACCCTGCTTCCTGTAAGGACTCCATCCCCTATTCCCAATTCCTCCGTCTACACCGCATCTGCTCCCAGGATGAGGTGTTCCGCACCAGGTCATCACAAATGTCCTCGTTCTTCAGAGAACGGCGTTTCCCTTTCTCCCACTATAGATGAGGCTCGCACCATACCACGCAACACTGCCCTCTCTCCCCATTCCCCCACTCACAACAAGGGCAGAGTCCCCCTGGTCCTCACCTTTCACCCCACCAGCCAGCGCATACAACAGATAGTCCTCCGCCAGTTTCGCCACCTCCAAAGATCACTCCCTCCGCAACTACCTTGTCAATTCTTCCCTTCCCTCCCGCTCCACCCCTTCCCTGGGCACTTTCCCTTGCAACCGCAAGAGATGCTACACTTGTCCCTTCACCTCCCCCATCCACTCCTTTCAGGGACCCAAGCAATCCTTCCAAGTCTGACAGGGGTTCACCTGCACCTCCTCCAACCTCATCTACTGCATCCGTTGCTCCAGATGCCAGCTGATCTACATTGGTGAGACCAAGCGGAGGCTGGGCGATCGTTTCGCCGCACACCTCCGCTCAGTCCGCAATAACCAACCCGACCTCCCGGTGGCTCAGCACATCAACTCACCCTCCCATTCCGTATCCGACCTCTCGGTCCTGGGCCTCCTCCACGGCCAGAGTGAGCAACACCGCAAGTTGGAGGAACAGCACCTCATATTCCGCTTGGGGAGTCTGCATCCTCTGGGCTTAAACATTGAATTTTCTCAATTCTGTTAACCCAGGCTGCCTCCTCCCCCTCCCCACCTCTCCCTCAGCCCTCGGGCCCTGGCATTCCTTCTCTATCTCCCCTCCCCCCCACCCAAGTCGCACTAGCTTCTCATTTTCACACTACAAACAGCTTACAATGGCCTGTTTCCTTTATCATCGATACTTTTTTGCATATCTTTCATTCATTGTTCTTTATCTCTCCACATTACTGTCTATATCTCACGTTTCCCTGAACCCTGACCAGTCTGAAGAAGGGTCTCGACCCGAAACGTCGCCTATCTCCTTCGCTCCTTAGATGCTGCTGCACCCGCTGAGTTTCTCCAGCTTTTTGTGTAACCCTCGATTCTCCAGCATCTGCAGTTCCTTCTTTAAAACTCCATATAGACAACATCCACTGCTTTACCCTCATCAATTTCCCTAGTAACCTCTTCAAAAAATTCAACAACGTTTGTCAAACATGACCTTCCAGGCACAAATCCATGTTGACTGTTCTTGATCAAACCCTGTTTATCCAGATGCTTATATATATTATCTCTAAGTATCCTTTCCATTAATTTGCCCACCACTGACGTCAAACTAACAGGTCTATAATTGCTAGGTTTATTCTTTGAACCTTTTTTAAACAATGGAACAACATGCGCAGTACGCCAATCCTCCGGCACTATTCCCATTCCTAATGACATTTGAAATATTTCTGTCATAACCCCTGCTATTTCTACACTACCTTCCCTCAATGTCCTAGGGAATATCCTGTCAGGACCTGGAGACTTATCCACTTTTATGTTTTTCAAAAGTGTCAGTACTTCCTCCTCTTCGAATCTCATAGTTTCCATAGCTACTCTACTTTTTTCCCTTACCTCACAGAGTTCAATATCCTTCTCCTTGGTGAATACTGAAGAAAATAAATTGTTCAATATCTCCCCCATCTCTTTTGGCTCTGCAGATAGCTGTCCATTCTGGCCTTATAATGGTCCAATTTTATCCCTCGTTATCCTTTTGCTATTAATATAGCTGTAGAAACCCTTTGGATTTACTTTCACCTTCCTTGCCAAAGCAACCTCATATCTTCTTTTAACTTTTCTAATTTCTTTCTTAAGATTCTTTTTACATTCTTTATACTCATCTAGCACCTCATTTACTCCATCCCTCCTATAATTATTGTAGATATCTCTCTTTTTTCGAACCAAGTGTCCAATTTCCCTTGAAAACCATGGCTCTTTCCAATTTTTACTATTTCCTTTCAACCGAACAGGGACATAAAGATTCTGTACTCTTACAATTTCCCCTTTAAATGTCCTCCATTTCTCTTCAACATCCTTCCCATAAAACAAAATGTCCCAATTCACTCCTTTTAAATCATTACGCATTCCCTCAAAGTTAGCCTTTCTCCAATGAAAATCTCAACCCTAGGTCCAGTTCTGACTCTCTCAAATAATTATATTGAAACTAATGGTATTGTGATCACTGGTCCCGAAGTGCTCACCAATGCATACCTCCATCACCTGCCTCATTTCCTAACAGGAGGTCCAGCACTGCCCCTTCTCTGGTTGATACCTCTATGTATTGCTGCAAAAAACTATCCTGCACACATTTAACAAACTCCAAACCATCCAGCCCATTTATAGAATGTGTTTCCCAGTCTTTTTTTGGAAAATTGAAATCTCCCACAATCACTACCTTGTGCTTACTACTAATATCTGCTATCTCCTTACATATTAGCTCTTCCAATTCTCGTTCCCCATTTGGCGGTCTATAATATACCCCTATAAGTGTTGCTACACCGTTCCCACTTCTCAGTTCCACCCAAATAGCCTCCCTAGACGAGCCCTCTAATCTATCCTGCCAAAGCACTGCTGTAATATCTTCTCTGACAAGCAATGCAACCCCTCCAGCTCTGGTCCCTCCAATTCTATCACACCTGAAGCAACGAAATCCTGGAATATTTAGTTTCCAATCACATCCCGCCCGCAACCATATTTCACTGATTCCCACAACATCATATTTCCAGATGTCAATCCAGGCTCTAAGTTCATCCACCTTTCTTACAATGCTCCTAGTATTAAAATATACACATTTTAGAAACCCACCATCCCTTATTCTCTGTTTATTATCTTTTTCCTCTTTCTCGCCTACATTTTGTGTCCGAGTGCTTCCCTTCTCTGCCTCTTGCCCCTCACCCTCTCCCCTAGCCCCCTCTACCCAAGTCCCTCCCCCCGCCTTTCTAGTTTAAAGTCTCCTTTGCAAATCTCCCTGCTAGGATATTGGTTCCCCTCGGGTTCAATTGCAACCCGTCCTCGGGTTCAAGTGCAACTTCTGACACCTGTACTAATCGAAACTCTATTAACCTCTGTCTTAAAAATACCCACTGACTTGGTCTCTGCAGCCGTCTGTGGCAAAAAATCCACAGATTTACCACCCTCTGACTAAATAAATTTCTCTTCGCCTCCTTCCTAAAAGAACATCCTTTAATTCAGAGGCTATGACATCTAGTCCGAGACTCTCCCACTAGTGGAAACATCCTCTCCACATCCACTCTATCCAAGCCTTTCACTATTCTGTATGTTTCAATGAGGTCCCCCCTCATTCTTCTGAACTCCAGCGAGTACAAGCCCTGTGCCAACAAATGCTCATCATAGGTTAATCTACTCATTCCTGTCTAAACAAAAATGCTGGAGAAACTGAGTGGGTGAGGCAGCATCTATGGAGAGAAGGAATAGGTGACGTTTCGGGTCGAGACCCTTCTTCAGACTGATGTCGGGGGGTGGGGGGGGGACGGGAAAAAGAAAGGAAGAAGCTGAGAGACAGGCGGCTTGTGGGAGAGCTGGGAAGGGGAGGAGAAGGAGTGAGAAAGCAAGGACTATCTGAAATTGGAGAAATCAATGTTCATACCGCTGGGGTGTAAACTACCCAAGCAAAATATGAGGCGCTGTTCCTCCTATTTGCGCTAGGCCTCACTCTGACAGTGGAGCCCCGGGACAGAAAGATCGGATTCGGAATGAGAGGGGGAGTTGAAGTGATGAGCCACCAGGAGATCAGGTTGGTTATAGCAAACTGAGCGGAGGTGTTGGGCGAAGCGATCGCCAAGTCTGCGCTTGGTCTCACCGATGTAGAGAAGTTGACACCTGGAACAGCGGATGCAGTAGATGAGGTTGGAGGAGGTGCAGGTGAACCTCTGCCTCACCTGGAAAGACTGTTTGGTTCCTTGGATGGAGTCGAGGGGGAAGGTAAAGTGACAAGTGTAGTATTTCCTGAGGTTGCACGGGAAAACACCAGGGGAGGGGGTGGTTTCGATGGGAAGGGACAAATTGACCAGGGAGTTACGGCGGGAACGGTCTCTGCGGAAAGCAGAAAGGGAAAGAGATGGGAAGATGTGGCCAGTGGTAGGATCCCGGTGGAGGTGGCGAAAATGTTGGAGGATTATACGTTGCATGCGACGGCTGATGGGGTGGAAGGTGAGGACAAGGGGGACCACTGGCCACATCTTCCCATCTCCTCCCCTTCTGTTTTCTGCAGAGACTGTTACCTATGTAATTCCCTGGTCAATTCATCCCTTCCCACCCAAACCACCACCTCCCCGAGTACTTTCCCTTGCAACCGCAGGAAATACTACACTTGTCACTTTTCCTCCCCCCTCGACTTCGCCCAACACCTACGCTCAGTTCGTAATAACCAACCTGATCTCCAGGTGGCTCAGCACTTCAAGTACCCCTCCCATTCCAAATCCAACCTTTCTGTTCTGGGCCTCCTACATTGCCAGTGTGAGGCCCAGCGCAAATTGGAGGGGCAGTACCTCATATTTTGCTTGGGTAGTTTACACCCTAGCGATAAGAACATTGACGTCTCCAATTTCAGATAGTCCTTGCATTCTCCATCCTTCCAGCTCTCCCACAGCCTACTGTCTCCGCCTCCTCCTTTCTTTTTCCCGCCCCTCCGCCGTCAGTCTGAAGACAGGTCTCGACCCGAAACGTCACCCTTTCCTTCTCTCCATAGATGCTGCCTCACCCGCTGAGTTTCACCAGCATTTTTGTCTACCTTTGATTTTTCCAGCATCTGCCGTTCTTTCTTAAACTACTTATTCCTGTGATCATTCTTGTAAACCTTCTCTTGACCCTCGCCAGAGCCAGCACATCCGTTCTCAGATATGGTGCCCACAATTGCGCACAACATTCCAAATGCAGTCTAATAGTGCCTCAACATTACATCCCTTTTTTTTGTATTCTAGCTCTCAAGAAATAAGTGAGTTTGCTTTCTTCACACGTTTGGCTCTACGGTCAACCTGTTGCTTCTGGAGGAATCCGTGTGTCACTTACCTCTGCAAGTGCGAGGGGAGTGGATGCGAGAGTTTGTAGCAATGTGCTGAGACATTGTTAATGCCATGGATGAGGAGTTGCAAGTCTCATTGCCTAGGTTGATGTGGCCATTGACAGTATATGAGGCACCAATTTCTAAGGTGGAAAGGTTAGAGAGATTGGTTAGTTCACATATTTGGAAATGGTTAGGAGTTCTACGGTGTCTTAGTAATGTGGCTTTATAAGGGAAAGGTATTCTCCATTTACCATTGTCTGGCCTAAGAGAGGAGTTTTAATGTGCTAAAGTGAGGTTAGAGTTGCAATTATCAGGGAGCAAGGACACCTTAGTTGGTAATCTGGTGCCAAGTGTAACTAGAAGGAGGAAGTGGAACTCAAAGCAGGCAGAAGAATCACAAGCAGCTCTGAGGCATACGGACATTGTTGGTCGGGTGCAGCAAGGGAAAGGAGGCTTTGCGTTCAGCACAGAGAAACCAGTGTGGAGTAAGGCAGGTCCCACAATGAGGAGGAAATTGGTTGTAGAGCAGTTACGTCGTTAGGAGGAAGCAGTGAGACGTGTAAGGGCAGTAGCTCAGGTTAAGCAGGGACAGTGGATGAACTGAGGAAGTGTAGAAAAAAAGAGGTTTAGCTGGAGGGACCTGTGGTGCATGGAGGCGGATCACGTAAGTTTCCTTATAAGGGCTATTTATGATGTGCTGCATTCATCGCAGAACCTCAAACAATGGGTATGGGGGGACCCGGCGTGTGTCTTGTGTTCAGAGGTGGCAACGTTGAAACATATTTGGTCAGGATGTAGGACTAGTCTTTCTCAGGGTTGGTATACTTGGCGGCACAACCAGGGATTGCAGTGCATGGCTGCAGCAATTGAGAGGAGGAGGGTACAGGTGAATTCAGTAGCATCAGGGCTGAGGGTGTAGCGGTTCATTTTGTCCGTGAGGGAGAGAAAGGGAGAGGAGGGAAGTTTACAGATAGATACGAGTCAGGCCAGTTACGGGGAGCCAATGATTGAGAGGAGGGCAGATTCAGGAGGAAGGCTTGTTGTTCCGCAGGAAATAATTACCACTAGTTTGAGGCCAGATATAGTGTATGGTCAGTTAGTCAGCGGATAGCATATTTTATAGAACTGACGGTGCCTTGGGAGAACTTGGTGGATGAGGTTTATGAAAGGAAAAGGCTTAGATAGTTGGCAGCAGAAGGTGAGCAGTGAGGATGGAGTGCAAGAGTACGTCCGGTAGACGTGGGTTGTAGAGGTTTCATAGCTAGACCGACCACGTCGCTATTTGGAGAGCTAAGACACAGTTTGCATCAGGCCGTAAAGGAGATGTCAGAACCAACTGTTGAGTCTTCCCAGGGTGTCTGTCGTGGGTCTAACTCAACAAAACACCAGTGGAGGGAGGTGCCCATTTGATAACCCCAATGATATACTGGGATCTACAGGATTTTTATTTAAGAGCTAGTTAATACACTGTAGGTAGTTTTTTGCATATGGAGATTTTGTTGTAAGTTGGTATATTTAGTTAGATAGTTAGATAATACTTTGGCTTTGGGCTTGGTTTTCTTAGTTGAATGCTTATCCTAGAGTTATAGCACAGGTAGTTTGTGTTTTAATTGTAATTTGGGATGTGGGAGCTGCTGGAGACCTGGGGCATGCAAATCCATGGTCAATCTTCTAGAAGCAAAACCAAGTAGTACTAATTCTTTTAATATCTGTGATGTTTTTAAGGTTGATGCAAATCTACTATCATCTAATGATTTAGTTTAGGTTTTTAGTTTAGTTTAGATATACAGCACAGAAACATGCTCTTCAGCCCACTGAGTCTGTGCCAACCAGCGATCCCTGCACACTAGTTCTGCCCTACGCACTAGGGCCAATTTACCTACAAACCCACACGTCTTTGGAGTGTGGGAGGAAACCGGAGCACCTGGAAAAGCCCACGCAGTCACAGGGAGGTAGACACATACAAATCCCATACAGACAGCACCTGTTGTCAGGATTGTACCCGGGTCTCTGGCACGTTGAGGCAGTAATTCTACTGCTGCACCACCGTGCTGCCTAATTGTCATCCAAGATTCAGCGACAGTTTCTTCCAGTTGTTATCTGGCAACTAATCTGTCCTCTCACCAGCTAGAGAGCGGTCCTGACCTCCCATTTACCTTGTTGGAGACCCTCAGACTACCTTTAAATTGGACTTTAAACATTATATCCTTTATCGTACATGTGTACGTGGCAGACAGCTTGATTGTCATCACGTATAGTCTTTTCATTGAGTGGATAGCATGCAACAAAAAGTTGTTCACTGTTCCTCGGTTCATGTGACAATAGTAAATGAAATGAATCACTCCACTCTATTAAATCTTAGGTACAGATTACAATTGGTGGGGATTTTCATTGCAATTCGCATTGTGAGCCGCTCAATTTCAGACAAACACAGGTTGCTCTAGCAACCCAGCCCACGTATTCCTGCACCTCCCTTCTTGGAGTTCAAAGCAGGCTCTCGACCCAAAACTTTGTTCTCCCATTCCCTCCTCAGATACTCCCTGACCCACTGAGCTCCTCCAGCACTTTGCATCTTGCTCCAGATTCCAGCATTTGTCTGAAAGAAGGGACCAACCCAAAACGTCACCTATCCATGTTCTCCAGAAATGCTGCCTGACCCGCTGAGTTACTCCAACACTTTGTGTCATTTTTTTGTAAAGATTCCAGCACCTTGTGTGATTTGGTTTGGACCTTCATATTTATTTGGTCTTTAATCTTTGCTGCTAATCACTGCCACCATTATTCAATTGTTTATGCTGGTGCAGGTAACGGCCAGGAAGAAATCCTTCCTTGAGATTGTGCACATCATGTCTCTAGAATAACTAGCCCCATCACACCCGAAGCCCTAACAAAAATATACAGATTTGGTTGTAACCAGCTAAAATAGGAATACAGGGGTTGGTATCTGTGTACAAAGCAGACGGAGCCATTGTTTCAGCTAATATTTCTCCTGGCGAGAGGTATTCCCTCTGAACCCTATGAGCAGACCTTGCTTTACCGAGCCACAAACAGAAGCGGGAGATTTCGGCACTGACCACTTATGCTTGATTCGCTGAGGCCTGCTGGATCTCCCAGTTTAAACCATTTTAACTCCCCTTCCCATTCCCATATTGACCTTTCTGTCCTGGGCCTCCCCCAATGTCAGTGTGAGGCCACACCCACACTGGAGGAACAGCATTTTATATTCTGCATTGGTAGCCTACATCCTATGGCATGAACATTGAATTTTATAATTTTAGATAATTTACACAAAACGCTCTCATTACTTTAGTCAGTTTAGAGATACATTGCAGTAACCGACCTATTGGCCCTGTGAGTCTGCACCGACCAGCGATCCATGTTCACTAACACTATCCTACTCACTAGGGATAATAAACAATTTTTACCAAAACCAATTAACTTACAAACCTGCACTTCTTTGGAATAAGGGAGGAAACCGGAGCACCCGGAGCAAGCCCACACACGTTACGGGGAGAATGTTCAAACAATTGATCAGGATGGAACTTGGGTCTCTGGGGATGTAAGGCAGCAACTCTGCTGCTGATCTACCATGATACCCCTCTCACCTTCTTCCTCCTCCATTAAAAGCCAGATAACCAATGCATGTATCTCTCTTGTGATCACACCGTCCCAAGCCAACAATCAGCCTATCCACGAATCACCCTGCCTGATGCCATCTGTTGTCAGCCCTCATTTGTTCTAGTCATTTCTTGCTTCCAGTTCCTCCCTCCTTGATGAGGTCCCCTGATTTGGACGCGGGGATTGAAGGCTTTGTGGCCAGGTTTGCAGATGATATGAAAATAAGTGAAGGGGCAGGTAGTATAGAGAAAGCAGGGACTCTGCAGAAGGACTTGGGCAGGTTGGGAGAATGGGCAGAGAAGTGGCTGATGGAATATAGTGTAGCAAAGTGTGGAGTCCTGCATTTCGATAGTAGGAATAAAGGTGTAGACTATTTTCTAAATGGGGTGAGAGTCCAGAAATCAGAGGTGCAAAGGGAGTGCTGGTGCAGGATTCCTAAAAAGTTAATCTGCAAGTCGAAACAGAAAGCAAACTCAATGCTAGCATTAATTCAAGAGGGCTTGTATACAAAAACAGGGATGTAATGTTGAGGCACTACTAAGGCCACATTTGGAATATTGTGAGCAATTTTGGGCACCATATCTGAGGAAGATGTGCTGGCTCTGGAGCGGGTCCAGAGGAGGTTTACAAGAATTATCCCAGGAATGAGTGGGTTAACCTATGATGAGCGTTTGACGGCACTGGGCCTGTACTCACTGGAGTTTAGAAGAATGAGGGGAGACCTCATTGAAACAGGGATGTACGGATAGTGAAAGGGTTCATTGATAAAGTGGTTGTGGAGAGGATGTTTCCACTAGTGGGAGAGTCTAGGACTAGAGGGCATAGCCTCAGAATAAAAGGACGTTATTTTAGGAAGGAGATGAGAAGGAATTTATTTAGTCAGAGGGTGGTGAATCTGTGGAATTCTTTGCCACAGAAGGCTGTGGAGGCCAAGTCAATGGATATTTTTAAAGCAGAGATAGATGGATTCTTGGTTAGTACAGGTGTCATAGGTTATTGTACTGACCGACACTGTAGTGACCCAGGAAATTAGGAAATGTATTGAAGAGTACTTTGACAACAATGATAACAGTGAAGTAACACCATCCACTTTTTGGGATGGCGCGAAAGCAGTAATAAGGGGTAAAATGCTTGAAATATCGAGTAGAATAAGAAAGGACAGGTTGAAGAAGCAATCTGACCTGGAAAGTAAAATAAAGATATTAGAAGTAGAACATAAAAATAACAATAAAAATAAGAATCTTTTAAATGAACTAAAACAAAAAAGACATGAGTTAGAAGAGCTTTTAACATACAAAGCGGAAGGATCCCTGCGATTTTTAAACCAAAAATACTTTGAGAAGGGAAGCAGGGCTAGTCGCCCTCTGACATTTCAGCTGCGCAAGGAGCAAGCTAATCAAGTGTTTTCCAAAGTTTCACACGCGATCTCTAGAAATTTACTTTCACAACCACGAGAAATTGCAGAAGCGTTTGCATCGTATTGCCAACAATACGACTCTCCTGAAATCATAGATAAAGACGAAAAGATTACAACTTCATTTTCTAGATTAAAAATGCCCTCCCTCTCCCAAGAGGAAGCGATAAATATGACAACACAAATAGAAGAGCAGGAAATAAAAGAAGTAATAAAAAAATTAAAGAACAACAAGTCCCCGGGGACGGATGGGATTCCGGGAGAGTTTAATAAGTGTTATAAGAATGAGCTCTCTCCGATTTTGACCAGAGTCTATAACTATGCCCTGTCTGAAGGTAACCCACCTAGATCATGGGCTGAGGCTGTAATTTCTGTCATCCATAAGGAAGGCAAAGATCCCACTGGATGTGAAGGATATAGACCGATAAGTCTCTTATGTAATGACCAAAAGATACATAGCGCTATATTAACTAAGAGAATCCAAAAAATTATAACACACCCGATACATCCTGATTAAACAGGGTTTATAGGGAGACAGGGAGCTAATAATATCAGACGTGTCCTTAACATCATGGCATGTGCAAAATGGAAGCATCGGACTTCAATGTTACTCCGTTTAGATGCCCAAAAGGCTTTCGACAGAGTAGATTGGGTCTATCTTGAACATACATTAGATAAGATGGGGTTCCACACAAAATTTATAAATTGGTTGAAAACACTATATTTAAATCCAAAGTCAAGAGTGAGGGTGAATGGGTGTTGCTCTGAGTTTTTTTAATTGAAGCAGGGAGTTAAACAGGGGGACAGTTTGAGTCCCCTGCTCTTTGATTTATGTTTAGAGCCGCTCGCTGAAACCATTAGGCAAGAGGATCATATAGAGGGTATTAAAGATGATAGGGGGGTGGAATATAAAATTTAATTATTTGCGGATGATGTCATGCTTTTTGTGAGCAATCCTATTTCCTCAGTGCCTCGCCTAATGCAAGTTTTAAAGGAACATGGAGTAGTATCTGGTTATAAAATAAATTATTCAAAATCAGAAGCAATGATGCTGCCAGGTTTATGGCCTTCGCAACAAAATGATCAGGTCAGGTTTCATTGGTCTAGGGAGGGTTTCAGATACCTAGGCATTGTCACCACCCCCTCCATTTCAACATTGTATGAAGCCAACTATGGAAAGTTACTAAAGGGGATAAAGGCAGATATGCTCGGATGGGAGATTCTCCCTCTATCTCTAATTGGTAGAATTGAAGCTGTTCGAATGAATATTTTGCCCCGACTGCATTTTTTATTTCAATCTTTGCCAGTAGGGGTCCCTGGAGCGGCATTTAAAGCGTTGGACAAAGAACTATCAAGATTTGTGTGGCAAAATAAGAAACCTAGAGTTAGACTCAAAACACTGTTACTACCAAAACAAAAAGGGGGCCTAAATCTGCCCAGCATTAAATACTATTACTGGGCAGTGCAGTTGAGGACCCTGATAGCATGGATAACAAATTATAAGGAAACGGGGTGGGAGAGAATAGAACAAAATTCATGTCCCAGTACTGCCCTGGCAGGGCTCCCATTCCTAAGTCAAGCAAAGTGGAAGAAATTAAAAACAGATAATGAATGGATTAAATTCACAATGAAAATTTGGCTGGTTATAAGAAAGCAACTAAATCTCTTCAATTCTATATCTAGAGTACTGAAGATAGCTGCTATCCCTATATATCTTACCCAGCAAAATTGACAATGGTTTCAGAAATTGGGCGGACAAAGAGCTCACTACTGTGGATCATTTTTGTGGGGGAGTTTTGAAATCAAATGAGCATCTTCAGAAAGAATTTGGTTTGTCAGGGACGGACTTTTTTAGATTTCTCCAAATACGGCATTACCTGCAGACACACGTAGATTGGGAGCAGATATGTAAATTACCTAATTTGGAAAAGATCTTCCTGTTAACTATGGAGGGAGCATTAAAAAAGAATCTGATATCCCATTTATATAAAGGACTTCAAAATTATGTAAAAGGAAATACTATAGAAACAAAACAGAAATGGGAATTGGAAATGAATATTATTATTACTGATGAAATGTGGGAAAAGACATGTCTTTTGGGTCACAAGTTAACAAACAGCTCCACCTGGAGGAAGTTTGAATGGAAAACTAGAATGAGAGTATTTAAGACTCCTCTTATGTTAGCAAGATACAGCAACACCTCAGATTTATGCTGGAGACAATGCGGGAAGATTGGTGATCATACCCATATTTTTTGGGATTGTCCCAAATTGTATCAATATTGGAGAGACATTCAGGCAGAGATTAAGTTAACCTTGGGGGTGCATTTACCTCTGGAGTCGACATGCTTCATACTAGGAGATACTCCAGAAATGATAGATACCAAAAATCAGAAATACTTGCTTGGGGTGTTGCTGTTGATTACAAAGAAGATGATTACAGTGTCATGGAGAAATGTTAAGCCACCAAATGTTCAACAGTGGAGGGAAAGACTGAAAAGTGTTTATTTGATGGAAAGCATAGAAACATAGAAAATATAGAAAATAGGTGCAGGAGTAGGCCATTCGGCCCTTCGAGCCTGCACCGCCATTCAATATGATCATGGCTGATCATCCAACTCAGTATCCTGTACCTGCCTTCTCTCTATACCCCCTGATCCCTTTAGCCACAAGGGTCACATCTAACTCCCTCTTAAATATAGCCAGTGAACTGGCCTCGACTACCTTCTGTGGCAGAGAATTCCACAGATTCACCACTCTCTAAGCATAACAGCTAAACTCCAGTTAAGGACTGATGCTTTCAACATTTTGTGGACACCGGTATTACTGCAACTGCCAAGATTGATTAAGGACACAATTTGATGAGCTTGCTTGGGTGCCGGTGAATCTGATGCTTCAGACTTGGATGATCAGCTATAATCACATTGAATGGCGGTGCAGGCTCGAAGGGCCGAATGGCCTACTCCTATTTTTCTATGTTTCTATGTTTCTACGACAGAACTCTAAGATGATTTGATCTGATACTGATAAATGCTATGTGATTTGTATATCTTGTTTGTTTGTGTACTTTGTCTTGTTAATAAATGTTGTGCAAAAAAAAAGAATAAAAGGACGTTCTTTTAGGAAGGAGGTGAGAAGGAATTTCTTTAGTCAGAGGGTTGTGAATCTGTGGAATTCTTTGCCACAGAAGGTTGTGGAGGCCAAGTCCATGGATATTTTTAAAGCAGAGATAGATAGATTCTTGGTTAGTACAGGTGTCAGAGGTTATGGGAAAAATGCAGCAGAATTGTATTAGGTTGGCGAGATAGATCAGCCATGATTGAATGGAAAAGTAGACTTGATGGGCTGAATAGCCTAATTCTATTCCCATCCCTTATGACCTTATGCCCTTATGATCCCCTTCAAACAGTCTAAACAACGGTCCTGATCCAAAACATTCCCTATCCATGTTCTCCAGAGATGCTGCCTGACGCACTAAGTTATCCCAGTATTTTGTGTCTATCTTAGGGAGATTGTAGTGGACTGTTGATAGAAGATGCAGCAGTGTAATTTACACTGTCCACATCAAGCCATCACAGGCCAAGGCAGTCACAGGCCAAGGCCGTCACAGGCCAAGGCCGTCACAGGCCAAGGCCATCACAGGCCAAGGCAGTCACAGGCCAAGGCCGTCACAGGCCAAGCATGGACCATCAAATGGCTATGCAGGGCACCACATTTACAGCAGTATGAAGGGTTAGGGTTCATGAAGTGAAAGGTCACTGGATTTGTGGTGGTTGTGGTAGTCCGAAGAAGGGTCTCAACGCAAAACATCACCCATTCCTTCTCTCCAGAGATGCTGCCTGTCCTGCTGAATTACTCCAGCTTTTTGTATCTATGTCCCAAACTGAGGATCTCCCTTGCACATCACTCAAAGGTTTGGCATTACCCAATTACATCACCAGACCCATGACTATCAGTAATGATTCCGCAAAGAACAACTTGAGGGTGGCACGGTGGTGCAGCGGTCGAGCTGCTGCCACCAGAGACCGGGGTTCAATCCCGACTACAGAGTTTAGACTTCCTTCCCGTGACCATTTGGGTTTTCACCGAGAACTTCTGTTTCCTCCCACATTCCAAAAACGTACAGGTGTGTAGGTTAATTGGCTTGGTATAAATATACATTGTCCCTATTGTGTGTAGGATAGTGTTAATTTGTGGGGATCGCTGGTCGGTGTGGACTCAGTGTGCCGAAGGGCCTGTTTCCATGCTCTATCTTTAAACTAAAACTATCTTTCACTGAAAATGCTTAAATTGACCAGGGCTTCTTGCTCAATTATCTCTGGGTCACCAAATGTTTGGTATTTACATCTGCTCGTTTACAATATTTAATAAAATGAAACTTTTATTTAGTCATAGAGTCAAGCAGGCCCTTTGGCCCAACGCCACCAACAATGGCCCAGCTACACTAGTCCCACTTGCCTGAGCTTGGTCCATATCCCTCCAAACCTGTCCTATCCATATACCTGTCTAACTTAAATGATGGGATAGTCCCAGCCTCAACTACCTCCTCTGGCAGCTTGTTCCATACACTTCTTCTTCTTCTTTCGTGTGGCGTGCACAGCCTAAAGTTGTCGGACAACTTGTTCTATTTGATCTTCCGTTTGTGCACGTCAAGTTGATTGCATTAGTTGAAACAGGGCGGACCACGTGAAGGTTGCAATCTTCCACCCCGTTCCATACACCCACCACCCTTTGTGTAAAAAAGTTATCTCTTGGATTCCTATTAAATCTTTTCCCCTTAACTTTGAACCTATGTCCTCTGGTTCTCGATTCCCCTAGTCTGGGCCAAAGGCTCTGTGCATCTACCTGATCTATTCCTCTCATCATTTTGTATACCTCTATAACAACACACCTCATCCTCCTGTGCTCCATGGAATGGAGACCCAGCCTACTCAACCTCTCCCTCTAGCTCACACCCTCTAGTCCTGGCAACATCCTTGTAAATCTTCCCTGACCCTTTCAAGCTTGACAATATCTTTCCTATAACATGGTGCCCAGAACTGAACACAATATTCTAAATGCGGTCTCACCAACGTCTTATACAACTGCAACATAACCTCCCAACTTCTGCACTCAATACTTTGACTGATGAAGGCCAAAGTGCCAAAAGCCTTTTTGACCACATCTACCTGCGACTCCACCTTCAAGGAACCATGCATCTGTACTCCTAGTTCCCTCTCTGCTCCACAGCACTACCCGGAGAAGGTGCAGATGCTGGAATCTAGAGCAAAAAACAAAGTGCTGTAGGAACTCACAGAGTCAGGCAGCATCTGTGGAGGGAAATAGGCAGACAACATTTTGGCCATCGGGGAATCTTGGCCATCATGGGCAAGTTGGGCCTAAGGGCTGTATGACCATGATTAACATGTATAGGCCACGTTCTTTCAGAGATTCTGCCTGAACTGTTGAGTTATCCCAGCACTGTGTGTGTTTTTTAATCCACTTGTCCATGAGCACAGCCAATGTTTGTGTTTTAGTCAGTCATAGGTAAAGGGACATCAAGCATTGGTGAGCCGCTGGGTTGGCTGTAACTAGCTGAAAGCAGCCTGTGACTGGAGCTGGTCTCTGCTCTATAAGCAATGCCCTGGCTGCCTGTGTTTGTAGCCACAACAAGGCAAAGTCACAGGGACCCTACAAAAGTGGAGCTGAACACTACCCTGGCAGTCTGCTGTCTCACCTCACAACATGACCAGCCACTCACAGGGAATCCATCAGTTACTGCAGGCAGAGAAACGGGCAAAGGAGAAGCTAGAAGAGGCCAAGAAACGTGAGTAAACTAAACTATTAATAAACGCTCGCTCGCTCGCCCACTCTCACTGACAGCGAAAGATAGTTGCAGCACACTGGGGAAATCGAAGCACCAACATCATTATTGTAGAGGAAGCATTGATATTAGATTCTTAAGGCTTTGAACAAAATGTACATCAGAAACAACATAAATTGTACCAATAAAAGTTTTAGTTGAGTTTATTATTGTCACGCGCACCGAGGTACAACAAAAAGCTTCAGTTTGCGTGCTATCCAGTCAAAGATCACACGTCATTATAACCAAGCCGTCCACATTGCACAGATACAGGACGAGGTCTACAGCATTTAGTGCGAGAGTCAAGAGCGTTTTATTGTCATATGTCCCGAAATGGAACAATGATATTCTTATATAGACTCTGGAAACACCATAAAACAAAAAGTTCAGTATACAAGAAAATACAGTATATAAAATGGAAGCCTGATTAAAGATAGTTCAAATGTCTCCAATGAGTTAGATGGGAGGTCAGCTCTCTAGCTGGTGAGAGGACGGTTCAGTTACCGGATCGCAGCTGGGCCGAAACTGTTTGTAAGTGTAGCATTTTGCTCGGCAGGAACTTCAACGTGCACTTTGTTCTGGCCATAATTGTATACATGCCACCACACTGCAGCAACTTGTGTGCAAAGAGAAGGGCCATGAGGGGTACAAACATGCCTTGCCCGATACGGCACGAAGCTGTACACTGTACTAGGAAAGACAGGGCAGCCGTGAATGTTTTAGGGGCAAGAGATTTCTCCACTGACAAAGCACTGTTGGACAAACATGTAGTGAAAGCTGCTGAAATATTGCCCGCTGTATCTTCAGGGTAAACATAGAACACAGAGCAGTCAGCACAAGCCCATCAGCCTATACATACAGCACCTGACAGCAACTTAAACTAATTTCCTCTGCCTGCATGTGATCCATATTCCTGTATTCACAAACCTTTCCCTCTCAACTAAAATCAAAGCCTTTTATCAGAGGTACCTGTAAATAACTGTGACATGAGAACATGTTAGTCGCTTGGTAAAGAATGATTTCCTCCAGAGATTGGCTCATCCATACAGGCCATGACTGTAGAAATGTGTAGGAAGGAACTGCAGCTGCTGGTTTAAACCAAAGATAGACACAAAGTGCTGTAGTAACTCAGTGAGACAGGCAGCATCTCTGGAGAGAAGGAATGGTTGACATTTTGGCACAGGCTGTGGAAATGTTGATTACTTGCACAGAATAGGCAATGGTGCAGCGGTAAAATTGCTGCATAACAGTACCAGAGACCCAGGTACGATTCTGACTACCGGTGCTGCCAGTGTGGAGTTTGCACATTCTCACGTTCACATTCCAAATGCCGTATCAGGGGCAGGTCAGGGTTGTAAGTTACTTGGCCTCTGTAAACTGATCATTGTGCGTAGGATAGTGCTAGTGTATGGGAACAGCTGGTTGGCACAGACTCAGTGGGCCGAAGGGCCTGTTTCCTCACTTTATCTCTAAACTAAATGAATCCGAGAAGCAAACTGATTTAAAGGTTTGCAGCCTCTGACTGTTATTCATTGATCTATAAGCAGCCAGTTTAGCTTCCTCACTGCAGGTGTGTGCGTCCATGTTGGCGCCACTAGCTTCTGCTGGGGTCAGCCTCAGGAGAAGCCATGGCCCCAGCTGTCTCCTGCAATGCCCAGGCACCGATGGTTCACAGGTTCCCTGCCATTGGGAGGAGTGTAGGTTCTACCAGAGGGTGAGGATTGCAACAGAAGCCAGCCCTGGCCTTCACTAAACATGAACACAGGGAAACGGCCTCCGCTCCCCTATTCTCCCCAATCTTATAAAGTGTTTAAAATCATGAGAGGACTAGATCGAGTAGATGCACAGAGTCTTTTGCCCAGAGTTGGTGAATCGAGGACCAGAGGACAGAGATTTAAGGTGAAGGGGAAAAGATTGAATAGGAACCTGAGGGGTAACTTTTTCACACAAAGAGTGGTGGATGCATGGAACAAGCTGCCAGAGGAGATAGTTGAGGCAGGGACTATCCCAACATTTAAGAAATGGTTAGACAGGTACATGGCTAGGACAGGTTTGGAGGGACATGGTCCAAACGTGGGCCGGTGGGACTAGTGTAGCTGGGACATTTTGGCCTATGTTGGCAAGTTGGGCTGAAGGGTCTGTTTCCATGCTGTATCACTCTGTGATTCCTCTGGTTACACCTCCTCTGCAAGCTTGGCCCCTTGTCAATGAACAGCAATTGTCACTCCTAACAGGAAGTGTTGAAAACAGGGCCGAAAGAGCAGGGGGGAACTGCAAATGCTGGATTATCCGGAAAATAGACACAGAGTGTTGGAGTAACTCAGCAGGTCACGCAGCATCTCTGGAGAAAGTGAATGGGTGACATTTCGGGTCAGAACCCTTCTTCAGACTGAAAGTAGAGGGGGGTAGAATCTAGAGATAGGAAAAGGCCTGATAAATGAGCAACAGGTGACTAAGGAATGGTGGCGCCCGGAATTGGCTGGGAAATAGATGATAACAAAGGGAAACAGGGATACGAACAATGGAACTAGGACAACTAAGGGCAGGGGTAGAGTGAGAGGGAATGCCGGGGTTACTTGAAATTAGAGGAATTAAAGTTCATTCATACCACACGTCTTGGGCCATTTGTGAACAAGCATCTTACTAGATAGAGGCTTCAAGCTGCCCCCTTTATGACCACAGTATAGTTGAGTTTATTATTGTTACGTGTACCGAGATACAATGAAACGCTTATAGCTGATCCTCACAGTTTGCAAGATGCCTGGTTATAAAAGTACTTCCCCAAGGTTTGCACTCCACACCTCTTTTTGGAACGGGAACTACTTCTAAATTGCGTGATCAACTTTCAAGTGAGAACTGAAAAAGTGGTTGTTTCCAATTTGGTAGTTTTCCTATTTACACCATCCTAGAAAGTGTGATGTCGTTGTTCCATATGTCTTCTGCCCTTTCAGCAATGTTCCCTCATCAACTTCCCTGTTAACTCCTCCATCTCCAAAAAAACCCACTGCACCGCCCACAGCATTTGCTCATGTAACCACAGGTCATAGGACGTAGAGCAGGCCAACACAGGAGCAGAACCTTCGGCCCATAATGTCCGTGCCGAACGTGACACTAGGCCAAACCAATCTCTGCCTGCATAAACATGTGGCCTCACCAACGTCTTTTAACCAACATCATCAACTGCAACTTCCTTTAAACTTTAGTATATGGAAATGAAAGACAGAAAACTCACTGGCTGAATAGGAGGGGAGGGGGCGCGGGGGGGGGGGGGGGGGGCGGGGGGGAGCGGGGGGAGTGGGGGGGATTGTCACCCATTAACTCAGCACCACTTGGAACAGCTCTGCCCAAGTCCATGAGAAATTGCAGAGTTGTGGACATAGTCCATCCATCTCACAATCCAAACTGCCCACCATCGACTTCATGTACATTTCACATTGCCTTGATAAAGTAGGCAACAATAATGCACAACATGGTGTGTGTTCTGGGTGTTAATGTTACTAAGCCAAACAAACAAATTGTGATTATGCGAGTATTTCATAACAGTCACATTGGTTTCCTCAACTGTGATTCAGGTTCTTAGCTATTGTCCATCTACACTTCATGCAGCTGGGGAATGCAGCCAACGTAATCAAGGACCTTCTCAACCCAGTCATTTACTTTTTTCTCTTCCATCAGGCAGAAGATACAAAAACTTGAAAGCAGGTGCTACTAGATTCTAGAGCAGCTTTATCAAACTACTGAAGGAAACAAGGAAATACGGATGTGTTAAAGAAGGAACTGCAGATGCTGGAGAATCGAGGGTCTGAAGATGGGTCTCGACCCAAAACGTCGCCTATCTCCTTCGCTCCTTAGATGCTGCTGCACCCGCTGAGTTTCTCCAGCTTTTTGTGTAACCCTCGATTCTCCAGCATCTGCAGTTCCTTCTTTAACACAAGGAAATACGGATGCTGGTTTATACCAACGATAGACACAGAGTGCTGGAGTAATGCAGCGGGTCAGGCAGTAGTCTGGAGATAAGGGATGGGTGATGAGCTTTCTGAAGAAGTGTCCAAACCCGAAACATTACCCATCCTTTTTCTCCAGAGATATTGCCTGCGCCACTGAGTTACTCCAGCTCTTTATGTTTATCTACTGAATGGTTCTTCCATATGTTCGGGTGTAGTCTCAATCGCTCAACCTACCTCATTGCAGACGTTGGACCATTCCTCTGAAACTTTTAACATTATAGCCCTGTAACACTAACACTATATTCTGCTGTTTTTGATCATTTTTCTTTTTGCATCACATTCAGCACAGACATTGTGGTCGGAAGGGCCTGTTCTTGTGCTGATATTGGTCTGTGTATCAGTCCTTGTGACAATAATAAGCCAGCATCAAGCCACAAGTAGAAGGTAGAGGTCCCTGTTCATTGCATACCCCAGCTATGACTGTAAGAAACAGGGGGAGGCAGACCAGGAGTGGACTATCCTGTCTACAGTTCTGCTCCATCATCCATTAGTATCAAGTCTGATCTGTTTTCTTTGCACACAAAGGGTGGTGGGTGTATGGAACGAGCGGTCGGAGGAGGTAGTTGAGGCAGGGACTATCACAACGTTTTAGAAACATTTGGACAGGTACATGTACAGGTAAGGTTTAGAGGGATATGGGCTTATCACAGGCGGGTGGGACTAGTGTAGATGGGGCATGTTGTGCAAGGTGGCTGAAGAATCCCTTTCCACACTGTATCACTCCACCTTGGAGCCATTGCTCAGCACAATTTGTATGTCCTTCACTTTCCCCAGTATCCAGTCAGGCTGTAGAAGTAATGCAACTCCACGCAGGGCAGCTCCCCCAGGGTTAGTGCCCCATCAAGTGGATAGTAGAGAGAGCCAAGGGACATGCTGTGATTGAGGACACAAGGAACTGCAGATGCTGGTTTACACAAGAAAATAGAGTGCTGGAGTAACTCAGCGGGTCAGGCAGCATCTGTGGAGAACATGGATAGGTGACGTTTCACAGAGTGCTGGAGTAACTCAGCGGGTCAGGCAGCATCTGTGGAGAACATGGATAGGTGACGTTTCACAGAGTGCTGGAGTAACTCAGCGGGTCAGGCAGCATCTGTGGAGAACATGGATAGGTTACGGTTCTGGTCGGGGCCCTTCTTCAGACTGAAGGGCTGATGGGTCAGTGTAGGAGTTGTCAGTATGTGGAACGTACATCACGTACTCTCCCATCCCCACAGAGGTCCCTGAGAAAAGGTAGCCGCGAATGCAATCTCTCCGCCGGCCATCACGTTACATCACCAGCCATACGGCTGCAGCTCGCAGCGGCTGTGAGAAATTGGTTTGTATATAAAAAAGACAGCCGTCCTATCCACTTAGATTGTGTGCTTCAGGATCTGAATGAAATTCGTGCACAGGAGGGCGGAATCCGTGTAGAAAGTGCATACACCATCAGTAAGGAATGATTGGAGGCATATGCCAGAAAGACTTACAGGTATCAGATGCTGTTTGTTGGGCCAGCCGCGGTCGCTGCTCCATCCTCCGCCTCCCGTGTGTTTACCGCTGTTTATCAGACTCGTGGCTCCGTCGGTATGAAGCCCTAATTAGGCATTTTGTTTTGTGAACGTTACCTGCAGGGAAGGGCAGGCGGCTGAAGCAGGCAAAGAGCGAGGCACAAGCCGAGATTGATCAATACCGCCTACAACGCGAGAGGGAATTTAAACACAAACAAGATTCGGTGCGTATTGATCCAAACCAAATGCGTTTCATGCCTGCCTCTGTAAAGTCAGCTTTGGGGAGGGGGGAGGGGGGGGGGATAGGAATAGATGACATTTTGGGTCGGGACCCTTCATCAGTATTATTCAGCAGTTCCCAATGTTCATATTGGGTTGCAAACTGCCCAAGCAGAATATGAGGTGTTGGAATCTAATGGTCAGGGAGCAGGTGGCCACACCTTTACCAAGTAGATGCTGTGGAAACGGCTTCATTTGACACAGTCTGATGACCAAATGCATAGGAAGGAACTGCAGATGCTGGTTTACACCGAAGATACGCTGCAGTGCTGGAGGCTCCGCTTAGGCCTACGTGATCTCCCAGTTGCCAAATACTTTACCCCCCCTCCGATTCCTACACTGACCTTTCTGTCCTGGGCCTCCCCCACTGTCAGAGTGAGGCCCAACACAAATTGGAGGAACAGCAACTCACATGTCGCTTCAGCAGCTAATAACCCAGCGGTATGAACATTGACTTATCTAACTGCCAGTAACCCTTGCTTTTTCTCTCTCTCCATCCCTCCCCATCTTAGTTCTTCGACTAGTTTCACTGTCCTCCTGATTAAATTTGCCTCGTTCTCATCTTCCCATATAACATATAACCATATAACAATTACAGCACGGAAACAGGCCTTCTCGGCCCTTCCATCCGTGCCGACCATTTATTTTCCCCTAGTCCCATCTACCTGCACTCAGACCATACCCCTCCATTCCCTTCCCGTCCATATACCTATCCACTTTACTTTTAAATGTTAAAATCGATCCTGCCTCCACCACTTCTGCTGGAAGCTCATTCCACACAGCCACCACTCTCTGAGTAAAGAAGTTCCCCCTCATGTTACCCCTAAACTTCTGTCCCTTAATTCTCATGTCATGCCCTCTTGTTTGAATCTTCCCTACCCTCAATGGGAAAAGCTTATCCACATCAACTCTGTCTACCCCTTTCATCATTTTAAAGACCTCAATCAAGTCTCCCCTTAACCTTCTGCGCTCCAAAGAATAAAGACCTAACTTGTTCAACCTTTCTCTGTAACTTAGTTGCTGGAACCCAGGCAACATTCTAGTAAATCTCCTCTGTACTCTCTCTATTTTGTTGACATCCTTCCTATAATTAGGCGACCAAAATTGTACACCATACTCCAGAATTGGTCTTACCAATGCCTTGTACAATTTTAACATTACTTCCCTACTCCTATATTCAATGCTCTGATTTATAAAGGCCAGCACACCAAAAGCTTTCTTTACCACCCTATCTACATGCGATTCCACCTTCAGGGAACTATGCACAGTTATTCCCAATGTTCATATTGGTATGGTTCCCCATAGCTAACAATGAACCATTCTATATTTTCTTTGAGCATTGACTACTTTGATCTGTCGTTTTCTCACCTTCCCTTTCCATATCTCTAGGTCTCCCTCTCCCCGACTCTATGTCTGAAGAAGGGTCTCGATTCCTTCTGTCCAGAGATGCTGCCTGTCCCGCTGAGTTGCTCCAGCACTTTGTGTCTATTGGCTGATAGCCAAGTACCATTTTCTTTGCTAGCCAAAGCAGGGAATCAAACAGACCACCTCCTGAGAGAACTCGGTCCTTTATAGCTCTTTGACACAAACCAAATTTGTTCATTTGTAGGAAGGAACTGCAGATGCTGGTTTACACTGAAGATGGACACTAAATACTGGAGTAACTCCGCAGGTCAGGCAGCATCTCTGGAGAGAAGGAATAGTTTCCTGCCTCTTTAAAATCAAAATTAATTAAATGTCTTGTTAGAACAAATGGGAATAAATCAGGCACACACAAACCTCGTTTTAAAGAAAAATAATGTTACAATGAGCAATGGCATTTGATGGATCCCTTTACAAATGTAGCAAAGTCGTTAATTACCAGTTCTATTTTGGAGTTATCAGCTATGCTGGTAGAGGTATCATTAACTTTCTCCCTGGCTACATGCCAAACATCAGCTCATGGTTTTATCTTTTGATGATGAAGTGACAGAGTTGAGGAGTTGTACAACAGGCCCTTCATCCACCCTGTTGACCAAATTGTCTTTCGGGGCTAGACACAAAATGCTGGAGTAAATCAACAGGTCAGACAGCATTCCCAGAGAATAGTAATAGATGATGTTTTGAGTCGAGATCCTGTCAAGGGAAAGGGAAACGAGAGATATCAATGGTGATATAGAGATATAGAACAAATGAATGAAGGATATGCAAAAAAAGTAACAATGATAAAGGAAACGGGCCATTGTTAGCTGTGGCCTGGACAAAAACAAGTTACTGACAATGAGACTCAACAAGACGACTTTGAAGCCAGTACAATGACATTGGTGGGGGAAGGATGGAGGGAGAGGGGATGCAAGGGTTGCTTGAAGTTAAATAAATCAATGTTCAAACCGCTGGGGCGTAAGTTGCCCAAGCGAAATATGAGGTGTTCCTCCAATTTGCGTTTGGCCTCACCCTGACAATAGAGGAGGCCCAGGACAGAAAGGTCAGTATGGGAAGGGGAATTAAAGTGTTTGGCAACTGGGAGATCAGGTAGGTCCAGGCAGACTGAGCGGAGGTGAGCGTTATGGGCTAGTCCCATTTGCCTGAATTTGACCAACAGTCTTCAGAACCCTTCATGTTCATCTATCTGTCCAAATGTCATTTAAAAGCATCCACAACGTCCTCTGATAGCTCATTCTAGATACGGACTACCCTCTGAGTGAACATTGCTCCTGAAGTTCATCCTAATACCCTCCCCTCCCACCTTAAGCCTATGCCCTCTAGTTTTAGAATCCTCTACCCTGGGGAAAAAGACTGTGATTGTTCACTTTATCCATGCCCCTCATGATCTTGTGCACCACAGTAGGTCAACCCTAAGCTTCCTACACTCAAAAAAAAAAAGTCCCAGCCTATCCCACCTCCCCTATAACTCAAACCTGCAAGTCCAAGTGACATCCTGGTGAATCTCTTCTGCACCCGATCCAACTTATTGACCCTTCCGGTAGCTGGGTGACCAGAACTCCACACTCTGCTCCAACGACTTGCACAGCTGCATCATCATGTTCTAATATTTGTACTCCGTGCCTTTCCCAATAAAAGCAAGTGTGCCAAACGGCTTCCTCACCACCCTGTCCACATGATTAGCCACCATCCGGGAGCCGTGCACTGATGCTCCCATATCTCTCTGCTCTGCAACACTCTCCAGGGATCTACCGTTTACTGTGTAAGTCCTGCCCTGGCTTGGTGTATCAAAGTGCGACACCTCAACAAATAATGTATAAGAAGGAACTGTAGATGCTGGTTTAAACCGAACATAGACACAAAAAGCTGGAGTAATTCAGCAGGTCAGACAGCATCACTGGAGAAAAGGACTAGGTGATGTTTCGGGTCGAGACCCTTTTTCAGACTTGCAGACAGTCTGAAAACGTCTGAAGATCTGACGTTTCCTTTTCTCAAGAGATTCTGTCTGACCCACTGAGTTACTCCAGCATTTTGTGTCTATCTTCACGTCAACACACAAGTTGCTCCAAATCAACCAATTTATTTCAATTTAACTGAAAACATACTTTTGTATTCCTTACATAAGTTGCAGGCTTTAAGTAACAGAAGAATCTATTAGCTACTACATTAATAGATAATAGTAAGATTAAACGAGAACTTACCAGTTTGAAGTTTGATCTTTATTTTATGAGGAGTTGCGATGAGGGATTTCGTGAAGACCCCGCCAGCACGCATGCGCGACATTCTTCAAAGCAGCGGTGTGGAATCACAGATTAAACAACAATGACTAAATATAGTAAGATTGAAGAGACTCTATTTACCAGTTGACCTTATAGTAGAGGGTTGGGAGCGGAAGGCACGAAATTCCTCATCGCAACTCCTCATAAAATACAGATCAAACTTCAAACTGGTAAGTTCTCGTTTAATCTTACTATTTCATTTTGGAGTCATGTGAGTGACTTTGTGAAGATTTCAAAGCTCTGTGATTTCATGCCCTGGATCACGTCCATGCTCACACACTGCTGCAATTCTGATGGAAGGAGTATGTTAACGTAATTCAGACTTGAACAAGCTGAAAAATAATATAGTATTTATTAATACAAATCAAAAAGCCCTCACTCGGGGATAAACGTTACTTGGGGACCAGTACTTAAAACTGTCTCCGCAAACGTTGCGGGAGCGACCACAGGTTTATTATAAAACCTCTGAAATGTTGCTTCACTGGCCCAGCCCGCTGTTGCAAGAATATGGTCCATGGGAACCTCCATGGTCCTCGCCGCTTATGTGGATGCAGCCCTGGGAGAATGGGATTTAAAGGTATTAGTATTCATACCTGCTGCATCCAATACCACCCTGAGCCACCTGGAAATAGTCTGCACCGTCACCCTGTGATGAGGTTTCTTAAGGCTGATCAGCAGGCCTTTCTCCATTTTCCTGATGGTATGCGTCACTTTGATATAGTGACGTATGTAGGTGGCTATGCAGAGCCTCACATCACCGGGGTATGCTGGGAATATTGATTGCAGCCCTGTAGACCCAGGTCTGTGCTGCTTGAGTAACTCATCTATGAAGAAAGTTACTCTCTCAGGGGTTGAGACCATGTTATCCAATTTGATCTTTTGCAAGGTCTGAACCCGTTGTGCCGAGGTTAGCGCCATTAACATCACCATCTTCAGGGTGAGTTTATCCAGCGGTAGTCCAATCATTGGCGACCAGCTCCTGAGTAGGGTCAATACTTCCCCTATATCCCAGGTGATGTTGTATCATGGTTGGGGAGGGTTTGAATTGAAGATATCCCTCATCAATTTGGACACGAGCTTGTGAGATCCTACTCCTATACAAAGGTAGGATGACAGTGCGCTTCTGGCACTGTTGATGGCGCTGTAGCTGAGGCCCTCATCATGATGTAGCCCCGGAAGGAATTCCAGCACATGGGGAGAGTCATGGCAGAGTCATATGTGATGTTGATCCAGCTGCAGTAGGCCTCCCATTTCCTGATTTGGGTGAGGTACTGTTGTCTTGTGGATACTCTGCACGATGCTGCAATGGTGTCCATGGTCCTTGGTGTTAGTCCATATTGCAGGAGTGGCCTCTTCAGAACCTGCAAGCCAACAGGTTCAGATGACCATGGCACAGATGATTTTCCCCTGTTGTGGGGTTAGTTACCAAATCCGGGCATTTATTAATATGTGCCCGTGGTTCTTTAATCATCTCAAGGACCACCGGATACCATGGTTGTGTAGGCCAGTCGGGTATTATTAAGATGCCTGTTGCAGAATCTGATTTTATTTTCTGCAATACCCGACTGATGAGGCAGAATGGAGGAAATGCATAGAAAAACCATTTCCCCCAGTGCAGCAAGAAAGCGTCCATTACTACTGCCCCAGGATCTGGTTCCCAAGATACATATGTTGGTATCTGATGGTTCAACCTGGACGCAAAGAGGTCGATATCTGGTGTTCCATATTTGGCTATAATTTTAGCAAATATTTGGGGATTTAACATCCACTCGATGTTATCATTGAATACGCGTGTCCTGGTGTCCGCCACTGTATTGAGCTCACCTGGAAGGTAGGTAGCTGATATCCAAATATTTCTTTCTATACACCAGAGCCAGATTGATTTTGCCAATTCATCACAAGATATTGACTTGATACCACCCATATGATTCAAATATGCCACCACAGTAGTGTAATCTATTGGAAGAAGGACATGCGTATGATGTAAATTCATGCAATAAGCTCGCAGCCGTTAAATGCTCCTAGCATTTCCAAATAGTTTAGCCCTTGTGATAATAGAAGGGTAGATTCGTGTAAATCCCATCTATTGCCACGACTGGAAGTAGTGTCGGTAGCTCCCCGGCCTTGGGCGCTTGCGTCGGCTTGTACCACGAATGTCGGGTTCGATACAATAATGGGATTGAATGAGTCACGACTATTATCAATCCACCATTGTAACTCAACTTTTGCCTTGATTGGCAGCTGCATAGGCCTATCAAAATGTCCAGCATTTGTTTTTAATGCTGACATTTTTGTTCTTTGCAAATTTTGATAGTGTAAAGGGCCAAATCGCGCAGCTGGAAATGTAGCTACTAGCTTTCCAATTACCTTAGCAGCATGTGTGATTGTTGGTTTCCTGGCACAAACAAGGTTGTTACATGGTTCAATAATATCCATTGCCTTGTTATCTGGGATGGTAACAATCATCTGATTGGTGTTAATTGTGTATCCCAGGTAGTTCATGACCTGTGAAGGGTAGAACTTAGATTTGTCTGGATGGATGACAAACCCTAATTTTTGAAACAATGTTTTAGTAGCTGTCATTGCTAAATTTGTCGATTCCATAGTCTTTCCCACAATCAAGATGTCATCTAAATATGCCATGACAATATGGTTTTGTTTTCTTAGGGATGCCAATAATGGCTTCAACATTTTAGTAAATAACCTAGGGGCTGTTGTAAGCCTATTGGGTAGGGCTCTATATTGCCATAGTTGATCCATCCAGACAAACTTCAAGAACTATCGGTGATGTTTCCGTATGGATACTGAATAGTATGCATCTTTCAAATTGATGCATGCCATGAAGCACCCCTTGGAAATCAGTGATTTAGCTGTTTTGAATGTGTCCATTTTAAAATGGGTATATTTTACAAAAGTATTCAAATGGTTACCCGGACTGGAGCGTCCCGCCTGTCTGGATAAGCAGTGAGGAGTCAGTTCCAGCCACCGAAGCGGGGCTCACCGATGTCCGCGCGGGCTTGCCGCCTGTCCTCCCCCGGGACAAAGGCGACGCTTGGTCACGTCCAGCCGCTAACGTGGGGTTCGGTGACCGAAATATGTTGCCACCGGCTCGCAATCTGATAGGCTCCGCCGGTGGTGAGTCTGCGCCGGCCACACCTGCGGGCTCCCAGACTCAGACCTCGATCCCTCTCCGGTCCGCGATCTGGCGGACTGCTCCGGTGGCAAGTCGACGCCGGCCGCAGAAGCGGGGCTCCTCGACCTCAGTGCGGTTCTTCCCCTGGTCCGCCCTCTGGTGACCTGCAATGGAGGGGAGACAGAACGTGCCGCAGAGTGGGGAACACGCTTACGCACCTTCTTGCCACTGTCCCTATGGTAGGGAGTCAGGGTCTTGCCTACCCTGCTCCCGTGCGGTGCTCCTACCACTATGTGGCTCCATAGACAGCCGTGGTGGAGAATCGGGTCCTGGTTGCGTAGGGTTCCCCGACTTCCACGTTCTTTTCCCGGCCTGACGAGCGGGTGCTGCCGTTGTAGCGGGCAGCTCCGGGGAATGCAGCCGCTGACTCCTATCGGAAGTCCTACTGCTAGAGGCATGTTTTGCCTTGCTCCTTTTTTCCATCATCCCTGTGAACACAAAAACTATCCACAGGAACTAACCAACTCAAGGTTAGTTTCACTTACCTGAGCGGTCCTTTTTGAAGGTGGAGGGGCGCACTTCGACCCCCCCCCCCCCCCCAGCCGTAGACTGCAACTGCGAGTGATGATATGTCGCGCATGCGTGCTGGTGGGGTCTTCACGAAGTCACTCACGTGACTCCGAAATGAAATTGAAGAGTTGGTGTCGGGCACACCCATTCACCTGGTGCTGAGGGACTGCTATGATGTTGTGGGAACATTTCTAGCCCCATCTCACCCATACACGCTGAGACACTGGCAGCGGCTGAGTGTGTGCGTCAGATGTGTCTTGGTGGCCATCGTTACAAGGGCACCCAAGAAAGCACATCAACACCTCTACTTCCTTAAGGCTTGGGAAGTTCGGCATGTCCCCAACACCCATCACCAACTTCTACAGATGCACCATAGAACGCATTTTATCGGGATGCATCACAGCTTGGTTTGGGAACAGCTCCATCTAAGACTGTAAGAAATTGCAGAGAATTGTGGACACAGCCCAGACCATCACACAAACCAACCTTGCTTCCATTGACTCCATCTACACTCCACACTACCTCGGCAAGGCCAGCAGCACCATTAAGGACCAGTCTCACCCTGGTCACTCCCTCTTCTCCCCTCTTTCATCAGGCTAGAGGTACAAAAGTGTGAAAATGCACACCTCGACATTCCAGAACAAAATGCGGACGGCTTGATTCTAATCATGTATAATCATTGCTTTGACTGGTTAGCATGCAACACAAAACTTTTCACTGAACCTTGGTACACATAACAATTAGAAACTAAACTAACCTAAAGTTTGCAAGGCCACCATTTATTCTCCACCCCTAATTACTCTTTAGAAGGAATTGCTTAGTCACCTTCTTCAAAGGTACTTTCATAGGGCTGGAGAAACAAATAACTGCAAATGCAAACAAAGATACAAAGTGCTGGACTAACTCAACAGGTCAGGCAGCAGCTCTGGAGAACATGGATAGGTCCAAAGAAAGATCCCAACCTGAAATATCGTCAATCCATGTTCTCCAGAGATGATGCCTGACCCGCTGAGTTACTCCAGCACTCTGTGAAACGTCGCCTATCCATGTTCTCCACAGATGCTGCCTGACCCGCTGAGTTACTCCAGCACTCTGTGAAACGTCACCTATCCATGTTCTCCACAGATGCTGCCTGACCCGCTGAGTTACTCCAGCACTCTGTGAAACGTCACCTATCCATGTTCTCCACAGATGATGCCTGACCCGCTGAGTTACTCCAGCACTCTGTGAAACGTCACCTATCCATGTTCTCCACAGATGCTGCCTGACCCACTGAGTTACTCCAGCACTCTGTGAAACGTCACCTATCCATGTTCTCCACAGATGCTGCCTGACCCGCATCCTACTGCTAGAGGCATGTTTTGCCTTGCTCCTTTTTTCCATCATCCCTGTGAACACAAAAACTATCCACAGGAACTAACCAACTCAAGGTTAGTTTCACTTACCTGAGCGGTCCTTTTTGAAGGTGGAGGGGCGCACTTCGACCCCCCCCCCCCCCCCCCAGCCGTAGACTGCAACTGCGAGTGATGATATGTCGCGCATGCGTGCTGGTGGGGTCTTCACGAAGTCACTCACGTGACTCCGAAATGAAATTGAAGAGTTGGTGTCGGGCACACCCATTCACCTGGTGCTGAGGGACTGCTATGATGTTGTGGGAACATTTCTAGCCCCATCTCACCCATACACGCTGAGACACTGGCAGCGGCTGAGTGTGTGCGTCAGATGTGTCTTGGTGGCCATCGTTACAAGGGCACCCAAGAAAGCACATCAACACCTCTACTTCCTTAAGGCTTGGGAAGTTCGGCATGTCCCCAACACCCATCACCAACTTCTACAGATGCACCATAGAACGCATTTTATCGGGATGCATCACAGCTTGGTTTGGGAACAGCTCCATCTAAGACTGTAAGAAATTGCAGAGAATTGTGGACACAGCCCAGACCATCACACAAACCAACCTTGCTTCCATTGACTCCATCTACACTCCACACTACCTCGGCAAGGCCAGCAGCACCATTAAGGACAAGTCTCACCCTGGTCACTCCCTCTTCTCCCCTCTTTCATCAGGCTAGAGGTACAAAAGTGTGAAAATGCACACCTCGACATTCCAGAACAAAATGCGGACGGCTTGATTCTAATCATGTATAATCATTGCTTTGACTGGTTAGCATGCAACACAAAACTTTTCACTGAACCTTGGTACACATAACAATTAGAAACTAAACTAACCTAAAGTTTGCAAGGCCACCATTTATTCTCCACCCCTAATTACTCTTTAGAAGGAATTGCTTAGTCACCTTCTTCAAAGGTACTTTCATAGGGCTGGAGAAACAAATAACTGCAAATGCAAACAAAGATACAAAGTGCTGGACTAACTCAACAGGTCAGGCAGCAGCTCTGGAGAACATGGATAGGTCCAAAGAAAGATCCCAACCTGAAATATCGTCAATCCATGTTCTCCAGAGATGATGCCTGACCCGCTGAGTTACTCCAGCACTCTGTGAAACGTCGCCTATCCATGTTCTCCACAGATGCTGCCTGACCCGCTGAGTTACTCCAGCACTCTGTGAAACGTCACCTATCCATGTTCTCCACAGATGCTGCCTGACCCACTGAGTTACTCCAGCACTCTGTGAAACGTCACCTATCCATGTTCTCCACAGATGCTGCCTGACCCGCTGAGTTACTCCAGCACTCTGTGTCTCCTCTCATCATATGTTAGGCAGGGAGTGTAACGCCAGCAGCAATTATATTTCCAAATCAACTTTCTCTCCCTTTGAACTGACGTTGTGGGAGCTCTGTCAGGAGTTCCCATCCTCATCTTGGCTTATTATTGGCAAGAAGCACTGGCGGTTTCGGTATAATTCCTTAATGATAACAATACTTTTGCCATCATGGACACTGCAGAAATGGCTTCATTGAAGCTAATTGTCTGATGACAATATAATTTGATTTGCTAGCCCAAAACAGTGGATCAAATAGACCATCGGAGGGGGGGGGGGGAGTTACTCTGCCCCCGTAATATGTCCATAGTTACTCCGGCATTTTGTGTCTTTCTATGATAAACCAGCATCTGCAGCTCCTTGTTCCAACAGTATTGTACCTTATTCCAGCATTTTCCTGAGAGTGGTCAAAGAGGCAGACCAGCTAGAGGACAATTGAAATCTTGAATGTTTACACAACAAATATCGTACTGCCATGAAGTGTTTCCAAAACGCTTGAAACAGGAATTCCAGGCATGTGATTTCTTCCATTTACTATAAACATCAGATTCCCAGGATGGAAATGTTAAACTCATAGCTTTAAGGTGAGAGGGGGAAAGTTTAAAAGAGATGCGTGAGGCAGGTTGATTACACAGAGGGTGGTGGGTGCCTGGAACACGCTGCCAGGGATAGTGGTGGAGGCAGATACATTAGTGGCGTTTAGATAGGCACATGTAACTGTAGGGAATGGAAGGATATGGATCATGTGCAGGCAGGTAAGAGTTGCTTTTGGCATCGTGTTCAGCACAGACATTGTGGGCCGAAGGGCCTATTCCTATGTTCTATGATCTATCTCTGCTTTCTCCCAGATAATGGGATCGCAAGGTAATATTTTGGCTCACGTGGATGAACAAACCAGAGCAAGAATCAATGAGCTAACCAGCAACCATGAGCAGAACAGTGAGAAGGTGCTGCAGAAGCTCATGGGGCTGGTTTGTGAAATTAAACCAGAAATCCATGTCAATTACAGAGACACTGGCAACTACTGACTGGAGGGCTGGAGATAACAAACCTGATCAAAGTGATGACCTGCTTTGATTACAGACAACTGAGGCTGGATTATACCCCATTGATGACAAAACATTGTATCTTCTTAATTGTGAATGCCTTGGCACTTGTTCCTGTTATTAAAGGTGCTGTACAAAACCAAGGCTTTGCTACTGATTTCTATCCTTAACCCCTTCCTATAAATAGCCACTGAGTCTTGCAGTCACCGGGTTAGACAAACTATACAATGCTGAGAACTATATTCTGCTCTGTGTCTTCCCCTTGGCTCTAGCTACTGTACTTGAGTATGGTGATTACATTTATGTCGAGAATTTATTTAGTTTAATATTATCACGTGTAACGAGGTACAGTGAAAAGCTTTTTGTTGCATGCTATGCAGTCAGTGAAAGAATATACATGATTACAATCGAGCCGTACACAGTGTACAGATACAGAATAAGGGGTAAACGTTGAGAGCACGATAAAGTCCAGTAAAGTCCAATTAAAAATAGTGCAAAGGTCTCCAAGGAGGTAGTTGGCAGGTCAGGACCGCTCTTTTGTTCCTGCTGGGTCAAAACTGTCCCTGAATGTTTCTTCTGTACCTCTTGCCTGATGAGAGAGGGGAGAAGAGGGAGTGACCGACGGGGGTGAGACTGGTCCTTGATTATGTTGCTGGCCTTGCCGAGGCAGCGTGAAGCGTAGATGGAGTCAATGGAAGGGTTGGTTTGTGTGATGGTCTGGGCTGCGTCCACAATTCTCTGCAAATTCTCATGGTCTTTGATGGAGCTGTTCCCAAACCATGCTGTGATGCATCCTGATGCATCTCGGAGAACATGGATAGGTGACGTTTCAGGTTGAGACCTTGCTTCAGACTCTTTGTTCAGTTACTTAATGGCCTGTCCCACATACGTGTCCTTGGCACGCAAATTACGCGACCTCATGGTCATGTTGAGGCACACATGCATCGAATGGCCGCGCAGGGCCGGTCCACTTGCGTGTCCCCGGCACGCAAATTACGCGACCTCGTGGTCGCGTTGAGGCGCACGGGCATCGTATGGCCGCGCAGGGCCTGTCCCACTTAGAAGCGTGGTGGGATATGTAGTTGTGCTCGACATTGCGCGGGGCTCCGAAATTTTTGTAGCGAACAAAATCTTCGCGCGGCAACGACCTGTCGCGTAACTGATGGCCGAAGTGGGACAGGCCCAAGACCCTGGCGCAACGCAACGTCTCACCTCCAACAGCAGCAGAAGCAGGCAAACGATCGGCGAACTCTGCCTGGGGCTCACGGCTGTTGCGGTCCGGATCCGCCCCCAATTCTACTCCCAGAGAAAATTGAAGAAAGACACAAAATACTGGAGTAACATAGAAACATAGAAACATAGAAAATAGGTGCAGGAGTAGGCCATTCGGCCCTTCGAGCCTGCACCGCCATTCAATGTGATCATGGCTGATCATCCAACTCAGTATCCCGTACCTGCCTTCTCTCCATACCCCCTGATCCCTTTAGCCACAAGGGCCACATCTAACGCCCTCTTAAATATAGCCAATGAACTGGCCTCAACTACCTTCTGTGGCAGAGAATTCCAGAGACTCACCACTCTCTGTGTAAAGAATGTTTTCCTCATTTCGGTCCTAAAGGAATTCCCCCTTATCCTTAGACTGTGACCCCTTGTTCTGGACTCCCCCAACATCGGGAACAATCTTCCAGCATCTAGCTTGTCCAACCCCTTAAGAATTTTGTAGGTTTCTATAAGATCCCCCCTCAATCTTCTAAATTCCATCGAGTACAAACCGAGTCTATCCAATCTTTCCTCATATGAAAGTCCTGACATCCCAGGAATCAGTCTGGTGAATCTTCTCTGTACCCCCTCTATGGCAAGGATGTCTTTCCTCAGATTTGGAGACCAAAACTGTACGCAGTACTCCAGGTGTGGCCTCACCAAAACCCTGTAACTCAGCGGGACCGGCAACATCTCTGGAGAGAAGCAATGGATGACGTTTCGGGTCAAGACCCAACTTTCAGAAGAGTCTCGACACGAAACATCACCCATTGCTTCTCTCCAGAGATGCTGCCGGTCCCGCTGCGTTACTCCTGCATTTTGTGCCCATCTTCAAATGACGTCACGTGCTCCAGATGGCTGTGCAAACGAATTATGTCGCGCGCGACCTTCGCGCCTCAATGCGACCACGAGGTCTTCTAATTTGGCGTGCCAAGGGCACATAAGTGGGACAGGGGCTTTAGTTTTAGCTTTGCTAATCCTTGCCTGGACTGTTCCCTTATCTGCCGATGTTGCCCCAAACATTCAACCACTTCCCCTTCACCCTCAACTCTCAGCAACATTCTGTCTCACCTTAAAGAGCACATCGTGCACTAGCCATCTCAACCATAGAAGCTTTCTTTTAAGAAATATGATACCCAGGTTCACTAATAATTTGTGTAGCAATGGACTATTGTGGGCTAAACATTTCCTTGGTCATCGGTGCCGGCTCTGATTTGTTCTGTACATTTTCATACTTTTATAGTAGTTTCCCTCAACCCTGACTCTCAGTCTGAAGAAGGATTTTGATCCAAAAAGTGAGCTATCCATGTTCTCCACAGATGCTGCCTGACCCGCTGAGTTACTCCAGCACTCTGTGCCTATCTTCACTTTCAATTTTGTGATTCCGATTTTTAGTTCTGGAACCTTATAATTAGCCAGCTAGCGTTGCATTTGACAATAATTCACCTATAAAACAGTGCATATCTGGTGGAGCTGCTGCCTCACAGTACCAGAGACCAGGGTTTGATTCTGACCTTGGGTGCTGTCTGTGGAATTTGCTTGTTCTCCCTGTGTTCGTATGGGTTTTCTCCAGTTTCCTCCCACATCCCAAAGACATTTGGCTTTATAGGTTAATAGACCTCTGTAAATTGTCCCCAGTGCATTGAGAGTGCATGAGGAGGTGGGATAACATGGTACTAATGTAAATAGGTGATAGGTGGTTGGTGTGAACCCGATGGCTGAAGTGCCTGTGTCCATGCTGTACCTTCCAATCAATCAATCAATCAATCAGAAATATTGAATCACTAAATATATAACTGGAAAATACTGAGTTGTTTTATCTATCACATTCATTAAAAAAACTGTTAAATTGTGCCTCAAATTACTACAGTTTCCACAATATAATTTTATCAATCTTTTGCTTAGAGTAGGGGAATCGAGAACTGGAAGGCATAGGTTGAAGGTGAGGGTGGAATGATTTGATAGGAACCTGAGGGTAACCTTTTTACACAAAGGGTGGTGGGTGTATGGAATGAGCTGCCAGAGGAGGTAGTTGAGGCAGGGACTATTGCAACATTTAAGAAAAATTTAGACAGGGATAGTATAGGTTTAGAGGGATATGGGCCAAACGCGGGCAGGTGGGACTAGTTCAGATGGGGCATGTTGGTCGGTGTGGGCAAGCTGGGTGGAAGGGCCTGTTTCCACACAGAATTACTTAATGACTATCTTGTCAGTGATAGTAGCTTGAGACCAGGTTCGGTTCCCAGAATCTGTCTTATCCTCCTACACTTGACCTCATGGTTCCAAGCTGCAACAGACTCTACCGATTCCATGCCCTGTGTGATCACAGTTTGATGTATTTGACATCAGGATGGCTGGGCCAGAGCTCCCTGTCTGTCGCCTTGTGATAAGCCAGTGGACCGCCCTTTAGGGACAGTCACCTTCAACGTCACACCTTCTACATAAATACCTGATGGATCAGGGTTTAGTGTGCACCATATCTATTGATCCCATTGTTAAAACATTCAAATCCATCTTAGCTTTCTGAAGGCAGGTGGCTCAAATCGCTCCCGGCACTTTTGCCCCTGCAGCTCTGTAGATCCCACTTCATCTGCGAGTGAATGGGTTCAGTAAATCTTTCACCAAGAGAAGGCTGCAGCTTGCTTGCCAGCAGTTGACTGGTATACACCAGGTTCACATATTGACACTGTCAGGATGCCAATCTGATCAATCCACCTCTGCCTTGTCTGGCATATTTTAGACCAGCTTAGTTTAGTTTAATTTAGCTGATCTTCTCTTCGTCTAGCTTAACTTAGTTTAGTTTAGTTTAATGTATCTTAGCTTAGCTTTGCTTAATTTACCTTAGCTTAACATATCTGAGAGCTGAGAGTTTACAGTCATAGAGTGACACAGTGTGGAAACAGGCCCTTCGGCCCAACTTGCCCAGCATGTCCCAGCTGCACTAGTCCCACCTGCCTGCACGTGGTCCATATTGCTTCAAACCTGTCCTATCAATGTACCTGTCTAACTGTTCCTTAAATGATGGAATCGTTCCTGTCTCAACTACCTCTGGCAGCTTGTACCATACACCCACTACCATTTGAGTGAAAAAGTTACCCCTCAGATTCATATGAAATATTTTCCCCTTCATCTTAAACCTACATCCTCTGGTCCTCAATTCACCTACTCTGGGCGAGACTCTGTGCATCTGCCCGATATAGTTCTATCATGATTTTGTACACCTCAATAAAATCACCTCTCATCCTCCTGCGCTCCAAGGAATAGTTAACCATCCTATTCAACCTCTCCCTATAGCTCTCACCCTCCAGCCATGGCAACATCCTTGTAAATCTTCCCTGTACCATTTCCAGCTTGACAAAATGTCTATAATATGGTGCCCAGAACTGAACACAATATTCTAAATACGACCTCACCAACATCTTATACAGCTGCAACATGACCTCCCAACTTCTTTACTCAATGCTCTGACTGATGAATGCAAATGTGCCAAATGCCTTTTTGACCATCAGCTGCGACAACACCTTTATGGAACAATGAATCTGCACTCCTAGATCGCTCTGCTCTACAACACTCCCCGGAGCCCGACTATTCACTGCATTAGTCACGTTGGACTTCTCAAAATGCAACACCCCACATTTCTCTGTTAAATTCCATCAATCAACCTGGCCAATTGATCAAGGTCCTGTTGCAATTTTTCACATCCATCTTCACTATCTGCAAAACCACCCACTGTAAACTTGCTAATCTTGCCATGTATGTTTTCATCCAAATCATTGATATACTGTAAATAACAAAAAAATAACGGACCCAGCACCGTAGAAACATAGAAACATAGAAAATAGGTGCAGGAGGAGGCCATTCAGCCCTTCGAACCAGCACCGTCATTCATTGTGATCATGGCTGATCGTCCCCTATAAATAACCCGTGCCTGCCTTCTCCCCATATCCCTTGACTCCACTAGCCCTAGAGCTCTATCTAACTCTCTCTTAAATCCATCCAGTGACTTGGCCTCCACTGCCCTCTGTGGCAGAGAATTCCATAAATTCACAACTCTCTGGGTGAAAACGTTTTTTCCTCACCTCAGTCATAAATGTCCTCCCCTTTATTCTAAGTGTGGCCCCTCATTCAGGACTCGCCCAACATTTGAAACATTTTTTCCTGCATCTAGCTTGTCCAGTCCTTTTATAATTTTATGTTTCAATAAGTTCCCCCCTCATCCTTCCAAACTCCAGTGAATACAAGCCTAATCTTTTCAATCTTTCCTCATATGACTGTCCCGCCATCCAAGGGACCAATCTCGTGAACCTAAGCTGCACTCAATCACAGGGATGTCCTTCCTCAAATTAGGAGACCAAAACTGTACGCAATACTCCTGATGTGGTCTCACCGGAGCCCTATACAACTGCAGAAGAAACTCTTTACTCCTATACTGAAATCCTCTTGTTATGAAGGCCAACATTCCATTAGCATTCATAGAAACATAGAAACATAGAAAATAGGGGCAGGAATAGGCCATTCGGCCCTTCGAGCCTGCACCGCCATTTAATATGATCATGGCTGATCATCCAACCCAGCACCCTGTACCTGCCTTCTCTCCATACCCCCTGATGCCTTTAGCCACAAGGGACACATCTAACTCCCTCCTGAATATAGCCAATGAACTGGCCTCAACTACCTTCTGTGGCAGAGAATTCCACAGATTCACCACTCTCTGTGTGAAAAATGATTTTCTCATCTCGGTCCTAAAGGACTTCCCCCTTATCCTTAAACTGTGACCCCTTGTTCTGGACTTCCCCAATATTGGGAACAATCTTCCAGCATCTAGCCTGTCCAACCGCTTAAGCGTTTTGTAAGTTTCTATAAGATCCCCCCTCAATCTTCTAAATTTTAGCGAGTACAAGCCGAGTCTATCCAGTCTTTCTTCATATGAAAGTCCTGCCATCCCAGGAATCAGTCTGGTGAATCTTCTCTGTACTCCCTCTATGCACAAGAATGTATTTCCTCAAATTAGGAGACCAAAACTGTACGCAATACTCCAGGTGTGGCTTCACCAAAACCCTGTACAACTGCAGTAGATCCTCTTTGCTCTTATACTCAAATCCTTTTGCTATGAATGCTAACATACCATTCGCTTTCTTCACTGCCTGCTGCACCTGCATGCCTACTTTCAATATACTGCTGTACCATGACACCCAGGTCTCGTTGCATCTCCCCTTTTCCTAATCGGGCACCATTCAGATAATAGTCTACTTTCCTGTTTTTGACACCAAAGTGCATAACCTCACATTTATCCACATTATACTGCAGCTGCCATGCATTTGCCCACTCACCCAACCTATCCAAGTCACCTTGTAGCCTCCTAGCATCCTCCTCATAGCCTCAAGCGTTTACTGTCCTTCTTTACATTCCTGGCCAGCTTCCCTTCATACTTCATCGTTTCAGCCCATATTGCCCATTTAGTTGCCTTCTGTTGTCCTATGAAAGTTTCCCAATCATTCGGCTTCCGGCTACTCTTTGCTGTGTTATTTTCTTTTAGTTTTATTCTATCCCTTATTAACTTCTCTTGTCAGCCACAGTTGCTTCCTACTCCCCTTAGAATCTTTCTTCCTTTTTGGAACGAAATGATCCTGCGTCTTCTGGATTATGCCCAGAAATTCCTGCCATTGCTGTTCCACCGTCATTCCTGCTAGGACCCCTTTCCCTTGGCCAGCTCCCCTCTCATGCCTTCATAGTCCGCTTGTTGTTCAACTGCATCACTGACAATTCCGATTTAACGTTCTTCTTCTCAAATTGCAGATTAAAACTAATCATATTATGATCACTACCTCCAAGCGGTTCCTTTACCTCGAGCTCTCTTTATCATATCCCATTCATTGGACAACACTAAATCCAGAATTGCCTTTTCTCTGGTCGGCTCCATTACAAGCTGCTCTAGAAATCCACCTCGGAGGCATTCTACAAACTCTCTTCCTTGAGGTCCTGAACCAACCTGATTTTCCCAGTCTACCTGCATATTGAAATCCCCCATCGTCATGGTGGCATTACCTTTGTTACATGCCAGTTTTAACTCCTGCTGCAACTTACACCCTACATCCGGGCTACTATTTGGGGGTCTGTAGATAACACCAATTAGTGTCTCTTGCCTTTACAATTCCTCAACTCAATCCACAATGACTCTACCTTGTCAGTCCGTATGTCTTCCCTCGCAAGGGACTGAATTCTATCCCTCACCAGCAGAGCTACCCCCCTCCTCTGCCCACCTGCCTGTCCTTTCTATAGGATGTATAACCCGGAATATTAATTTCCCAGGCCCGATCCTCCTGCAGCCACTTCTCGGTAATCCCCACAATGTCATATTTACCAACCTCTAACCTGAGCCTCAAGCTTATCTACTTTACTTCTTATACTTTGCGCATTCATATACAATACTTTTAATTCCTTACGCATCTCACCTTTCACATCGATCCCTATTACACTTGGCCATACTCTCCTATCCCTTTGCGAGCTTCCTTTCCCGTTAATTCTGGGATCATTAACCATCCCTTTACTCTCTTTCCCTTTAACTCCATCCTCGACTATCCCATTTGACACCCCACCCCCCTTATTCAGTTTAAAACCACCCGTGTAGCAGTGGCAAACCTGCCTGCCAGAATGCTGGACCCCACCTGTTAAGATACAATCCGTCCCTTTTGTACAGTTCCTCCTTACTCCAAAACAGATCCCAGTGATCTAAGAATCTAAATCCCTGCCCCCTGCACCAGTTACTCAGCCACACATTCAGGTCCCGTATCTCCCTGTTCCTGCTCTCGCCAGCACGAGGAACTGGAAGCAAACCGGAGATAACCACCCTGGAGGTCCTGCTTTTCAGCATTTTCCAAGCTCTCCAAAGTCACGCTACAGAATATTAATTCCCTTCTTTCCGACATTGTACCCTGAGGCACACCACTATCCCAGGCCTCCAGTCTGAGAAGCATCCTTCCACCATCACCCTCTGCTTCCTTCCATGAGGCCAATTTTCTATCCATTCGGGTATCTCTCCTTGGATACCTTCACAATCACAAGCACAATAATACTTTATTAACCAAGTATGTTTTGCACCATATGAGGAATTTCATTTGCCAAGTCAGTCATACAAATATAAAGCAACGGAACACACAAAACACATTTTAACATAAACATCCACCACATTCCTCACTGTGATGGGAGGCAAAAAAAAGTTTAAATCTCTGCCCTTCATTGTTCTCCCGTGGTGGGGGGCTTGAACCCTCAGTTGTCGGGATGATCTTGACTCCTGTAGCTGGTGGTCGGGCCCTCCTCATCGGGAGATCAGCTCCTGCATCGGGGGGATGTCAGCTCCCCCGTGCCAGTGATCAGACCCCGGGTCGGGGCTATTCGAACCTCTGCGTTGTTGGAGCTCCTGACATCCACGGCCTCTCCCGAGGCTGCGAGCTCACGATGGTAAAGTCCACAGGCCGTGGTTGGGCGATCCCTGGCAAAGGATCAGCTCTGATGTTAAGTCCACGCCCCATGGTAGTGCTCAAAGTCAGTCCGAGGAGGCCTCCAGCTCCATCAATGACTCGTAAATTTCAACCAGGACTCCCAGCAATGTCCTCTCTGGCTTCCCGCAAAGTCCTCGGATATATCTGAGCAGGCCCTGGAGATTTGTCTACCCTCATACACGATAGCACCTTCAGCACCTCTTCAATGATAAAACCGACTGCTCTCAAGACACTTCCAAGTGATTGCCAGTGACTGCCCCAAGTTCCTCTGTCCTCATGTCTTTCTCCTCAGTAAATACAGAGCAGAAATTCTCATTGAGGACCTTGCCCATCTCCTGTGGCTCCACATAGAGGTGACTGCTTTGATTCATGAGGGGTCCACTCTCTCTCTAGTTACCCTTCTCCCCCTAATGTATTTATGGTTTGGTTTAGTTTTGTTTAGTTTAGTTTCGCTCATCTTGGTTTAATTTAGTTTTGATAGACACAAAATGCTGGAGTAACTCAGTGGGACAGGCAGCATCTCTGGAGAGAAGGAATGGGTGACGTTTTGGGTCGAGAACCTTCTTCAGAACATTTAGTTTAGTTTAACTTAGTTTAACTTCGTTTAGCTTAGCTTAGTTCAGTTTAGCATTATTTATTTTAGTTCACCTTAATTTAGCTCAGATTTTCTTAAATTTAGTTTATTGTCATGTGTGCTGAGGTACCGTGAAAAGCTTTTTTGTTGCCTGCTATCCAGTCAGAAGAAAGACTGAACATGATTACAATCATGTATCTCTTGTACAATCTTGTATAATCATGTACAATCATAGAGCCTTACAAAGCCAGAGACCCGGGTTCGATCGTGACCAAGAGTGATGTTTGCAGAGTTTGTATGTTCTCCCTGTCACCACATGGGGTTTCTCTGGCTGCTCCGGTTTCCTCCCACGATCCAAAGACGTATATGTTTGTAGGTTAATTTATTTCAGTAAAATTGTAAAATTATCCCCAGTGTGTAGGATAGTGCTCGTGTACGAGGATTGCTGGTCAGTGCAGACGCGGTGGGCTGAAGGGCCTGTTGCCGCACTATCTCTAAACTAAACTAAACTAAACTAAAACTAGTGCTGTAAGGCAGCCACTCTTTACTATAGCACTTTGTGTCCTATTGTTTATTAACCAGAATCTGCAAGTTCTTGTCTTCTACCTTGTTGGATTTCATTTGCTTGCATTTCAACCTTCCAGGTGACATATTCTTTCCTGGACACCAAGGGGAGAGCTTTGCTTTTTTATGTCTGGGACACATGTAGAGCAGTCGTGATAAGCACCCGAGATTTACATATTAATTACTGGTAATTCAGAGGAAGAGACAGATTAGACTACGTGTGGTGCTTCAGATGCTTCCCTGCTTATTTCTCAGTCCCTTTATGAAAGAAAAATCAAAAGCATTAATGAAGGGAGCTGCAAAAATAGCCAGACCCAAGCCTGGGCTTAGCAGGTAATTTATTTCAACTGATATATTAGGATAAGCTTTTGGAATGGGCTTCTTTTGTCCTGCTTGGCATTAATATTAAACAAAAACAGGATACAAATCAAAATTCCAAGGGAACATCTGAAATGTGCAGAAAATAGTCACAAAATGCCAGAGTAACACAGCAGGACAGGCAGCATCTCAGGAGAGAAGGAATGGGTGATGTTTTGGATCAAGACCCTTCAGGGGGAAATGGAAACTAGTAATATGGAAGGGTAAGGTGTGAAAATGACAGATCAAAGCAGGTTCATCAAACAACTGTAGAAAGGTTCATTGTTAGCTGAAGGGCAGGTGACAGCGAGGCATACAATCGTTCAAATTAATAAGAAACTAATCAGAGAACTAGGGTGGGGGAGGAATGGAGAGAGAGGGAATGCAGGGGTTTCTTGACGTTAGAGAAGTCAATATTCATACCACTGAGTTGTAAACTACCCAAGTGAAATATGCCTTCAACTTGTGTGTGATTTCACTCTGACAGTGGAGGAGACCCAGGACAGAAATATCAGCATGTGAATGGAAGGGGGAGTTAAATTGTTTAGCTACTGGGAGATCGCATAGGCCTAGTCGGACTGAGCGGAGGTGTTCAGCGAAACGATCGCTGAGCCTGCGCTTGGTCTCGCCGATATATAGTTCACATCTGGAACAGCAGACACAGTAGATGAGTTTGGAGGAGATGCAAGTGAATATCTGCCTAACCTGAATGGACTGTCGGGGTCCCTGGACAGAGTTGAGGGAAGAGGTATAGGGACAGATGTTGCATCTCCTGCAGGGAAGATACCTGTGGAGGGGCTGGTTTAGGTGGGAAGGGATGAGTTAACCAGGAAGTTGAGGAGGGAACGGTCTCTGCAGAAAGCAGAAAGGGGAGATGTAACCAGTGGTGGGATGGAGGGGTTAGTCCAAGCACAGGCGATTGTTTCACTGAAGATCTTCACTCAGTCCGCCTTGCCCGACACAATCTCCCGGTGTGGTGGCCGAATGACAACATGAACTCTTCTCAAGACACACTTTATTTACTTGTGCACAAGCGATGCAGCACAGTCACAAATACCACACTGCTCCGAAATTAATGATGATGCACCTTTCATACAGACATTTAATCAACTGGAATCTTGTGCACTGCATTCTGATTGCGTTAATAGCCAACACAAACTTAATCTATTCTCGGAAGTATTAGTAAGCAGTTACGTATTGGATTCTAATAACCAATCCCAATATATTCTGATAGGTATTAGTGACCAATAGAAGTTACATGTTATATGATAATAGGCAATCTTAATACAAACTGGTAAGTATTCGTAACCAATAAAACTACATTCTGTTGAGCCTGGCTTTGGGGTGAAAGATTGCAACCTTTACGTGGTCCGCCCTGTTTCGACTAATGCAATCAACTCGACGTGCACAAACGGAAGATCAAATAGAACAAGTTGTCCAACAACTTTAGGCTGTGCCCGCCACACGACAGAAGAAGAGCCTGCCTTAGGGGGTCAGTTACACTCTCCTCAGGGGAAGGGAGGCTGTTTAAAGCAATGAGATTCTCAAGACAATGCCTGCTACAGGGAGGAACTCCTATGATACATCGTCCCAATTGGGGAGGGACTGCAACACTGTTGCAGAGTTCAGTGTTCACTGATGTTTTAACAAGCTGCACACCATTTCAACCCTTGCTATGGAGCAGATTCTACATTGGCCAGCAGCATGTTAGTCATTTTCTACAGTTTTTTTTTTAGTGTGTCCAAATGTGTGTTTTAATGTTTCTCTGTGTGTCTTGTGTGGGGGTTGGTGAGGGGGGGGGGCAAGGGGGGAACCGCTTTCGGTCGCCTCCTCCATGGAGAGGCGACTTTTTCCATGTCACCTCCCCTGGGGCCTAACACCATGGGTTGGTGCGGCCTTTCCTGGAGTCAGGCCCGGACTTGCAGCAGCGGGCACAGCGTGCACTTTTCATCGCGGAGCGGGCGAGCCCTTGCTGGGTTCGCCAGAAGGGAGTGCTCCGATCACTGGCCCGCGGACTGTTATAGCCTGAAGTCGCGGTTTGCGGAGCTTCTAGCCGCGGGCCCGGCGGCCAGTGCCTGGGACCGCCGGAGAAGAGCTTGGACCGCCAGCTCGCGGCCGATAACATCGTGAAGCCGTGGTCTCTGGTAGGGACGCGCCGATTCAGCGACTGCGGAGGTTTATGGCCCCGACCACGGGGGAACAATGGAGGAGGATTGACTGTACTTTGTGCCTTCCACCACAGTGAAGAATTCTGTGGTGGATGTTTGTGTTACATTTTATTGTGTATTGTGTGGTTTTTTTTTATTGTACCGCTGCTGGCAATTAATTTCACTGCACTTTATTGTGTAAGTGCACAACTGATTGATTGATTGGTTGCTAAACACTTTAACTCCCCCTCCCATTCCCACATTAACCTTTCTGTCCTGGCCCTCCTCCATCATCAGAGTGATGTCAAATGCAAATTGGAGGAACAGCACCTCATATTTTGCTTGGGCAGCTTACACCCTAGTGGTATGAATTAAATTTCTCTAACCACAAGTAACCCTTGCATTCCCTCTCTCTCCGTCCCTCCCTCCATCCTGGTCTTCCACCTAGTTCCACCTCCTGATTAATATTACTAATTGTATGCCTCGCTGTCACCTTCCCCTCAGCCAACAATGAACCATTCTACATTGGTTTGATCTGTTATTTTCACACCTTACATTCTCTTTGAAACCCTTCCATATCTCTAGTTTCCCTTTCCCCTGATTCTCAGTCTGAAGAAGGGTATTGACCTGAAATGTCGCCCATTCCTACTCTCCAGAGATGCTGCCTGAGCTGCCTGACGCATTTTGTGTCTATCTTGAGTGTAAACCAGCATCTGCAGCTCCGTCCTACATATCTGAATTGTGCACTCATGTTTACTTCTCTCAATAACTCAAGGAGGATTCACAAACCTACATCAGATGGGCATATCAATTCTCGGCCTGGTTTATCTCTTAGTGGAGGGAAATGGCTATTAGTGACATTCATAGGATCACAGTGGTAATTAGTGAAAACGTGCGAATTGTCATTGTCACAGTCTGCTAAATTACCTTGAAGTGCTTCCCAAATGCTGCTTTATTTCAGTCAAGCGATGGTGTGTGTTTTGAAAGCCCATTGTTCTTCTATCAGTGAAGGTAATTATGTTTATTTTTGGTGCACAAATCCCAGATGATGTCACTGGAGTTCAGCGCCAGAATAATGAAAAAAGAGTGCAGACTGTATTGATTCCATCCATTTTAATTTCTGTCCCATTCCCCAGATCATTTCCACTCACAGCAGACTTGGTGCTTGGGGTGACACGGCGGCGCAGCGGTAGAGTTGTTCCCTTCCAGCGCCAGGGACCCGGGTTTGATCCCGACTGTGGGTGCCGTCTGTACTGAGTTTGTACGTTCTCTTTGTGACCTGCATGGGTTTTATCCGGGAGCGCCGGTTTCCTCCCACACTTCAAAGATGTGCAGGTTTATAGGTTAATTGGCTTGGTCTAAATGTAAATTGTCCCTAGTGTGTGTAGGATATTGTTAGGGGATCACTGGTCGGTGTGGACTCGGTGGGCCTAAGGACCGCGCTGTATTTCTAAACTAAACTAAACTGACATAAGTTCTAACTAACAGTACCCTTGCCTCTCCGTCAGAGGCCATTTGACAAGGACCCACGCCTAAACTAAACTAAACCTAGTGTAAAGGATAGCTGGTGCTGCAATTCTGGGGATACTGCTGATGTATATCAATGCAAGGCTCCAACCAACCACACTGGCACTATACTTGGATTTAAGGACTGCGAGGGATATGGGCCAAATACGTTCAGAGGGATATGGGCCAAACGCGGGCAGGCGGGACTGATGTAGAAACAACGAGAGACCTGAAACGTCGCCCATCCTGTTCCTCCAGAGATGCTGCCTGACCCACTGAGTTACTCCAGTACTAGGTGTCTATCTCAGGTGAGACTAATGGTGATGGGGATTCTCAGTCAACATGGGCAAATTGGGCCAAAGGGCCTGTATCCATGCTCTATGGCTCTGTGGTGCATCTGTAGAAGTTGCTAAGAGTTGTTGGAGACCTGCCGAATTTCCTCAGTCTTCTGAAGAAGTTGTGAGTCTGAAACAGTGTAGTTCCACCAAGATACAACACTGAGCACACACATGAGGAGAGGCAGGCACATTCTCCTCAATGAGAAAGCAACTCTTCCTCCATCACAGCACTGTATATTCATAAAATGAAAGACTCCGATTCTGAAACAGTTTTAAACTACTTTCCAGGGTGTGTGTTTCAGTGGTGTGGATGCCAATAATTATCATTGAGTCATTGTCATACAGCACGGAAACAGGTCCTTCAACCCAAACTGCCCATGTGGACCAAGATGCCCCCTCTACACATCCCACCTGCTGTGTTTGGCCCATATCCCTCTAAACCTTTCCTATCCATGCACGTGTGCAAGTGTCTCAACCACCTCCTCATTCCAGACACCCATTCTGTGTGAAAAAGTTGCCCCACAGGTTCCTATTGAATCTTTACCGTCTTCTGGTAAACATATGGTTCTTGACCACTACCCAGGGTAAAAGACTCTGTGCATTCACCCTGCCTATCTATCTTTGCATCTGCCACTGGGAGACTGTTGTGGGGGAGGAGATTCCTGGCTAGTTTTGGGAAAGGGGATCCAGTCTCATGTGCCGGCGGGAAGAGGAGGTGGGAAGGAAAGGAATTTAATATGAAGAAATGTGAGGTGTTACATTTTGGGAAATCTAACATGGACAAGACCTACATGGTGAATGGTAGGGCTCTGGGTAGTGTTGTAGAGCAGAGGGATCTAGGAGTGCAGGTGCATGGTTCCTTGAAGGTCGAGTCGCAGGTGGTCAAGGTTGTTCAAGATAGAATTTTGGCACATTGGCCTTCATCAGTGTTGAGTATAGAGGTTGGGAGGTCATGTTGCAGTTGTATAATATGTTGATGAGGCGGCATTTAGAGTTCTGGGCTCCGTTATAGGAAAGACAATGTCACGCTGGAAAAGGTTACCCGGACGTGGTGCCGACGGACGAGAAGCCAAAGCAAAGAAGTCGAAGGCAAAGAACCAATTGGAAATGAGGCCGAAACGCCAATAAACCGAAAGAGTACGGTCAAAATGCCAACAATCAGAAAGGATGGGACGCCTAAATGCAAACTACCGAAAGGACGGGACGCCTAACAGCATGGCTCGAAATTAGCGGTTGCCCGGGTGCCAATGGCAACTTACAGTCCCCCGGGCAACCTAAAAGCCATGCCATTTTGCCCAGCTTGGCAAGCAACCGGGACACCCGCCCGCCATCCGTGTCCGGGTCTCGGCTCTCCGCTCAGCGCTAGCTCTCGGCTCGGCGCTAGGCTCTCAGGTCTCCGCTCGGCGCCGGCTCTCGGGTCTCGGGTCTCGGGTCTCGGGTCTCGGGTCTCCGCTCGGCGCGGCCGGCCACCTTGTACATGCGAACTCCAACGGCCAGCACATCATCGGCCGTGGTTGCCACGGCAACTGGTTGGCGTCGGCACTTTCTCCCTCCCTTTGCATTGTGGGAGTTCTGGCCGCCATTGCTGTCCGGTCACTGCCTCACCGTGAAAAACAACGCGGAATCACTCCCTGGAGCTGGAGTAACTCCGTGGAGTAACTTTTGCTTCTTGTTTTCCTGGTCCTCCAAAAATAGACACACTAAGCTTTTATCTCCTGTTCTGTATTATGTTTACATATTCTGTTGTGCTGCAGCAAGCAAGAATTTCATTCTCCTATCTGGGACACATGACAATAAAACTCTCTTGACTCTTGACTTGGACTTAAGCAAAAAAGGGTTCTTGGGGAAAAAAAAGCGACCTTAAATTTAGTTGCGTCTGGTTGGTACCTATGGCAGGGTAAAGACTATTCCATGCTTTAATGTTGCGGGGAACTCCATGGATCAGCCAGCATCTCTGGATAGGAAACATTGGGTGACGTTTCGGGTAGAGACCCTTCTTTACATTTCCTCTGGTTTTAGTGTTTTTAGTTTAATTTAAAGATACAGCGTGGAAACAGGACCTTCCGCCCAGCGAGTCCACGCCGACCACCGATCACCTGCACTCTAGTTCTATCCCACACATCAGCGACGTAAGTCAAGAGTGTTTTATTTTCTCATGTCCCAGTTAGAACAATGAAATCCTTACTTGCAGCAGCACAACAGAATATGTAAACAGAGTACTCTGTAAACAATGTTATAAACGAGAAAACAAAACTCCATACAGACAGCACCCATATTCAGGATCAATTCCGGGTCTCTGGCAATTTTTGGCAGCAAATGTATGGCCAATGTACTGCCCCCAATAACCTTGAACTGAATTAAAACGTACAGTAGCTGTAAAGGGGCACATAGCGTCACTTAGAGATTTAAGACTGAAAATGGATAGTTTTTTTTTTTTTAGGAGCCAAAGTTATCAACGTATAATTTTTTGTGTGTTGGAAAATAAAATACACTGGCACAGTTGGTGGACTTGCTGCCTCACACTCCAGAAATCTGTGTTCGATCCTGTTCTCGGGCACTGTCTGTGTTGAATTTGCACATTCTCCCTGCCAGCATGTGGGTTTCCTCCCACATCCCAAAGACGCATTGGCTTTGTAGGTTAACTTGTCTCTGTAAAATTGCCCCTAATGTGCAGGGAGTGGGTGAGGAAAGTGGGATAACAGAACTTGTGTGAATGGGTAGACAAAAATGCTGGAGAAACTCAGCAGTTGAGGCAGCATCTATGGAGCGAAGGAAATAGGCGATGTTTCGGGTCGAGACCCTTCTTCAGACTGATGTCGGAAGGGGTGGGGGGGCGGGAAAAAGAAAGGAAGAGGTGGAGACAGTAAGCTGTGGAAGAGCTGGGAATGGGAGGGGAAGGAGGGAGAAAGCAAGGACCACCTGAAATTGGAGAAGTCAATGTTCATACCGCTGGGGTGTAAACTACCCAAGCGAAATATGAGGTGCTGTTCCTCCAATTTGCAGTGGCCATGGAGGAGGCCAGGACAGAAAGGTCGGATTCGGAATGGGAGGGGGAGTTGAAGTGCTGAGCCACCGGGAGATCAGGTTGGTTATTGCGAACTGAGTGGAGGTGTTGTGCGAAGCGATCGCCAAGCCTGCGCTTGGTCTCACCAAGGTTGATCATACACTGAATAATCCATATTTTTGTTTGGAAGTGGAAAGGGATAATAGAAATTGCATTCATTGCAATGTGTAAAAAGAGTTGAGATACTGTATTGTAATTTTGCTGCATGTCATTGTGGTATATATCATGTCTTGATTGGTGAACATGTTTAGCTTGTGACTTTATTTGAAGCAGAAATAATATGTGAATGCTTCATTGACCATAATTCCGACTGGTAACTACGCACTTCGTCCGAGCACATTATCGCACGTGTCATGTAAGCTGTCTTAAATGACCACCTAAACTGTCATTTGGCAACTTAAAAAACTGCCGAGGTTGCCAGGCTGGCAACGGGGAAAAAAAGTTAAGCGAGAGCCCTGAACAGCCAACTAACCGAAAAGCTGCATCACCTGAAAGCAAACTCACCGAATGGCTACTCTGTTGAAACGCCACCTACCCGAAAGGCGGTGACACCAACGAACCGACTGCCACACAACAGAAAAGTCCAATAACGGACCGGGGACGGGACCTGTCAGCGATTGGTCTAGACCCCCGCGTCCATCACATCACTGTGGAGGGATGAACATCGTCCCACACCTCTGCTCCACCCAACCCGCAGCCCGTGGAGGGTGGCCGTGGGAGTGTGGGGGCTGCCCCGAGGAATGCACACCTTCGGCCACTTTCAACTTGGTGCTTGGGTTCAGATTGCCCAGTCACCTTCTCTCTCCCTCCTCTCTCTCCCTCTCTCCCTTCTCTCTCCTCTCTCTCCCCTTCTCTCTTTCACTCCACCTTCATTCTCGCCAAAGTCATGCACGGCCAGTGGCAGAACTGCAGCGCCGCTGAAGGTAAGTTTTGTAACATCGTTACAAAGTCGCTACAACAATCGCTACACTTCCTTAACTAATTGTGATTTGCACTAGGTTCTTTTCCTCTCTCCGATGGTAATTGTGTGAAACCCTCTCTCACTGCTTCTCCTCTGTGAGACCTGCTACTGTTTAGTTTAGTTTAGTTTAGTTTACAGATACAGCATGGAAACAGGCCCTTCGGCCCACTGTCCATTCCAACCAGTGATCCCCGCACATTAACACTACCTTACATACACTGGGGACAATTTAAGCTTATACCAAGCCAATTAACTTACAATCCTGTACGTCTTTGGAGTGTGGGAGGAAACCGAAGATCTCGGAGAAAACCCATGCAGTCTCAGGGAGAACGTACAAACTCTGTAATGACAGGACCTGTAGTTAGGATTGAACCCGGGTCTCTGGCGATGCAATCAAAGTAAAGGGCCTGTCCTACAAGCATGCAACTCTATGCGATGAACGCGATCAAACTAGAAGCATGGAGGTCGGGTGATCCCCTGTACAGGGCCGTTCCCACCAGCATGCACCTGCATGCGGCAAGCACGACCAAACTGGCAGCAGGGGCCGCGTGGAGGTCGGGTGAGTGGCGCAACGCGGCGCAAAGTGAGGCGAACTTGGAGCGAAGTCTAAGGTAAGTTCGCCAGGACAGAGAGGGGCACACAGAGAGGGGCACAGAGGCACACACACACACAGAGGGCCATGGAGCCACACACATAGAGGGTCACGGAGGCACCTACAGATAGGTTCAAGGAAGCATGATGTCGGGGCGGTGTGTAATGCGTCGAGGCGACTGTGAGCCGACAAGCTGTTGCCGTGCGGAATTTTTTAACATAGTCAGTTTTTCGGAGCCCCGCGCGATGTGGGGATGAACTCCGCACAATTCTGCACGGCTCCGGCGATTGAAGTGGGACCCGACCCGCGATGCCGGACGTCTCAAGCGACCACGTTAGGTCGCGCTAATCGCATGGAGTTGCATGCTGGTGGGACAGGCCCTTAAGGCAGCAACTCTACCGCTGCGCCACCGTGCCGCCCCATGCTCTCTTTCCCTTCCATCATATTCTCACCTAGACTTGCTACAGAGTCCGATGAATTACCCTGACCTGAAACGTCCTTTGTCCATGTGCCTCCACAGACGCTGCATGACCAACTGAATTCGTCTGGCACTTTTTTTTGCTTGATTCTAGCATCTGCAGTTGCTTGCATCTCTGAAGAAAAGGTGGCGCAGCGGTAGATTTGCTGCCTCACAGCGCCAGAGACCCAGGTTCAATCCTCACTATCGGCGCTGTCTGTATGGAGCTGATACATTCTCCCTGTGATCACGTGGGTTTTCTCCAGGTGCTCCAGTTTCCCCCAAGACTCCAAAGATGTGCAGATCAATAGGTTAACTGGCTTTCCTAAATTGTCCTTCGTGTATAGGATGGTACTAGTGTATGGGTGATCATCGGTCAGTGTATCGGTCAGTGCAGAGTCACTGAGCCAAAAGGTCTGTTGCCATCTTGTAACTCTGAACTCAACAAACTAAAAAATATCCCATCAACAGTGCAAGGCAAATGGGCGTAACAATCAGGGCTTTACATTGGATATCCCTCAGTCTGTCTGTACAAAGTTTGTATGTTCTCTCTGTGAAAATGTGGATTTTGACCGGGTGCTCCGGTTTCCTCCCACTTCCCAAAGACGAGCAGGATTGTAGGTTAATTGGCTAATTGGGCAGGATCTCATGCAGGACAGAGGCATGCGAGAGGTTAGAGGTTGGGATGGAGGGTGATGAGAAGAGTATAGAGGACAGAATAGACAGGAGAAAGGTGGAGAATGGGGAAGGAGGTTTGGTTTAAACTGCACGTATTTTAATGCAAGGGGAAGGCAGATGAGCTTAGGGCATGGATAGGTACGAGCGGCTGGGACGTTGTAGCCACGACTGAAACCTGGTTAAGGGAGGGGCAGGACTGGCTGCTCAATGTTCCGGGGTACAGGAGCTTCAGGAGAGACAGGGGTGAGGGTAAAAGAGGAGGGGGGTTGCATTGTTGGTTAAGGGGGATGTCACGGATGTGATCAGAGGTGACATTATGGACGGTTCGTCTAGTGAGGCTATATGGGTGGAGCTGAGGAACAAGAAAGGGATGATCACCTTGTTGGGGGTGTACGACAGACCCCCAAATAGTCAACGGGAATTAGAAGAACAAATATGCCGGGAGATTGCTGACAGCTGCAGGTCAAATAAGGTCGTTGTAGTCGAGGATATTAACTTTCCCAATATAGACTTGGACTGTCATAATGAAGGGTTTAGATGGGGTGCAATTCCTCAAAAGTGTTCAGAAGAGTTTTCTTAAACAGTATGTGGAGGCCCCCACATGTGAGAGGGCAACGCTGGATCTAGTATTGGGAAATTGGGAAGGGGCAAGTTAATGATGTGTGTGTGAAGGAGCCTTTTGGGACCAGTGACCACAGTTCGATTAGGTTTAAGATAGTTATGGATCGGGACGGAGAGGGTCCACGTGTTAAAATGCTCAACTAGTGCAAGGCCAACTTTGAGGGTATGAGAGAAGGTCTCGCTCAAGTTGACTGGAGCAGGTTATTTGTGGGGAAAGGAACATCGGCCAAGTGGGATGTTTTTAAAAGTGTACTGAAGAAAGCTCAGGATGTGTACGTCCCCGTTAGAGTGGAGGGCAAAGCGGGCAAACGTACGGAAGCTTGGGTGACGAGGGAAATTGAGACATTAGTCAAAAACAAGGCTGCATGGGACAGGTATAGGCAGCTGGGATCCAGTGCATCCCCGGAGGAGTTTCGGGAACTCAGGAGCAAATTAAAAAAGGAAATCAGAAGGGCAAAAAGGTGCTAGGAGATAGCTCTGGCAGGTAGCATAAAAGACAATCCTAAAATATTATATAAATACATAAAGGGGAAAAGGATAATCAGAGAGAGCGAGTGGGACCTCTCAGGAATCAAAGCGGTCACCTCTGTGTGGAGCCACAGGAGATGGGCAAGGTCCTCAATGAGTATTTCTCCTCTGTATTTACCGAGGAGAAAGACAGGAGTAGGACGGAGGAACTTCAATCAATGGAAGTGTCTTGAGAGCAGTCAGTGTTACCATCGAAGAAGTACAGAAGATACTATCGTGTATGAAGGTAGACAAATCTCCGAGGCCTGATCAGATATATCGGAGGATATTGTGAGGAACTGAAGTGGAAATTGTGGAAATCCTGGTTGAAATTTACGAGTCGACTTTAAAAACAAGAGAGGTGCCGGAAGACTGGAGGGTGGCCAGTGTTGTGCCTCTTTTCAAGAAGGGCTGCAGGGAAAATGCTGGGAATTATAGGCTGGTGAGCTTAACATCTGTAGTTGGAAAGTTACTAGAGGGTATTCTGAGGGATAGGATATACAGGCATTTGGATGGGCCAGGGCTGATTAGGGACAGTCGGCATGGTTTTGTACGTGGGAGGTCGTGTCTCCCAAATCTGATTGAATTTTTTGAACATGTGACCAAAAAGGTCGATGAGGGCAGAGTTGTAAATGTTGTGTACATGGAATTCAGTAAGGCATTCGACAAGGTTCCACATGGTAGGCTACTCTGGAAGGATCGATTGCATGGGATCCAAGGAGAGATAGCTGAATGGACAGCAAATTGGCTCCATGGAAGGAAGAAGAGGGTGATGGTGGAAGGTTGCTTCTCGGACTGGAGGCCTGTGACTAGTGGTTGGCTTCAGGGTTCGGTGCTGGGCCCGTTACTGTTTGTCATCTACATCAATGATTTGGAGAAATATGAGGTGCATAGCGAGACACGTGTTGTCAAACAAAGTGATCTTTATTCAGTAAACACCAAACAGCTCTCAGAACCACAACACGGGGCAAGGGCATTACCAGCAGTATAAATACCCCAGGGGGGACCCATGACTCATTCTTCCCGCCAAACCAAGGCACATGACCCAACCACCAGAGCCGAGGGTTCGCACCACAAGTGGCTAACCACAAGGTACCACCACAGGTGTTGCATTTTGTGAAGTCTAACATGGGCAGGACCTACATAGTGAATGGTTCAACTCTGGGGAGTGTTGTAGGAAGGCAGGAGCATGGTTCCTTGAACGTGGAATCATAGGTAGATAAGGTGGTCAAAGAGGCTATTGGTACATTGGCCTTCATCAGTCAGTATTGCGTTTAGTTCTGGGCACCACGTTATAGGAAAGATGTTGTTAAACTGGAAATGGTACAGAGAAGACTTACGAGGATGTTGCCAGGACTGGAGGATCTGAGCTAGAGGGAGAGATTGAGTAGGCTAGTGGCCAGTGTGGGCAAGTTAGGCCGAATGGCCTGTTTCCACACTGTACCACTCTATGACTATGATTCTATGGTACGGTACAGATTGTAAACTGTTCCTAGTGTGTAGGATAGTGCTAGTGCAAGGGGTGATCACTGGTCGGCACGGATCTGTGGACCCCCAGCAGGACCAAAAACAAGACCTGTCAAAGGGCAGATAAGCTTCTAGCGAGCCAACGGCCATCCACACTTTAGTAGAAGTTGCGATCACTGTCGTACATGGCATTGTAAGGAAAGATGATAAAGCACACACACCAAAATCCTATACATCCAGTGGTGGAAGTCCGCAGGAACTGGAGGACAGAGATGTGTGGTGCATCCATCACCATTCCTGTTGGAAACCAGCACCACTGCGTCACCTATGTTTTCAATGATGATGAATGAATGAATGAACTTGTGGGTATGTGTGTACATACACACATTGAACGTTTCTTTTCCTCTCTCGTTTATCATATTGTTTACAGTGTACTATGTTTACATATTGTGTTGTGCTGCAGCAAGTAAGTATGTCATTGTTCTATCTGGGACACATGACAATAAAACACTCTTGACTCCTGACTTTAATCCTTGGAGTGCAAGAGCCTGAGGGGTGATCTTACAGAGGTGTATAAAATCATGAGGGGAATAGATATGGTGAACGCATAGTCTTTTACCCAGGGTAGGGAATCAAGAACCAGAAGATGTAGGTTTAACATGAGAGGGGAAAGATTTAATAGGAACCTGAGGGGCAACTTTAGCATGCAACAAAAAACGCTTTTCACTCTACCTCAATACACTTGACAATAAACTAAAGGCAGGGTATAGTTGCTGCCTTATGGGCCTGACCCACTAAAGCAATTTTTCAGGAGATTGCCGGCGACTGTCACACACACACACACACACACACACACACACACACACACACACACACACACACACACACACACACACACACACACACACACACACACACACACACACACACACACACACACACACACACACACACACACACACCCTACCTTCCTTCCTTCACCAGCCCGTTATGCAGGCGGGGGACTGGGGGAGCGCTGTCTGAGTGAAATTCACACGGTGCAAAGCCAATGTGATACAGACACACACCGCAATGAACAGGAAGGTTGGCGCTGTAATTAAGATGGCTAAAGAACAGTATATGGTAAGTCCTTTACACTAGCACTATCCTACACACTAGGGAAAATTTACAGAAGCCCATTAACTTACAAACCTGTACATCTTAGTTACAAAACTGAAACTACTAAAGAAAACCAACGCGCTCACAGGGAGAATGTACCATTCCATACAGACAGCACCTAGAGTCAGGATCAAACCTGGGTCACTGACACTGTGAAGTAGCAACTCCACCGCTGCACCACCATGCCATCCCAAGTTTATTTTATTATTGGTTATTATTAGTATATTATTCGTCTAGTTAACAAATTTATTTGCTGGGGTGAGCGCCTCCTGTCCAACCGTGCCCACAGCCCGTTCAATAAGCAGCTGGAGAGATATCACGGGAGGAGCCACTGGGAGGCGCTATGTGTCCACCATCCACTGCTCACTGCAATCCCTGCTTCAACAGTTTGACGGCACTGGGCCTGTACTCACTGGAGTTTAGAAGGATGAGAGGGTACCTCATTAAAACATACCAAATAGTGAAAGGCCTGGATAGAGTGAATGTGGAGAGGATGTGTCCACTAGTGGGAGAGTCTAGGACCAGAGGTCATAGCCTCAGAATTAAAGGACGTTCCTTTAGGAAGGAGATGAGGAGGAATTTCTTTAGTCAGAGGATGGTGAATCTGTGGATTTCTTTGCCATAGATGCTGTGCAGGCCATTAATGGATATGGTTAAGGCAGAGATAGACAGATTCTTGATTTTTACGGGTGTCAGGGGTTATGGGGAGAAGGCAGGAGAATGGGGTTAGGAAGGAGAGATAGATAGAAACATAGATAGATACATAGAAAATAGGTGCAAAATAGGTGCAAAAATAGGTGAATGGCCCTTCGAGCCATTCAACATGATCATGGCTGATTATCGAAAATAAGTACACCGTTCCTGCTTCCTCCCCATTTCCATTGATTTCACTAGGCCTAAGAGCTATATCTAACTCTAAGATCAGGCATGATTGAATGGCGGAGTAGGATTGATGGGCCAAATGGCCTAATTCTGCTACTATCACTTATGACCTTATGACCTTAATAGTCCCACAAACAGCAGGCGCTCCAATCCATGGGTTATCTCCTACCTGCATGTGGAATTAATCTCATGATTTCAAAGTGATGGTGAACCATTTGGTTGTGCCACTATGGCACTTCACAACAGTGTTATTTTTGCAGACAAAAATGTGCCGTGACATATAAATTAAACATCAAATTACATTTCTCAACAATTTTTTCCCATGAAGTCATAAATTGTACAACTAGAATTAGGCCATTCTGCCCATCGAGTCTTCTCCAGCATTCAATCATGGCTGATCTTTCTTTCCCACTCAATCTCATTCTCCTGCCTTCACCTCCATAAGCTTTAACACCCTTACTAATCAATAACTTGTCTATCTCTACACAGCCCCTCTTCTATTTTGATCCTAGTTTAGTTCAGAGCTACAGCATAGAAACAGGTCCTTCGGCCCACCAAATCCACCCCGACCATCGATCACCCATTCACAGTAGTTCTATGTTATCCCACATTATCATCCTGCCCCCACAGGGGATATTTATGGAGGCCAATTAACATAGAAACCCGCACGTCTTTGGGACGTGAGAGGATCGGAGCACCCAGAGAAAACATGCAATCACAGGGAGAATGTGCAAACTCCGCACAGACAGCACCGTCGGTCAGGATTGAACCTGCGACTCTAGAGCTGAACTCCATCAACAAATGTTAAAAATTAAACATATGATTAAAATAGCAAAAATAAAGTTAAACTGTGTGTCTAGTCTTTGACATTTCCACTTGGGATAAAGATTCTGACCTTTCTAACCTCTCTATGCTTCCCATAATTTAAAAAAAATATATCGGTTCACCATCAATCTCCAACATTCCAGAGAAAACAATCCAAATTTGTCCAAACTCTGCCTGAAGCAAATACCCTCATTCTGATTTTAAAAAGACACAAAGTACTGGCGTAACTCAACGGGTCAGGCAACATGTCTGACAGCATGGATAGGTGACGTTTCGGGTCAGAACCCTTCTTCAATCCTGTCTCGAAACATCACCTATCCATGTTATCCAGAGGTGCTGCCTGACCCGCTGAGTTACTCCAGCACTCTGTGAAACGTCACCTATCCATGTTATCCAGAGATGCTCCCTGACCCGCTGAGTTACTCCAGCACTCTGTGAAACGTCACCTATCCATGTTCTCCACAGATGCTGCCTGGCCCGCTGAGTTACTCCAGCACTCTGTGAAACGTCACCTATCCATGTTCTCCAGAGATGCTCCCTGACCCGCTGAGTTACTCCAGCACTGTGGAGAACATGGATAGGTGACGTTTCACACAGTGCTGGAGTAACTCAGCAAGTCAGGCAGCATCTCTGGAGAACATGGATAGGTGACATGGATAGGTGCCTGCTGCACCTGCATGTTTAATTTCAGTGACTGATGTACAAGGACACCCAGGTCTCGTTGCACTTCCCTTTTTACTAATCTGACACCATTGAGATAATAATCTGCCCCCTTGTTTTTGCCACCAAAGTGGATAACCTCACATTTATCTACATTATACGACATCTGCCCACTCACTCAACCTGTCCAAGTCACCCTGCAACTTCCTAGCATCCTCTTCACAGTTCACACTGCCATCCAGCTTTGTGTCATCTGCAAATTTGCTAGTGTTACTTTTAATCCCATCATCTAAATAATTAATATATATTGTAAATATTTGTGGCCCCAGCACCGAGCCTTGCGGCACTCCACTCGCCACTGCCTGCCATTCCGACAGGGACCCGTTGTTTCCTACTCTTGGTTTCTTGTCTGCCAACAAATTCTCCCTCCGTGTCAATATCCTACCCCCAATTTTGCCCACAGATCTCCTGTGTGGGACCTTATCGAAGGCTTTCTGAAAGTCCAGATACACTACATCCACTGACACCCCTTCTTCCATTTTACTTGTCACACCCTCAAAAAGTCCCAGAAGATTAGTCAAACATGATTTCCCCTTCATAAATGCATGCTGACTTGGACCAATCCTTTTACTGCTATCTACAAATGCGCCATTATTACTGCTTTAATAATTGACTCCAGCATCTTCCCCACCACCGATATCAGGCTAACTGGTCTGTTTTCTCTCTTGCTCCTTTCTTGAAAGGTGGGATAACATTAGGTACCCTCCAATTCACAGGAACTGATCCTGAATCTATAGAACATTGGAAAATGATTACCAATGCGTCCACGATTTTTAGCCACCTCCTTGAGTACCCTGGTCAATTCTGCAATAACTTTTCAGGGCCAGGTGCTGCAATCACGCACATGACTCCAATTCATGCAGAGTCATTAAACACCTTAGAATAAATACTTTACAAGGCTTCATTACTAACTACAGTTTAGTTAGACGCTGTTATATGGAATTTCTCACCATTGCTTTGGATACGCCGTATTGGTCTGTTTGCAGGAAGCATCATTCACTTTCATTAATCTTGCATTTTCTTATCAGCGCAAGGTGCTACAATTAAAGATATGACTCCAACCGCTTCAGCAGCATGAGATACATCAGGAAATGTAGCTTACAATAAACATTAAACAATAGGTGCAGGAGTAGGCAATTCAGCCCTTCGAGCCAACGACACCATTCAATATGATCATGGCTGATCTTCCACAATCAGGACCCCGTTTCTGCCTTCTCCCCATATCCCCTGACTCTGCTAGCTTTAAGAGTTCTATCTAGCTCTCTCTTGAAAGTATCCAGAGAACCAGCCTCCACCACCCTCTGAGGCAGAGAATTCCACAGACTCACGATTCTCTGTGAGAAAAAGTGTTTCCTCATCTCTGTTCTGAATAGCTTACCCCTTATTCTTAAACTGTGGCCCCTGGTTCTGGCCCCAACATCGGGAAAATGTTTCCTGCCTCTATCGTGTCCAAACCCTTAATAATTCGATATGTTTCAATAAGATCTCCTCTCATCCTTCTAAACTCCAGAGTGTACAAGCGTAGCCGTTCCATTCTCTCAGCATTTGACAGTCGCGCCATCCCGGGAATTAATCTTGTAAACCTATGCTGCACTCCCTCAATAGCAAGAATGTCCTTCCTAAAATTAGGGGACCAAAACTGCACACAATACTCCAGGTGTGGTCTCACTAGGGCCCTGTATTACTGCGGAAGGACCTCTTTGCTCCTATACTCAACTCCTCTTATGAAGGCCAACATGGCATTCGTTTTATTCACTGCCTGCTGTACCTGCCTGCTTACTTTCATAGACTGATGAACAAGGACACCCAGATCCCGTTGTACTTCCTCTTTTCCCAACTTGACCTCATCAGAGGGCCGCGGTCCACCTGACTGGGGCAGGTCGAGGGGTGGTCACAGACAAAGGGCGGCCCAAGAAGAAGACCTCGATGGTGGAACAAGCAGAGGGTGGTGTCTGACCGGTGGGTGGACCTCCGGAATGACTGAGAAGACAGAAAAAGGCTGCAGTAGGGAGAGACTCCCAGCCGTATGGAGTCATCGTGTTATACAGCAGGGAAGCAGGCCCTTTGGCCAAACTCACCCAGGCTGAACAAGATGCCATCTGAGCTAGTCCCATTTGACCCATATCCCTCTGAACATTGTAGAAAGGAACTACAGATGCTGGATTACACCAACAATCGACACAAAAAGCTGAAGTAACTCAGTGGGACAGGCAGGATCTCTGGAGAAAAGAAATAGGTGACATTTCGGGTCGGAACCCTTCGGACTCAAGTCTGAATGGAAGTCATTTATTTTTACAAGTTGCTAAAGATGCCCCAAAAATTACACACTTTTAATATTGCTCGTTTTGATTAAAGTCAAACAAAAAAACAAACAAACAAACAAAATTTATTGTCATTTAGAAATACATTGATACATGCAGTTCCAAACGAAATTACGTTGCGTTTGGCTCCCTGTGCAACACGATAAATTAACCGAAGGATAGCTGGTCATTGTTTACAAGAACATGAAACAATTCTTGGGTAGGACAGGTTTAGAGGGATATATGGCCCAAACGCAGGCAGGTGGGACGAGTGTAGATGGGACCTGATAGTCTCAAGTCTGAAGACGGGTCTCGACCCTAAACATCACCCATTTCTTCCCTCCAGAGATGCTGCCAGTCCCGCTGAGTTACTCCAGGATTTTGTGTCCATCTTTAATACATCACCCATGATTGAATGGTGGAATGCTGAATGGCCTCATTCTGCTCCTATCCCTCATGAATTTACATCTTCAGTGTAAACCAACATCTGTACTTCCTTCCTACGCATGTTGGTCGGTGTGGGTAAGTTGGGCCGAAGGGCCTGTTGCCCCATTGTGTGACCCCATGACTCTGTAATATGCTGCCCTTCTCGGTCACGAGAATGCAAAGTGTGAAACAAGGAGGATTTGAACAGGGCGATTTTGGTACAACATCATGCCGATGGCTACAACTCTGCACATTCCTCCACTCTGCAGGTCGCTGCAATGTTGCCCTGAAACCCACAAGTGCCTGATCATTACACAAGGTAACTTACGAGTCTCCCAGACAGTCGTGAAATTGATCTTGCCCTCTGTAGTCTTCGCTGCAAAATTCAGGAACGTGTCACCCAAGTGGATCCCCATCGCTGACATTTTTCTTTCCAATTCCCCCGGGAATGGAGCGCAGAAATAGAGCAGAGAGAGGCAGCGACAGAGAGGGGAAAAAAAAGAGGGGCGGGCAATGAGAAAGTCTGCACCGATACGAGAGAAAGTGGCAGCGTGCTTCAATTCTGTAGGAAGAAACTGCAGATGCTGGTTTATACCTGAGATAGACACAAAATGCTGGAGTAACTTCGCGGGTCTGGCAGTATCTCTGGAGAAAAAGGGATGGGTAACGTTTTGGAAACCTTCTTCAGTGTGGACGAGGGAATTGAATGCAACATCTCCAAGTATGCAGCTGACACAAAGCTGGGGGGCAGTGTTAGCTGTGAGGGGGATGCTAGGAGGCTGCAAGGTGACTTGGATAGGTTGGGTGAGTGGGCAAATGCATGGCAGATGCAGTATAATGTGGATAAATGTGAGGTTATCCACTTTGGTGGCAAAAACAGGAAAGTAGACTATTATTTGAAAGGTGGCCGATTAGGAAAAGGGGAGATGCAACGAGACCTGGGTGTCATGGTACACCAGTCATTGAAAGTAGGCATGCAGGTGCAGCAGGCAGTGAAGAAAGCGAATGGTATGTTAGCATTCATAGCAAAAGGATTTGAGTATAGGAGCAGGGAGGTTCTACTGCAGTTATACAGGGTCTTGGTGAGACCACACCTGGAGTATTGCGTACAGTTTTGGTCTCCTAATCTGAGAAAAGTCATTCTTGCCATTGAGGGAGTACAGAGAAGGTTCACCAGACTGATTCCTGGGATGTCAGGACTTTCATATGAAGAAAGACTGGATAGACTCGGCTTGTACTCGCTAGAATTTAGAAGATTGAGGGGGGATCTTATAGATATTTATAACATTCTTAAGGGGTTGGACAGGCGAGATGCAGGAAGATTATTCCCGATGTTGGGGATGTCCAGAACAAGGGGTCACAGTTTAAGGATAAGGGGGAAGTCTTTTAGGACCGAGATGAGAAAAACATTTTTCAGACAGAGTGGGGAATCTGTGGAATTCTCTGCCACAGAACGTAGTTGAGGCCAGTTCATTGGCTACGTATATTTAAGAGGGAGTTAGATGTGGCCCTTGTGGCTAAGGGGATCAGGGGGTATGGAGAGAAGGCAGGTACAGGATACTGAGTTGGATGATCAGCCATGATCATATTGAATGGCGGTGCAGGCTCGAAGGGCTGAATGGCCTACTCCTGCACCTACTTTCTATGTTTCTATATTTCTAATGTCCCCAAGTCTATGTAGTTCAGAGCTTATTTGGAGGTTGTAGTGTTTAATAGCCTGATGGCTGTAGGGAAGAAGCTGCTTCTGAACCTGGACGTTACAGTTTTCAGGCTCAGCTGTTATTATATGTTTAAAAATACCCAATGACCTGCTCTCAACCACCTGTGGCAATTAATTCCACAGATTCACCCCCCTCAGAGTGCAGATGATGGAGCTGAGAAGGAATTTCTTCAGCCAGAAGCTGGCGAATCTGTTGAATTCATGGCCACTGATGGTGATAGTGGTCAAGTCACTGGGTATTTTTAAAATGGAGATTGATAAGTTTAGTTCAGAGATACAGTGTGGGAACTGGCCATTTGGCCCATCGAGTCTGTGCCGACCAGTGATCGCCCATAAACTAGTTCTGCCCTGCACACCAGGAACAATTTACAGAAGACAATTAACTTACAAATCTGTGTGTCGTTAGAATGTGGACGAATGTATGTCGTTAGAACTGGAGCACCCGGTGAAAACCCATGTGGTCACAGGGAGAACGTGCAAACTCCATACAGACAGCACCTGTAGTCAGGATCGAACCTGGGTTTCTGGCGCTGTAGGACGTCAACTCTACTACTGTGCTGCCCCTGGTTCTTGATTATGAAGGACACTAATCGTTATGGGGAGAAGGCAGGAGAACGGGGTTGAGAGCGAAAAATAGATCAGCCATGATCGCATGGCGGAGTAGACTCGATGGGCCAAATGGCCGAATTCTGCTCCTGTCATGATGCCAAGTTCATCTATTCTCTACCCACACATGATCCATTTCTCTCCATTCCCTGCATCTGCAAGAGCCTATCTGAAAGCCTCTTAAACACCACTATTGTATATAAAACCATGGCAATTATTGACTTCCCCTAGTGGCAGTCAGTCTGAGTGAAATTTGAGCTGATTCCGACCTCCTACACAGCCGTATTAGAAAGTAGCTTGAACGGAAGTTACAAAATACATTATAATACCATTCAGGACAAGGTGACTGGGAGTTTGGCCAGTTGTTCAGAAATACTAAACCATTCACAGGCACGATTCTTTGCTAATGTTCCTTTGTCCTCGTTGCTCAAGCGTCAAGAGTGTTTGAGCAACTCTTGAATATTGGGGGTTCAGTATTGATGTGGATAGAGAACTGGCTGGCAGACAGGAAGCAAAGAGTAGGAGTAAACGGGTCATTTTCAGAATGGCAGGCAGTGACTAGTGGGGTACCACAAGGCTCAGTGCTGGGACCACAGCTATTTACAATATATATTAATGATCTGGATGAGGGAATTGAATGCAATATCTCCAAGTTTGTCGATGACACGAAGCTGGGGGGAAGTGTTAGCTGTGAGGAGGATGCTAGGAGGCTGCAAGGTGACTTGGATTGGTTGGGTGAGTGGGCAAATGCATGGCAGATGCAGTATAATGTGGATAAATGTGAGGTTATCCACTTTGGCGGCAAAAACAGGAGGGTAGACTATTATCTGAATGGTGGCCGATTAGGAAAAGGGGAGATGCAACGATACCTGGGTGTCATGGTACACCAGTCATTGAAAGTAGGCATGCAGGTGCAGCAGGCTGTGAAGAAAGCGAATGGTATGTTGGCATTCATAACAAAAGGATTTGAGTACAAGAGCAGGGAGGTTCTACTGCAGTTGTACAGGGTCTTGGTGAGGCCACACCTGGGGCATTGCGTACAGTTTTGGTCTCCTAATCTGAGGAAATACATTCTTGCCATAGAGGGAGTACAGAGAAGGTTCACCAGACTGATTCCTGGGATGGCAGGACATCCATATGAAGAAAGATTGGATAGACTCGGCTTGTACTCATTGGATTTGGGGAGATTGAGGGGGGATCTTATAAAGACTTAAAACATTCTTAAGGGGTTGGACAGGTTAGATGCAGGAAGATTGTTCCCGATGTTGGGGAACTCCAGAACAAGGGGTCACGGTTTAAGGATAAGGGGGACATCTTTTAGGACCGAAATGAGAAAATCATTTTTCACACAGAGAGTGGTGAATCTGTGGAATCCTCTGCCACAGAAGGTAGTTGAGGCCAATTCATTGACTATATTTTAGAGGGAGTTTGATGTGACCCTTGTTGCTAAAGGGATCAGGGGGTATGGAGAGAAGGCAGGTACAGGATACTGAGATGGATGATCAGCCATGATCATATTGAATGGCTGTGCGGGCTCGAAGGGCCAAATAGCCTACTCCTGCACCTATTTTCCATGATTCTATGATTCAATGTTTTAATTGTCTTATGTGTCGACTATGGAAGCATGGCATTCTTGCTTGCAGCAGCATAACAGGCCTGTAAACATAATGCACCGAGTTTAGTTTAGTTTAGAGATACAGTGCAGAACAGGCCTTTTGGCCCATCGAGTCCACATCAACCTGCAATCCCCGCACATTGACACTATCCCACTCACACTAGGGACAATTTTACATTTACACCAAGCCAATTAAGGACAAAGGACAAAGGGCATTTCAAGGACAAAACATTTATTATCGCATACACCAATTTGTGTAGTGAAATTTGACTTGCCATTGCAGCACATGAATAAAGATAAGACACAGCATCAAATATTTTAACAGTAAACACAAAAAGATCCCCCCACAATGGTTCCCACTGTGGGGGAAGGCAGCAAAGTCCAGTCCCATCCCCAGTTCACCCATAGTCGGGCCTATTGAGGCCTCTGCAGTTGCCGCTATGGCAGCCCGATGCTTCAGGCCCACTCGCCGGATGATGAAGCTCTGGCATCGGGTGAACACTCCTCAGCGGTCCGGAGTGTCTGGAGCGGCCGCCTCCTCCCCGAAGACCTCGGCTACCGAAGTCCATGGGCCGCGCCGGTCGGAGCTCCGACTCTGGCGACCTTGTCGTGAGATTCCAGGCTCCGCGGTGTTTAAAGCTCAGCGCCGCCCGCCCGCGGCTGGAAGCTCCACAGACCGCAGACCACAGACCACAGCTCCGTGATGTTGGAGTCGGCGGTCCCAGCCCTCCGGAGCCCTCCAGAGCCCTCGGCATTGCCCGCTCCATGATGGCGCCCCAGCGCTGTGCTGCTGCCGAAGCTGAAGTCCCGGCCGGTCCAGGCAGGAAACGCTGCTCCAGACTGCCGGTAGGCCGCGAGGAAGGGGCGAAAACACGGCTTGGAGAATAGCCGCATCTCCGACCAGGTAGATGCTGAGAAAAACAGTTTCCCCCTTTCCCCCTTTTCCCCCATTTCTCCCCGTTCCCCCCTTCCCCCCTTCCCCCCTTCCCCCCCCCCCTCACCCCCCACATAAAAAGACTAAAAGACCTCCAAAACAAACACTTTTAACTAACTAAAAATTAAAAAAGGTGAAAAGACTAACAGCTGCTGGCTGGGCTGCTATACTAGGACATCTATCTATCTATCTATCTATCTATCTATCTATCTATCTATCTATCTATCTATCTATCTATCTATCTATCTATCTATCTATCTATCTATCTATCTATCTATCTATCTATCTATCTATCTATCTATCTATCTCTATACTTATTTAAAACTCTGTGTGTGTCTGCCGACCGCCGTCCCGCTGCCGGCTGGCTGTCACATTTTCGCCCTTTGATTCCCTGCTCCGCCAAAACCGGACCCTCAAACGCCACCATTTCTTCCATTTTCAAACATTCACAAACGCACTCCTCACTACATTTAGACATTTTTATGGACACTTTTTAACATAAAATCCTTCACCCCCCCCCCACACACACACACTCACTCATTTTGTGGCCTCCCGCTGGTCAGACACCATAACTGCACCTGCTGCAGCACTCACTCATTTTGTGTCCTCCTGCTGGCCAAGCACCATAACTGCAGCTGCTGCAGCTCACTGTCCTCCAAAAACGGTGGCATTCCCCCTCCCCCCCCCCCCCCCCCCCCCCCCCCGACCTCCTCCTCTGTACTCAGGTACTGAAGCACGTTCGGGGCCCAGACCCAACGGGTCTGCACTTGGTCTAGTATACTTTTAAAACTCTGTGTGTGTGTGGGTGTATGTAATTTTGCCTTTGACTTTGATTTTGCCTTTGATTTGTTATTACGCGAAAACCAGACGTAAAAATGCCAAGATTTTTACCATTTCGCTGGCGATTTTACTTTTACATTTGCAAATCCACTCCTCATTAAATGTAGTCACTTTTCTGTACACATTTTTAATAAAATCCTTCACAAAACTTACACTTTTCTTAAAATCAGCAGCTGCCGACGTCACAATGCCCTTGCGATCTTGCCACGCCCTCCCGCCTGCCCGCCCGCTAACTCCAGCCCACCCCGCACCCCCGTTCTCAAAATGCTCTGCAGATCGGGAGTGGAGATAAGGTGATGGGCAGGCGGGGTAAAGGCCGGGGTATGAGGGAACGACCAGCCACCCGCTACAATAGGCGCAATGGTCCTTCCCATAGTGAAACCTGTTGCTGCTCACAGTCTCTGATGGAGCTGCTTTCACAGACTTAACTGTGAGCGGCCTCTGCGTTATACCAGGGCTCTGGGAACTCGGTATCTAATGGGGCCGAGGAGGCTTCCAGAGGGAAGGCAGGGAATCCAGCAGCAGTGTGGCTCCGTTAATGGATTCATTCCACAGTGAGTTCAGTTCGGTAACTCCCCCCCCTCTCCCCCCCCCTCCTCCTCCCCCCCCCCCCCTTCTCTTCCACCCCGGGCGCTTTCACAGACTTAACCGTGAGCGGTCCCTGTGTTTAACCAGGGCTCTGGGAACTCAGCATCTGATGGGGACGAGGAGGAGGCTTCCAGAGTGAAGGCAGGGAAAACTTAGAATCCAGCAGCAGAGTGGCTCCGTTAATGGATTCATTCCACAGTGAGTTCAGTTTAGTAACAACCCCCCCTCTCCCCCCCTCCTCTACCCTACCCTCCTTCCCCCCCTCCTCTTCCCCCCCTCTCTCCCCCTCCTCTTCTGCCCCCACCCCACTCTCTCCCCCCCACCCCCCCACCCCTTCGCTCCTCCCATCCATACTCACCTCTCCCCCTCTCACCTCTTCCCCATCTCACCCATCCCCCTCCCCCCTCTCACTCCCTCCCCCCTCTCACCCCTTCCCCCATCTCACCCCCTCCCCCCTCTCTTCCCCCCATCTCTCCCCCTCCTCCCACCTCTCCCCCTACCTTCCCACCCTCCCTCTCCACCCCTCCACCCCCTCTCCCTCTGTCTCTTGCCCCTCTCTCTGACTCTGCCCCTCTCTCTCTGTCTCTGCCACTTCTCTTTCTGCCCCCCTCCCTCTCTAGAAGCACCTGCGAGTTGGTAAGTAAGTAAGTAAGTAAGTTTTAAATCCACTTGCGTTGAAACCAAAGTGCTTTTCATAAAATAAATAATAAGTTTCTGTACATCCATAGAAAAATGATTAAAAAATAAAAATTGACACAACACGTTATAGAGTTCAACACAAACATCCCCCCTCAACAGAATCAAAATTTTCCGCTGTGGGGAAAGGCACCAGAAAGTTTAGTCCTCTTCCTCTGTGACTACCCGAGGTCGGGGCCCATTTGTCAGTCCGATGTTTTTCAGGCCCTCTTGCCGTGAAGGTGGAACTCCGGCATCGGTGAACATTCCTCTGCGGCTTGGAAAGTCTGGAGCGGCCACTTCCTCCCTGGAGACCGCGGCACCTGAAGCCCTCAGGCCGCGCCGGTTGGAGCTCTGAGCCCGGTGATCTCGATCCCCAGAGTTGGGGTCTGTGCGTCAGTAGATTGGGCCGTTATGGGGTAAAAGGAGCAAATTAATAATATTAATATAATATCAAAGGGGTAGTTAGCATGTGTGCGGGGGGGGGGGGGGGGGGAGATAGTTAGTGTGTGTGACGCCGCATGTTGCCCCCCTTCCCCGCAATCATACATTGCGGGAACAGACCCAACGGGTCTGCACTTGGTCCAGTAAACCTATAAACTTGTACGTCTTTGGAGTGAGGGAGGAAACTGAAGATCTTGGAGAAAACCCATGCTGTCACAGGGAGAACGTACAAACTCCGTGCAGACAAGCACCCATAGTCAGGATCTCTGGCACCGTAACGCAGTAGCTTTATGCCACTGTGCTGCCCTACAAAAAAATTATCAAATAATTCAATTAATTATAACACAAAAAGCTGAACTTCAGGGTTCAACCACAGACATTCATAGAAGTGACATTAGTGTGTAGTGTTCAGGAATCTGATGGTTGTTGGGAGGGAGCTGTGCTTGAACCTAAGACAGACACAAAATGCTAGAGCAACTCAGCGGGACAGGCAGCATCTCTGGAGAGAAGGAATGTGTGATGTTTCGGGTTGGGACCCTTCTTCAGATTGATGTCAGGGGAGAGGGATAATGAAGTGTAAGGTGCAAAAACAGGACAAAGGGGAAGAAGACAAGGAAAATATAGACTAGATCATTGTTGGCTGGGAAAAGTTAACAACAAAGCAAACAGAGATAAGATGTAGTTGGAGACAGTCAGACTGGTCGGAGAACTGGGAAGGGGGAGGGATGGAGAGGGAGGGGAACCAAGGGTTCCAAGTTAGAGAAGTCAATGTTAATACTGCTGAGTGACCCGAAACCTCACCTATTCCTTCTCTCCAGAGATGATCCCTGTCCCGTTGAGTTACTCCAGCATTTTGTGTGTATCTTCGCTTTAAACCAACATCTGCAGTTCCATCCTTCACTGTTCTTGAACCTGGTGCTTGTGGTTGTCAGACTCCTGTACCTTCTTGCCGATGGGCTGAATGGCCGATTTCTGCTCTGATCATTTATGAGCTTACTCTGCGTGAAAGACTCTGCATTCACATTATCCATTCCTCTCATGACCTTATACACATGCTGTGGAAGAAATTAATTTTCCCAGTGGAGGGAAATTAAAGGAAAATGAAAAGCGGAAACCTTGCAGGTTTGCTTCAAGAGATTGTATTGCATGATATCATGGAGAGATGGCGGCAGTTAACTGCTCACCAGATCTCTGGCTTTGCAGCAGAATTAGCCGACAGTTATACTGTGCATGCTATTTGTTTTTTGTTAGATACAACTATATGAAATTATACCATCTACTACATGGGTACCAATTATTTCATTAGTCTTGCTTGCTTTCATTAGTCTTACATGCTATTTCATTATTCTTACATTAACTTAGGTTGATCTGCCCAGTTCTTACGTAGATCTTGGATAAGCAGCAATCAAAAAGAAGCAGGGCGAGGAGATTATTGGCTGAAACCCGTGGGAAAGGCGAGTCAGAGGGGAAAAACAGTTTAAAAAGAGCACCAAAAAGCAAGTGCGTCCAGCTTCAGCTCCAAAAGGACTGTGTTGGGGCACTGGAGAAGCAGCTGGATGACATCAGGGCCATCCAGGAAAATGAGAGTTTCCTGGATAGGACCTACAGTGAGGTTGTCACGCCGAGGTTACGGGAAGAACGAAGGCATGTGACTGAGATAAAGGGTGGTAACCATGGAGTGCAGATGACCCAGGTGGCTGTGCCTAATGAAAACAGGTACGCCCTCTTGGAAACTGTCGGGGGAGACAATGCTTCCAGTCCGATCGGTGGCTCCAACCCTAGAGACGGGACTCGACCAGCGTCAGGCAGAGCCATAGTGGTGGGTGACTCCATTGTCCGAGGAGCAGGCAGGAGGTTCTGTGGCGGCAGACGAGATGCGAGGATGGTCTGTTGCCTCCCTGGTGCCAGGGTTCAGGATGTCATGAGCCAAATTCAGAACATCCTTGAGAGAGAGAAGGTGAACAGCCGGCAGTAGTTGTGCACGTAGGCACAAGCGACATTGGGAAGAAGAGGAAGGAGGTTCTCCAACGTGAGTTCAGAGAGTTAGGAAGAAGGGACTTCTAGGGTGGTTATCTCTGGATTGCTTCCAGTACCTCGTGCTAGTGAGGACAGGAACAGAGAGATAGGGGATCTAAATGTGTGGCTGAAGGGCTGGTGCAGGGAGCAAGGATTTAGATTTATAGACCACTGGGATCTCTTCTGGGGTAGGGGTGACATGTACAAAAGGGACGGGTTACACCGTAACTGGAGGGGGACTGACATTCTGGCAGGCAGGTTTGCTAGGTTACACGTGTGGGTTTAAATAGTGGGGGGGAGGGATTGACAAATTGAGAGTATAAACATGGAGTTGAAGGGGAAGTGACTACAGGAAAAATTACAAAAGATTCTCGAATTAATTTGGAAGGAAAGCTTGAGAATGGATAAAAGAGCAAGGTCAGGGCCATTTGCAAGCGGTGCGAGGGGGACGTGAATAGGGAGGTCAAAGTGTTGTATATGAATGCGCAAAGTATAAGAAATAAAGTGGATGAGCTTGAGGCTCAGTTATAAATTGGCAAATATGATGTTGTGGGAATTACAGAGACATGGCTGCAAGAGGGCCAGGGCTGGGAACTGAATATCCAAGAGTATACCTCCTATTGAAAAGACAGACAGGTGGGCAGAGGGGATGGGGTAGCTCTGTTGGTGAGGAATGAAATTCACTCCCTTGCAAGGGGTGACATTGAAACAGGAGATATGGAGTCAGTATAGATAGAACTAAGGAATTGTAAGGGTAAAAATACCCTAATGGGACATATTTACAGGCCCCCAAACAGTAGCCTGGACATAGGGCACAAGTTGAATCAGGAGTGAAAATAGTAAGATTAAATGAGAACTTACCAGTTTGAAGTTTGATCCCTATTTTATGAGGAGTTACGATGAGGGATTTCGTGAAGACCCCGCCAGCACGCATGCGCGACATTCTTCAAAGCAGCGTTGTGAAATAACAGATAGTAGAGTTGACTGAAGATAGTAAGATTAAGAGAAGTAACATACCAGTTGACCTTATAATAGAGGGTTGGGAGCGGAGGGCACAAAATCCCTCATCGTAACTCCTCATAAAATAAGGATCAAACTTTGAACTGATAAGTTCTCGTTTAATCTTACTATTTTACTTTGGCGTCATGTGAGTAACTTCGTGAAGATTTCAACGCTCTGTGATTTCATGCCCTGGAAACGAGTCCATGCTCACAAACTGCCATAATGACTAATGGAGGAAGTATGTTAATGTATTTCAGACTTGAAACAGAGCTGAAAAACAATAATGTATTTATTAACAACAAATAATACACCCCTAATTTCGAGGAAGTTAAGAAACAGAACTTAAAATAGTATCTGCAAAAGTTGCGGGTGTGGTCACAGGTTTGTTATAGAACCATTGCTTCAGGTGTGATAGAATTGGAGGGACCAGGGATGGAGGGGTTGCATTGCTTGTCAGAGAAGATATTACAGCAGTGCTTTGACAGGATAGATTAGAGGGCTCGTCTAGGGAGGCTATTTGGGTGGAACTGAGAAGTGGGAACGGTGTAGCAACACTTTTAGGGGTGTATTATAGACCGCCAAATGGGGAGTGAGAATTGGAAGAGCTAATATGCAAGGAGATAGCAGATATTAGTAGTAAGCACAAGGTAGTAATTGTGGGAGATTTCAATTTTCCAAAAATAGACTGGGAAACATATTGTTTAAATGGGCTAGATGGTTTGGAGTTTGTTAAATGTGTGTAGGATAGTTTTTTGCAGCAATACATAGAGGTATCAACCAGAGAAGGGGCAGTGCTGGACCTCCTGTTAGGAAATGAGGCAGGTCAGGTGACGGAGATATGCGTTGGTGAGCACTTCGGGACCAGTGATCACAATACCATTAGTTTCAATATAATTATGGAGAGAGTCAGAACTGGACCCAGGGTTGAGATTTTTGATTGGAGAAAGGCTAACTTTGAGGGAATGCGTAATGATTTAAAAGGAGTGAATTGGGACATTTTGTTTTATGGGAAGGATGTAGAAGAGAAATGGAGGACATTTAAAGGGGAAATTGTAAGAGTACAGAATCTTTATGTCCCTGTTCGGTTGAAAGGAAATAGTAAAAATCGGAAAGAGTCATGGTTTTCAAAGGGAAATTGGACACTTGGTTCGAGAAAAGAGAGATATCTACAATATTTATAGGAGGCATGGAGTAAATGAGGTGCAAGATGAGTATAAAGAATGTAAAAAGAATCTTAAGAAATAATTAAGAAAAGCTAAAAGAAGATATGAGGTTGCTTTGGCAAGAAAGATGAAAGTAAATCCAAATGGTTTCTACAGCTATATTAATAGCAAAAGGATAACGAGGGATAAAATTGGACCATTAGAGAGCCAGAATGGACAGCTATCTGCAGAGCCAAAAGAGATGGGGGAGATATTGAACAATTTATTTTCTTCGGTATTCACCAAGGAGAAGGATATTGAACTCTGTGAGGTAAGGGAAAAAAGTAGAGTAGCTATGGAAACTATGAGATTCAAAGAGGAGGAAGTACTGGCACTTTTGAAAAACATAAAAGTGGATAAGTCTCCAGGTCCTGACAGGATATTCCCCAGGACATTGAGGGAAGTTAGTGTAGAAATAGTAGGGGCTTTGACAGAAATATTTCAAATGTCATTAGAAACGGGAATAGTGCCGGAGGATTGGCGTACTGCGCATGTTATTCTATTGTTTAAAAAGGGTTCAAAGAATAAACCTAGCAATTATAGACCTGTTAGTTTGACGTCAGTGGTGGGCAAATTAATGGAAAGGATACTTAGAGATAATATATATATAAGCATCTGGATAAACAGGGTCTGATCAAGAACAGTCAACATGGATTTGTGCCTGGAAGGTCATGTTTGACAAACCTTCTTGAATTTTTTGAAGAGGTTACTAGGGAAATTGATGAGGGTAAAGCAGAGGATGTTGTCTATATGGATTTCAATATAGCCTTTGACAAGGTTCCCCATGGAAGGTTGGTTAAGAAGGTTCAATCTTTGGGTGTTAATGGCGGAGTAGCAAGATGGATTCAACAGTGGCTGAATGAGAGATGCCAGAGAGTAATGGTGGATGGCTGTTTGTCAGGTTGGAAGCCGGTGACCAGTGGGGTGCCTCAGGGATCTGTGTTGGATCCACTGTTGTTTGTCATGTACATCAATGATCCAGATGATGGGGTGGAAAATTGGATAAGTAAGTATGCAGATGATACTAAGATAGGTGGTGCTCTGGATAATGAAGTAGATGTTTAAAGTCTACAGAGAGATTTGGGCCATTTGGAAGAGTGGGCTGAAAGATGGCAGATGGAGTTTAATGCTGATAAGTGTGAGGTGCTACATCTTGGCAGGACAAATCAAAATAGGACGTACATGGTAAATGGTAGGGAATTGAGGAATGCTGTGGAACAGAGGGATCTAGGAATAACTGTGCATAGTTCCCTGAAGGTGGAATCGCATGTAGATAGGGTGGTAAGGAAAGCTTTTGGTGTGCTGGCCTTTATAAATCAGAGAATTGAATATAGGAGAAGGAAAGTAATGATAAAATTGTACAAGGCATTGGTGAGACCAATTCTGGAGTATGGTGTACAATTTTGGTCGCCTAATTATAGGAAGGATGTCAACAAAATAGAGAGAGTACAGAGGAGATTTACTAGAATGGTGCCTGGGTTCCAGCAACTAAGTTACAGAGAAAGGTTGAACAAGTTAGGTCTTTATTCTTTGGAGCACAGAAGGTTAAGGGGGGACTTGATTGAGGTCTTTAAAATGTTGAAAGGGATAGACAGAGTTGACGTGGATAAGCTTTTCCCATTGAGGGTAGGGAAGATTCAAACAAGAGGGCATGACATGAGAATTAAGGGACAGAAGTTTAGGGGTAACACGAGGGGGAACTTCTTTACTCAGAGAGTGGTGGCTGTGTGGAATGACCTTTCAGCAGTAGTGGTGAAGGCAGGATCGATTTTAACATTTAAAAGTAAAGTGGGTAGGTATATGGACGGGAAGGGAATGGAGGGGTATAGTCTGAGTGCAGGTAGATGGGGCTAGGGGAAAATAAATGGTCGGCACGGACTGGAAGGGCCAAGAGGGCCTGTTTCCGTGCTGTAATTGTTATATGGTTATATGGTTATATTCTGAAACGCAAATATGAGAGACAGAGTGCCCTAACCACTCTAGGTTAGCTGTACTTACCTGAGGGTTCCTTTTTTAAGCTTGCTGGTAGAGGAACTGCGCTCCTCCCAGCCTGTCGCTGTGCAATGCATATGACGATATGAGGGTTTACGATGAGGAGTTACGATGAGGGATTACGTGAAGGAGCCCCGCCAGGCGCATGCACGTGATACTGCATAAGTAACTCCTCATAAAATAAGGACCAAACTTCGAACTGGTAAGTTCTCGTTTATTCTTACTCTTTTACTTCGGAGACACGTGAGTGACTATGTGAAGATTTCAAAGCTCTGTGATTTCATGCTGTAGATGCACTGCATACGACACACTGCTTCAGTTGACACAGTAGTGAATAAATAATATATTGAACATTGCTTTGAATTATCCAACAATCATTTTTTAAATAATACAGTAATAACCCCTCTATTCCAGGGGAAATTACAACTGAAATTTATGAAGGCAAAGCAAATCAAATCAACCAGAACCCAAAACAGCATGCCAAAACCCTAGCACTGTCTGGACAGGTTTATCATAATTTTAGAAAAGTTGATTATTAGACCATCCGGCGGCCTTGCTGAGGATGTTGATGCCGCCCTGGTGGAATGAGATTTCAACACATGAGTGTCTACTCCAGCGGAATCCAAAACATGTTTTATCATCTAGAAATAGTTTATACTGGCACCTCTTACGAGGTTTTTTGTGACTGATGAGCATTGCTGTCTCAGAGCTTCTGAGACTCTAAGTTACCTCGATATATTGACTCAGGTGCTTAACCTTTGGTTAACATGGTATGCTTTGAACTTACTTTGGTTCCGGCCATTCCTGGCCTACTTTGTTAGATTAAATAATACACTTAAAACACAATTTTACTTCGGAGTCACGTGAGTGACTACGTGAAGACCCCGCCAGCACGCATGCGCGACATATCGTCGTACGCATGCGGAAGCGACGGTCGGGAGGAGCGGGGCTCCTCCAGCATGAGTTTAAAAAGCTCACGCCAGGTAAGTCTCACCAAAGGAGTGAGTCGACCATAATGGAAGGGAGAAAGAGTAAGAGAGCGGCGGCCAAATCAGCGGCTAAGGACAGCAGCCAGCGGAGAACCGCTTCTCCAGAGCTTCAGGTTCCACCTGCAGCTCCCGACTTTTCGGACTTTGAGACCGTTGGTACGCCACGGTCGGGGAAAACTACCTGGAAGTCGGCCGGGGCGGACTCAGCGGAGTCCGGTCCCGAGGGCACCCCGCTCGCTCGTAGCGACGGAGGTCGCCTTGACTGCATTGAGCGGCTGATGGAGCAGATGCTCCAACGTGACCTGTTACAGCAGGGGCAGGATCACAGTGGGACCCCTAGTAGGCCCACGGCAAGTTCCTTTCGAGGACTGCCCAATGTATCCCCTTCTATACAGGGGAGCATTGAGGGTCAGAACTGGGCTGACCCAGAAGAGGGAGAGTTGGCTGAAGCACCTGCAGCGTCAGGGGTGTGTGAAGATTATATGGATGTGGTGAGCAAACATGCCATGCCCCACCAGAAGGGCCTACCCATCCACCCCAAGCTGGCTGCCAGCATTGATTATATGGCCACCAACCAACTTCAGGAACAGGCCATCAATGCCACAGCAGATAAATATTTGGCGCCAGAAAACTGCAAATCGTTAAATGTGCCCGCGGTGAACAACCCGATATGGGGGAACATGAGCCCCTCAAGTAGAGGGCAGGAGATGAAACTTCAGAAGATCCTGAAGCTCCTTACCACAGGGATTACTGCAGTAGCCAGAACAGCAGTGGGAGTGGATATGCCGCAAGAGCTGCAAGATGCTTTGGCCTTACTGTGCAATACACAGTATGAAATTAACAATTTCAGGAAAAGCATTATAAAGCTGGCGCTTAACCCCAAGTTCGCGGGGTTATGCAAGCCTGGGAAGACGCAGCCTCCAAGCCTGTTATTCGGGGAAGATCTCCCCAAACAGGTAAAAGATCTTGACGAGGAGGCTAAGGCTTTGGGCCTTATTAAAGTACCTGGGTACACTAAGCCTCATCACCCACACAGAACGCACCCCTACGCACCCACCGGGCAGAGTTACCCTAACAGGTCTGCCGGTGGTGAAAGCTCGAAGGCCGGCATACCTGCACAGCGGTCTTTTTTAGGCCAAGGCCCAGGCCGGCCTCCTTGGAAGATGCGCCACTCCCAGAACACCTACAACCAGCCGAGGAAGCAAGGGCAGAAACCTCCACACCGGCAGTAACCATGGAGGTAGGTGGGTCTGGGATCCCCAGGAACACTACTGACCTAAATTCACTCTGCATAGGGGGCAGGTTGCACATGTTCCTCGAGAATTGGCTCACTTTTACCTCTGATCCTTATATACTCAGGAGTATTCAGGGCTACAAAATTGAATTTATTCACGAACTCCCTACCCCGGTACAGCATGCGCCTAGTCGGAAATTCGTCCTTTCTCATAGAGATAAGGCAGCAGGGCATGCTGAACTACAGAGGTTAATAGAAAAAGGGGTAATTGAAAAGGCCTTTAAAGAACCTCAGGAGTTCGTGTCTAATATATTCACTAAAAACAAAAAAGATGGCGGGTGCCGCATCATCATAGATTTGACCGACCTGAATACTTCTGTCCAGTATATTCATTTTAAAATGGACACCTTCGACACTGCTACTCAGCTTGTAGCCAATAGGTACTACATGGCATGCGTTGATCTTAAAGATGCATACTATTCAGTACCCATACACAAGGATCATAGGAAATACTTAAAATTTATCTGGATGGGACAATTATGGCAATATAAAGCTTTGCCTAATGGGCTATCGTCAGCACCCAGATTGTTTACCAAGATATTGAAACCAGCTTTGGCCTATTTAAGGAAACAGAATCATACTGTTATGGCCTATCTTGATGACATCCTCATAGTGGGGGAGAATTTGGAAATGGCTACTTTGGCAAGCAAGGTGGAAGACCTGATAGAGGCTTGCAGGAGCCTCTTTGGCATTAAGGTCCCATCCATTCGGCAGGTGGCCATGGTGATTGGGAAGATAGTAGCTGCATTTCCTGCAGCACAATATGGGCCCTTACATTACCAAAATTTACAAAGAGCAAAAATTACGGCGCTCAAAAATCATGCTGGCCATTTTGATAGGCCCATGAAAATTCCAGAAAAGGCAAAAGCTGAACTATATTGGTGGATGGGTAATGCCCAAAATTGTTCCAAACCCATGACTATCGCCAATCCCTCGATCACCTTACAAACGGATGCCAGTGCCAAAGGGTGGGGAGCTACTAACACTACCTCTAGCTGTGGAGGTAGATGGAGTGCACCAGAGTTAACCCTATTTAAAAACTTAGGGATTAACTATTCAGAAATGCTCGCAGCATTTCACGGACTTAAAGCATACTGCACTAACATGCACAAAGTTCATGTTAGACTACAGATTGACAACACCACGGTGGTAGCCTATATTAACCACATGGGCGGTGTAAAGTCGATATCGTGTGATGAATTGGCCAACAATATCTGGCACTGGTGTCTGCAAAGAGGAATTTGGATCTCTGCAACTTACCTACCAGGTAAACTAAACACAGTGGCAGACACCAGATCACGGAAATTCAACGACAACATAGAATGGATGTTGGATCGGAAAGTGTTTACAGATATTGTAGAACGTTATGGGACACCAGATATCGACCTTTTCGCGTCCAGGCTAAATCACCAACTACCAACGTATGTTGCTTGGGAGCCAGACCCGGGGGCGGTAGCGATGGATGCTTTCTCGCTACACTGGGGGGATTTGTTTTTCTACGCTTTCCCCCTTTCTGCCTCATCAGTCGGGTCTTGCAAAAAATCAAGCAAGACTCCGCATCGGGTATCTTGGTAGTGCCCGACTGGCCTACTCAACCATGGTTCCCTCTGGTACAAAAGATGGCCACAGAACCCTGTGTCAGGGTGAATAAAAGACCAAGCCTGCTTGTTCATCCTGTTACAGGAGAAAGTCATCCATGTCATGATCGTATGGATTTGTTAATCTGCAGACTTTAAAACGGCCACTTCATGGACTCGGACTCTCCAACAGGACCATTGATACTATCACGGGAGCCTGCAGAGAGTCCACAAGGAAGCAGTACTTGACCTACATCAGGAAGTGGGAAAGATTCTGCGTGACTACTAAAACTACATACGAAACCGCCACCATCACGGAAGTGCTGGAGTTTCTGGCTACCCTTCATTACGATGAGGGTTTAAGCTACAGCGTCATTAACTGTGCCAGGAGTGCCCTATCATCTTACTTGGGCAAGGGGAGTGACCAATTGGGAATTGGGTCACATCCCCTGGTATCCAAATTTATGCGGGGAATATTTAATTCTAATCCCCCCAGGCCCAGATATAGCCATACCTGGGACATCAGCACGGTATTGACGATGCTGCGAGGATGGACACCGAACACGGGACTCCCTTTGGCCAAATTAACCTACAAAATGGTCATGATAATGGCACTGGTCACGGCGCAACGGGTCCAGTCCCTGCACAAACTCAGTCTGGATGCCATGGCAATTACCAGTGGGAAAATCACATTCCAGGTGCAGGGACTATTGAAGCAAGATCGACCCGGAGTGTCTGGACATACTTTGGAGTTCCTGGGTTACCCAGCGGACACTCGTCTTTGTATCGTTGTATTGATTCTGCGATACATTTCAGTCACTAAAGATCTAAGGGGCACGGAAACAGCTTTGCTTGTCAGTCACAAGAAACCTCATCACAGGGTCACGGTGCAAACCATTATCGTCTTTGTATCGTTGTATTGATTCGGCGATACATTTCAGTCACTAAAGATCTAAGGGGCACGGAAACAGCTTTGCTTGTCAGTCACAAGAAGCCTCATCACAGGGTCACGGTGCAAACCATTTCCAGATGGTTAAGGGTGGTACTGGATGCGGCGGGGGTGGATACTAATGTGTATAAATCTCACTCCACCAGGGCAGCATCCACCTCGGCGGCTAGAAGGATGGAGGTACCACTGGATCACATCCTGGCCACAGCGGGTTGGAACAATGAGAGAACCTTCCACCGCTTTTATAACAAACCCGTGACCTCCCCTGACAATTATGCAGGGAGGATCTTAAGTGCTGCCAGTTAAATAACCCTTTTGGGACACAATATTGTGTTTGGTATGAATAAATACCTGTTTTGTTTTTCAGCCAGTGTCTTGTCTGAATCACGTCCATCCTCTTATCCCAGCTTTAGCGGTGTGTGAGCATGGAGCTTCCAGGGCATGAAATCACAGAGCTTTGAAATCTTCACGTAGTCACTCACGTGACTCCGAAGTAAAATAGTAAGATTAAACGAGAACTTACCAGTTTGAAGTTTGATCTTTATTTTATGAGGAGTTACGATGAGGGATTACGTGCCCTCCGCTCCCAACCCTCTATTATAAAGATCACCTGGTATGAAAGTTCTCTTTTTTCTCTTACTATGTCAGTCATTGAGACTGTTTTTTGTTCTGTGATTTCACACCACTGCTTTGAAGAATGTCGCGCATGCGTGCTGGCGGGGTCTTCACGTAATCCCTCATCGTAACTCCTCATAAAATAAAGATCAAACTTCAAACTGGTAAGTTCTCGTTTAATCTTACTATTTTACTTCGGAGTCATGAGATTGACTTTGTGAAGACCCTGCCAGGCAAGCATACGCGACATATCGTCGACCGCATGCGAGCGACAGGCAGGGAGGAGCGTTGCTCCACTACTGCAGGGACCTGCAGGGAAGGGAAGAAACTAACCTGCAGTCCATTTTCTTTTCAGGTGACTCTGTTCAGGGTCTCCAGGCTGCCACGAAACTGACTGCCATGGGCAGTCAGCGGCGGCACCAACAGACTGGTGTCAGGAAGAGCCCGTTGACCAGGAGGGTCCGGGCTCACACGCTCCCCGGTCGGAGGACGGTAGAGGCAGACCGACTCTACACCGCAGCCTGCAGGACACCGTGGGCTGACGGCATTATTAAAGGAGTGGGGCTTTCAAGCTCGCCGTTCGGAGTGAGCAACAGCAGAGCAGCAGCCCCGACTGTACTCCACGGCCTGCAGGGATACTGCGGGCTGTCTACATTAACTAGGTAATGGGGCAGAACAGCAGACCGATTCTACACCGCAGCCCGCAGGGTCACTGCAGACTGTCGGCCTGAGTGCAGCATTGTAAAGTGGGAGTGTGCCAGCTGGCTGGGAACTGCCCAAGGGAACTTTGCAAACTGTACACCTGTTCCAACCTCTTGCCTGGCCGGAAGCCAAGGAGAGGCAAAAGTAAAGGGATTTTTTTCATTGTGTAATTGTTCATGTTTCTCCCATAGGTGTGGGAATGAAATTAAAAACCCCATGATTTTACCATAAAGTTTATTAATTCAGTACTGTTATCCTTTCAATTTCGTTATAAAGACGCTACCCGGAAGTCGGGAGAGCCCGTGATCCAGGAGGGTCCGGGCTCGGAGACTGCCATTCGAGGGTAGCGAAGGCAGAGCAGGAGCTCCGACTCAACGCCGCAGGCCGCAGGAATTCCGCGGACTGTCGGCTATGCTACCCTATGGAGGTAGTAAGACAGAGCCGAGTCCCGACTCACTACATAGGCGGGAGGCTTGCCATTAGCGGTCGTCTATGGTCCTGCATGAGAGTCGGGGGGGAGAATGCGCTCCTCCACCGGATGCTTCTTAAAGACACTCAGGTAAGATACTAACCTTGAGTTGTTGAGCTTCTGTACTAGACTTTGCTTACAAAAACGATGGATGGAGACCAGAATGAAGGCATCGAAGCATGCCTCCAAGGGCTATGGGACTTCGGATGGGAGTCAGCGGCCACCATTCCCGGGGCTGCCCGCAACACCGGCAGCACCCACTCTGCGGACCGGGATAAGAAAGCGGAAATCAGGGAGCCCTGCGCAGCCAGGACCCGTCTCTCCACCACGGCTGACCATGGAGCCGCAAAGTGGTAGAAGCACCGCGCGGGAGCAGGGTAGGCAAGACCCTGACTCCCTACCATTGTCCCCTAAGCATAGGGACAGTGGAGCAAAGGTGCGTAAATGTGTGACCCGCTCGGCGGCACGTTCTGTCTCCCCTATTATGCAGGTCACCAGAGGGCAGACCAGGGGGAGAGCTGCGCCCAGGTCATGCCCCGCTGCAGCGGAAGGCATCGACATGCCGCCGGGGGTAACCTGATAGATTGCGGGCCGGTGATGGATCTGCTGGGAAGTCGGGGAGCCCTGCAGGAGCAGGAGGTACCGGCTCACCACCGGGTCAGGCTGCCAGAGTGCAGGCCAGTGGCAGCGGATTTTGGTCGTGCGGCCCCGCTTAGGCGGCAGGCGGCGACCATGCGCCGTCACAGACTCATGTAGTCAGGAGTGGCGGTAAGCCCGCGCGGACGTCGGGGACCACGCTTCGGCGGCAGGGACCGACACACCACCGCTCATGTCTTCCAGACAGGCGGGTGGCCACTGTCCGGAAGACTGCGGACCAGCGGCATGTCCGTGCGGGAGTCGCAAAGCCCCGCTGGAGCGGCAGGCAGCGACATTCCTGTTTAGGCACCCATAGTCATCACCTCGACAAAGTGCGGGCCGGTGACAGAAGCCTCAGTAGTTCAGGAGGACCTGAGGAAGTCGACTTGTCATCCGCATATGCGGCGGCGGTCGCATGGCTCGGAGGAGCGCATGATGGAGCGTATCCTAGAGCACAATCTCTGCAGCTGGACCAGATGTCCTCCAGTCCTGGAGACATGTGGCTGGGCCACCCAGCATGTCCCCATCATCAGTGGGGAATGCCACGGATCAGCAGCTGGCTGACACGTAAGAAGGGTTGGAGAAGGAACCTGCAGTAGCTGAGGAAACCCAGGAGGAACTGTTGAATGTGGTCTCCAAGGTCGCCCAGCCAAAGCACTCAGGTCAGCCTTTGCAGCCCAAACCAGTGGCCAGCATAGACTACCTCACCACACACCAGCTGCAGGAACAGGTCCTTACTGAGGCGATCAACATATACCAGGCCCAAACAACTGCATATCGTTGAATGTAACGACAGTCAACATGCCCATCTGTGGCAACATCAGTCCGGGGATAAGGGCACAGGAGCTGAAGTTCCTAAAGATCCTGAAATTGCTGACGTCGGGGATACTGCCTTTGCCAGATCGGTTGACGGTATGGAAATGACGGCAGAGCAGGAGGATGCTATTGCGTAATTAGTCATGGAATTATGCTTCCCGTATTATCGCCATTAAACCGACTCCAAACCCCATATTCGCAGGGTTGTGCAAGGCATTTGCGATGCCACCACCGAGACAGCTGTTCGGTGAGCAGCTGCCCAAACAGGTCTAGAACCTGGATTAGGAGTTGAAGGCAGTCGGGTTGATGAACCCACCTCCCTCCAGCAGGCCGGCAGTGCGCAGACAAACACCATATGCAAGACCTCGGGGGCCACCTGAAAGACCAGTAAGGACCTACACGCCGGCAGCACCTCAACACAGCCCAGCAACGACGGAACACCAGAAACCAGAACGTCAGGCCCGCTGGTAACCATGGAGGTAAGGGGGTCTGGTTCTTTTGGAAGTACTGCATGCATAACTTCACAAGTTGGAGGGAGGTTACATACATTCTGGGGTTCTGATTGTCACTATCCCAGGGAACAAAACAATAGACATAATAGAGGCATGTAACAGCCTTGCTTGCGCCAGGAAACCGTCTATTAGACATACTGCTAAGGTAATTGGTAAACTTGTAGCTACATTCCAGCCACATAATTTGGGTCGTTACACTATCGAAGCTTGAAAAAAGCAATAATCTCGGCATTAAAAGCGAATGCTGGACATTTTACGGGCCTATGCAGCTGCCAATCAAGGCATAAATTGAGCTACAATGGTGGATTAGCAATGTTTGTTATTGTTAAATCCCATCATTACATGAAACCCATTAGTCATGTTACAAACCAACGCAAGCGCCAAGGGCTGGGGAACTACCGACACCATTCCATTTGGGGCAGTAGATGGGATTTGCATGAGTCTACTTCTCTTCAATGGCAACGTATAAATTGTTTAGAAATGCTGGGAGCATGCTTCGGGCTATGGGCTTACTGCACTAATCTGCATGTCCGTCTTCAATAATATTTAAACCTTATGGGTGGTATCAAGTCAACATATGTCTCTTGAGAACCGGATCCTGGGGCAGTGGCGATGAACGAGTTCTCGCTACATTGGGGGGAAATGGGTTTTTCTATGCTTTCCCCCATTCTGCTTCATCAGTCAGGTGTTGCAGAAAATGCAACCAGATTCTGCAACGGAAAGGACCATGGACATCATACAGCACTGTGCAGAGAGAGTCCACTAGGAAGCAGTACCTCACCCACATAAGGATATGGGAGGTTTCTGTAGTCGGACCTAGACCACCTACATATCTGCTCCAATCTCCAATGTGCTGGAATCCTCACGGGTCATCATTATGATGAGTCCCTCAGTTACAGTGCCGTATACAGTGCCAAGAGTGCACTGTCATCCTATCTCAACATTGGAGTGGGATCTCACCAACTGGTATCCAAACTATGAGGGGTATGTTCTATCCATCCCTCCCCGACCACGATATTATATTACCTGAGATATAGGGGTAGTGTTGACCCTACTCAGGAGCTGGTTGCCTACGATGGATTTACCACTGGACTTACTCACCTTCAAAGTGGTGATGGTAATGGCACTGAACACAGCACAACAGGTCCAGACTCTACAGGAATTAAACCTGGATAGAATGATTGACCCATCATAAAGTAACTTCTTTATAGAAGAGTTGCTTAAACTACACAGACCTGCGACTACAGGTCTGAAAATGGGCATCAGGAATATGGAGACGGATCTGTTTCAGCCATGGAAACCCACAACACAGGGTGATGGTGCAGACTATCTCCAGATGGCTTAAGGTGGTATTTGGTGCAGCAGGTAAGACACTAATGTTTAAAAAATGTAATTCTCCAAGGGCTGCATCCATATCAGTGGCGAGGACCATGGAGGTGTTCATGGATTATGTCCTCGCAATAGCGGGCTGGGCCAGTGAAACTACATTTCAGCGGTTTTATAACAGACATGTGGCTGCTCCCGCAACATTGGCGGATTCAGTTTTAAGTGCTGCTCCCTAAATGTTTGTTCCCGAGTTCAGGGGGTTATTGTTATATTAACAAATGTTATTATTTTTCAGCTTGTTCAAGTCTGAAATACGTTAACATACTTCCCCCATCAGTATTACGGCAGTGTGTGAGCATGGACGTGATCCAGGGCATGTAATCACAGAGCTTTGAAATCTTCACGAAGTCACTCACGTGACTCCGAAGTAAAATAGTAAGATTAAACAGAACTTACCAGTTTGAAGTTTGATCTTTATTTTATGAGGAGTTGCGATGAGGGATTTCGTGCCCTCCGCTCCCAACCCTCTATCATAAGGTCAACTGGTATATTTGAGTTTCTTTAATCTTACTATCTTCAGTCATTGTTGTTATCTGTGATTCCACGCCGCTGCTTTGAAGAAACTCAAGCATGCGTGCCTGGCGGGGTCTTCACAAAATCCCTCATCGTTCTGAGCACCAATGGGAACCATGGCTCTGTAGTCCAGTCCGGAACCACCAAAACGCCTGAGGCAGAGTCCTGCTCTATTTTGGTGAGGCACTGCCTAATCAGGCAGAATGGGGAAAGCATAAACAAAGTACGTCCCCAATGTAGCGAGAATGCATCCACCGCTACTGCTCCTGGACCCGGTTCCCATGAAACATATTTAGGCAATTGGTTATTTAGCCTGGATGCAACAGATCAATATCTGGCAACCCATAGCGGCTGACAATCATTTTAAAACTTCAGGATTTAATCATCCATTGATTCTATGTTGTCATTGAACTTTTGTGACCTGTTGTCTGCCACATTGTGTCTACCTGGTGGGTAGATAGCTGAGACCCAGATGCTTCTGGAAGTACACCAGTGCCACATGAGATTAGTCAGATTATCACATGATACTGACCTTATTACTGCCATGGGATTGATATATGGCACAGCCGTGGTATTATCAATCTAGAGTTGAACATGTAAACTATTCATTGCTAAACAATAAACTTTTACTCCATAGAATGCACCCAGCAATTCTTAGTAATTTATACCATGCCTGTGCAGGATCATATCCTCTTGCACACTCCATCTACCACCACAGCTAGACTCGCTGTCCGTAGCTCCCCATCCGGTAGCACTCACATATGTCTGTAAAAGCACTGAAGGTTGCTGAACCAAAATGTTTTTGGTAGTTTGTAATTGAACTATGGCTCTGTTTGGTAACTGCATAGGTCTATCAAAATGACGTGCTTGTTCTTTAAGTGCTAGTTCTCTAGCTCGTTGCAGACTTCGATAGTGCAGTGGTACAAACTGCACTGCAGGGAAAGCTGCGACCAATTTACCAATAACAGTAGCTACTTCCCGAATGGAGGGATATTGTTTTTCAGCAAGACTAATAGAGCGCTCTGATCTCCACAACCTTGGCTGTAGGCAAAGTCACTGACATATCAACTGAATCATAACAAATCCCAAATGAACATTTTTTTCGGATGGCTCTAACTTGGATTTGGTTGGATGGACCAGGAACCCTACCCTTTCAAACAGGTATTTGGTTGCTGAAACCGATTCCTCCGCTGTCTGCTGAGTGTTGCTTATGATTAAATATTATCTAGATAAGCCATTACCATGTGATTCTGGGCCCAAGGTAGCGCCAGCACTGGTTTCCACTATTTCTTGAATAGTCTCGGAACTGAGTTTATCTCATTGGGTAATGCTTTAAATTGCCGCAGCTGTCCCATCCAACTAAATTTCAAGTATCTCCGATACTGATGATGAATTGGTACTGAATAATATGCATCCTTCCGGTCTATAGTTGCCAAATAACAGCCTTGTGATAACAGCCATTTGAAGGTGTCCATTTAAAAAATGCCAATAGTGAACATAGGAATTTTCAGAATGCCTCTACATCACCCATCTTTTCTCTGTCTGGGGAATATATTGGACACAGATTGTTGAGGATGGTTTTTCGTACTCTCAATTACCCCTTTTTTGGGACAAAACCA